>VDFB02000003.1:289839934-290439934 GCA_007258455.2 Sequoia sempervirens | reverse complement strand
ACAACCAGTTAGAATGTTTGCCAAAATTTGATTTATTTGACGGTTAATTGACTAGGGGATTGACGGGTTGAGCATTTGATAAAGCCTAGTTTTAGGAAAGAGACATGTTGTATAAGACACCAAGTATGGTTTCGACCATGTGACCACCTATATAAGGAAAATGATGAGGTTTGACTAAATGACAATGTCTTATTTTAGGAAGGACACATCCTATATAAGGCATAAGTTGATTGGTTGATGATTTGACTATTTTGACAATGCGTTTGGTCTGATTGAGTGACATAATTAGCTTGTTGTCTTGTTGATACATGACTTGTCAGATGTTTTGATGACTATTTTTGTCTTTGTGGATGATGCGTGATTTATTGTGACTAACGCGACAAAACCTAAAGGACTGACCTAGGTGATCTCGAGGGCTCATCGATAGATGGCCTTGCCTACGTTTAGTCACAGAGGCAATGTAGTTTGACAATGACATGGACTGACTGACATGACCAAATTTGACTCTTTTTTTGGGATTTTTGAGTGTTATCTAGATGTTTTTGTGTTTTGGACATGTTTCAATTTTTTTGGATTTTTGAAATGTTTTGATTTTTTTATTTTTTTAAGGACTTTTTATCATTTTTTTTTGTATTTTTTTGATATATTTTGGAATTTCAATGGATGACAATTTGTGTAGCCTTAGTGCTAGATACCGATGACAAGGGGGGACCAAGTTTAGGTGGATGTAGGATAGATTGGTGATAATGGATGGAATGGATGTATGCGTAAGAGAGCAAGGATGTGATCTCAAGGACTATGTCAGATATGAATAACATACCCGATTGTAGTTATGATTTGACATGACAAAGCTTAGGATAATAGGATGAGAATATGGATAATGAAGGGGTTGCATGGAAGGGATAAGGTATGCCAAGAGACATCCAAAACACGTGTCAACATTTTTTCCCCCATTCTTTATCAAGATCAAAAGGAGGAAAAGAGGATGAATGGACTTGATAGGTTTATGTAGGTGTGGGTAAGGATGGTAAGATAGCATGGAAATGGTAGGATATGATAGGGAATGATAGGATAAAAATGATAGGTTGGATGAGACATTGTGCCCCCAAGTGTAAGTTTCATACAAGATCAATCTACACACGATGCATGTTTGCTAGGTTTTCATCATGGTACTTATCCAAGGAACCTATTTACCAGGTTTTCATCATTGGATGAAGGGATTCCCCTTTACTTTTTTTTTTAATTTTTTTTTTTGACTTTTTTGACCTTTATGACAATTTTTTTGAATAGAAGAGGTGGAATATGGATGAGAGGGACTCAATCATCTAGTTCCATGATAGGTGATAGTCCCATTAGAGTGTGATGCCATTGCATGGATAATGTCAAGTCATTATGCTCATCAATGTTGGTAGGGTGATTGCGTGAGAGTAAGATGGATTAGGTAGATAGTGGATTACGATAAGTGAGATAATGGATTATGGTGTGGATTTTGTAGGACCAAAAGTGGATTATGATGTGGATTATGTAGAAACAAAGTGGATTATGATATGGATTATGTAGGACTAATGCATGGAAGATGGGTGAAATTTTAATACAAAAGCATGGACCATAGAGATAGGGTGAGTGAAATCTGTAGGAAAATAGTTGAATCATGGGGTGGTAGTGGTATGGAAAGGAATCATGGCCAACGGCAACACACACCATGAAAAAAATTGAATCTTTTGAGTGGATGGTGGTGTAGGAAGTAATGGTGATGTTTGCTTAGTGGATGGATGACGTAAGCATTTAGGGACCCACATAGACTTAATATTTTTTGATTTTTTCTTTTCGTGTGGAATGGAGGAATTTGATATTTTTGTATGCAATGACATTTTTGAAGGGATGAGGAGGATAGTACGGATTTTTGAGAGGAGGATACCTCATTTGACTTGCATTTTTGTTTAGGGACCCATATCATTTTAGTTTTTGACATTGCTTTCAGAGGTATGGGTTTGGGTGGATTTTTTAATGTATTTTTCTTTGCTTTCTTGAATTTGTTCCCTAAGGGACTAGGACCCTTAGGATCTTTGGATTTATGAAAGGAGGAATACAAATGTTTATTTTTGAATCCCATTGGGTGGATGGAATGAGTGGAAGCTTTATGTTTACACAATGTGTGCATTTGTTGGTCATGACTAGGATACATATGGTATTTATGAATGATTGGGATATTAGGTGTTGGAAGCAATGGTCACAAAGTGGATGGAGGGATATGCAGAGTTGGAATAATTGAGGGTAAATTGGATGGTGGAAGGTGTATGGTCACATGCTTTTGAAATTTGTAGGATGATGGAGGTGGAATGGCAACGTATTTTTTGGGAATATGATAAGGCTTGTGGTGGAAAGTGGACTTAAGATGGATGGAGGAAGTACTGACATGGTTAGGTTTTTTACCTTGAGGTGTGTTTCCAAGGCCATATAAGCATGGAGGAGGGACTTTGACATGTATAGGCTCCAAGATTCCTTGTTCAAGAAGGCCTAAACCATTTCCTTGATAATTCATTTTTTGGAATATGCGATTGACTATAGGACTAGGTGTAGTTTGGAAACTAGATTTGAGCTGATTATTAGACAAAGTAGGGGAAGTGATGGAAAATATTTGTTGATGTACTAAGGAGGAACACTCATGGATGAAAGTGGATAATCCAAGTGGATATGATGGTGATTTTGAAATAGGGTCGATGGTGGATGTGGAAGGATCATTAGGATCTTGATTAGTATTGTGTTCACTAAGATCCAAGTTATTGGTTTGATCCCCTATGTTTGCTTCGGAGCCACTTGTCTCAACATGGGAAGTGGATGTTTGTGCATCATAGATGGGTAAGGTGGCAATCTCTTGACCATGTAATGCATAAAGTTGGCTAAGAGGATCATCATGGTCTTCTTGATCATAAAAAGGATCTTGATCAAATATGGGAGTTTGATCATGAATGGGATTAGGTGTGTTATGAACGAAATCATTAGGAGGGTGTTGATCTTTATGTGGATGAGGGGGTAATTTTTCCTCATGTTTAGGATTGTGCTTTTAACTTAACATACCTCGTGAATTATTTGAATGGAGGTGGAAGGGGATTTCTCATGGAGAGACATGACATGTTCTTGATGGTCAACAACATAGAAGCATGACAGAGGGTGATTTGGACTTACAAGGGGAGAATCTTGAATTGGTTCAAGGGGTTGTGGATGACATGGTTGGCTTAAAGGATTTGGCATGATGTTTGAGGACTCTTTTGTATGTTCAAGTATATGTGTTGAATGACATGGCAACAATTGATTCCTTTCTTGTAGCCCTTGGGTCACATCCTTTATAGGTGTAGTGGTGGAAGGTGTTGGCTTGGGGTTTTGATTTTGATTGGATGGAGGAGTGAATGGATTGAGTGGGTTGGTGGATTTGGGAAACTCCACATGTTTACTTTTGTAATGTTTTTACTGAGGATGTAGAGTTGATGTATTGGCAAGTGGATTAGAGGATGGTAAGGGTAATGAAGGGATTAATGGGTTGGAAAGTGTAGGGACCATTGGATTAGGAATAGGACATGGTGTCTTTAGGATGGGCTTTTGATTGGATAGTGACATGATATACTTATAGGGTGCATGACCTAGATTAGTGTTCCCGTTGTTAATGGTTGCATTAGAACATGAGGAAATTCGGCCTTGTTGCAAGGTAGAACTTAAGTTCACATGTGTTTGTTGTGATGTGGCTTGATAGGTTGATGTGGCATTGACATGCAAAGAAGTGGATGGATTAGATTGGTATGAGGTGGAAGGGGATGGAACATAAGGTTGAGGTGGCATTGGTTGATAATGAGTTGATAGGGGATGATGTTGTGGTTGTTGGATTTGACAAGTGTAAATGAATTAATTGTATTGAGTTAGGAGGTTTTGTAATTGAGGTGATTTAATTGGTTGAAAATTTTGGAAGAGGATTCAAAGTTTATGTATAGTTTGGTGGTCTAGGGGTTGGGGTATTTGGTGAAGTGTTTGAAGGAGGTTTTGAAGTTTGGATGTTAGGATTTTGTTTTCGAATACGACCATGGTGCCTCACATGTGTTTAAGTTCTTACATGTCAATTTGTTCCCCAAGGTATGAAACATAGTTCATGTCATCATTAGAGGTGGTAGGAGGAGCCCCTCAAGGTATGATTTTAGGTTTTGGTTTTGTTTCATTATTTGAACTAGGGAGAGGGACTCCTTGAATTATGATCTTGGGATTAGGATTATGATTGGTCTTGTTTATGATTAGGGCCATTTTTACAAGTGTTGATTGAATAGGACTAGGTGGGTGATGATGTTGGGATGATAAGATTGGATGATCAGGAATGATTAGGGTTGATGGTTAGAACGAAAGTTGAATGATGAAGATATGACTAGACTATGATTAGGAATGGGTAGGATGAGATAAATGTGAAATGATGATTAGGATAATGATTTGGATATAATGATTAGGAATGATCTGTGGAATGACAAGATTGGGTGAGGGTATGTGCAGGATCATCATGGAAAAATAGGCCCTTAAGTGGCAAAAAATAAAGAAAAATCAGAGTTAGGCAACTTGACGTAAAAATTTGAATAGGTTATCTATATTATTTCAAAAATATGTAAGAATAGAATTTGTAGAAAATTGAATGTAGTTTCTAAACTACTAGGTTTGTTTAAAAAAAAAAATCTATTTGGTGAAAATTTGAAATTTCAATGCAATGTTAATTAAATTTTAGGGAAAAAATAAGAAGTAGGTGTATGTCTGACCACATTAACCACAATAAAATAACAATTTTTTTTTATAATATTTTGGATATAAGTAGAGGACTCATGCCCCAATGTGATGCATATTTTTTTGTAATTTTTTTCCAAGTAAATAATTAATTATGAATTTTTTATTACAAATTTTTAAAAAATATAAAAAACTCGTATGTCTGACCATCTTAACTTAGTCAAAACTTCATGAAATTCAATTTTTATTTTTTTAATCCTATATTATGCAAAGCATAGAATGTGACACATGTTTTGGATTCAAAAAATGTGATACCGTTTGAAAGCTATAGATGTTTTTCAATCAACCTATCAATCAAGACTTTAGTCATAATTTGAATAGAAAATGAATAATAATTACTTATTAAATTCAAAGTAAAACATAATTTATATCGATGGAAATTTGAGAATCTCCTTTAAAAACCCTTTTTGTTTCATCAATTTTGTGTAAAAAAATAGTCGTCAACCACATACCCATTATATTGCCACTTTTTGGTCCATCATGATCCTCCACATACCCGTGACTTGATTGATTAGGATGGTGACTAGGATGATTAGGATATGATGTGTAGGATTGATTAGAACAAGGTTGAATGATTAAGGATGATGACTACGATACAATTAGGATGAAGTGGATATGTTGTGGCTAAGAAGGGTGATTAGGATGAAAGTGATTGGATATGAATGAGTTGGAAGAACGTGTAGAGTGACTTGTCTTTATGTGCTTGGTGTTTAGCTTGATTTGGAAATGTTTAAACAAATGATCACATGTATACACACATGAATCACACACGCAAGACACATAAGCAAGTTTGAATTTTTAAATTTGAAGAATATCATGATGATTATTAAACAAGAACATGTGGAAGACACATCAACAAGCCCTATGACTAGTCAAGTGGGGTATTGTTAATTAGGTCTCAAGCTAGTTTGCACAAGGTTGACTAAGGAATTATTTGAAACCAAAATCCTGCCACACAATTGGGAGAAAGGGGAAACCCACCCTTCACCTTCACTTCCCAAAGGTATAAAGTTATTTGGGGCTTAGCCAAGATTGACAAGATTTCAACTCCCAAAGAGGTGTGTCTTTGGATTCATACCTTGATTGAGATCATCCCTTGGAGGGGTGTGTTCTCGAATTAGGCCTCTTAAGAAGGGTATGAAAAAAGTGAACCAAGTGAGGTGTTTTGGAGGACACACACACATGATTCACACTCGAAGTTGTTAATTTCCCTTTAGAAAATTGAAATGTGTATACGTAAACAATGGAAGCACTTGTTCTTTTCAACCCAAAGCCAAAATGTGTGATGGAAGACAATGGTTCATTTTAAGCCCAATTTCAATGATGTGACAACAAACAAGATTGATTTTAGACCACCAAATCCAAATGTGTGATCAAACAAGTTCTATTTTTTTGCACATTCACAAAACCAACAATAAAGCCAAAACCCTAACAAGATAATTGATCACTAATATTAGAGGGTTAGCTAGTTAAGAAAAATCTGAGTTTTGGAAATGCCTTTTGCATCAAAAATAAAAACATAGAGAATAGATCCTGACTCAAATTTCAAGAGCTTTCCAAAAATGTAAAGAAATCTAAAAAAATTATTGTTTTGCACCCAAAATTATTTTTTTTATGAAAAATCATTAAAAAATTATAAAAATTCAAACCAGGTCCCAAAATTTTGATTTTTGGATTGAAGTCACCTGACATCATCCCAAATCTACAGAAAATGTTGTGTAAAAATATTTGCAATCGTTTGTGAGATATAAGCAAATCTTCGTAAAACCCTAATTTTCAAAGATCTATTTTTTATCTAATTATTTTTCATCCAAATTAAAAACATAAAAAAAGACCCCTACTAGAACTTAGAGATTTCCCGAAATGTAAAAATATCTGAAAAATTCTCTAATTTGCTCTCATAATTGATTTTTCATGAACAATAACAAAAAAATTATTGAAAATTAAAAACAGCTCCAAAAAATCTTATTTTTGGACTAGAAGCTTTTGATATTGTCCCTAACCTATAGAATTTTTTTTGTAAAAATATCTATAGCTGTTTGAGAGATATGGTTGAATAATTGTAAACTAGGGTTTTGTCCCCAAAATGATGCAAAACCTGCAACAAAAAGCTAACAAAACCTGCAACAAAAAGGATCCAACTCCAAAATTTCTCAAAATTTGTCAAAATATTGAGCTAAAAATCAGTTGTCGGGTTCACCAATGTAACTAAGGTAAAAATATAGGTTAGCATAAAATAAAATGTAGAAAGTAAACCCTAGCTAAACAATGAAGTACAATGAAGTAAAAATGCATAAAATAAAGGAAAAGCTTCACCAAACAACAACCTTAATGCGCTCCATGATTGAACTTAATTTCCCTTCTCCATTTGCTACAAAATGATGTTTTCCCTCAGATTTATTGTGAGCAATTATGACCATGACAAGACCTAAGCAAATATTGAAGGATTTGATCTAAAATGCAAGTGTACTCAGATTTGTACAAGCATGAAGAAGCGTGGAAGCCTAAATTCTAAAGCACAAAGTGTGAGATGATGAAGTGATGAAGTCTGGAGATGAAAAAAGTCCCCAAATGAGGTTGACATTTCCTTTCATAAAAAGGTCAAATTTGGGTGAATGGCCAGGATTGAAAGCTGAGAAAACCCTAAGATCAAGGGCTGAAATTACATGTGACAACCAACAATTAGGGTTAGGGAAAAATTAGGTTAGAATTTGAAATGGAGGGCTGAAATTTGATTTTGGGAAAATCAAATCAAAGGTCAAGAATTCATGTCACAAAGGGATATTGGGCATGGAAAATGAAGCTATTGGAGAATCAAATAAGAATTTAAAATTATTTTATTCAAGAGGTGATGTTGACCTTTTGAATCAAAAATTAATTTAATTCAAAAGTGGTGGGGTCATGTGACAGTAAATAATTATTTTAAATTATTTACTTGGTGGGTAAAATGGAAAGTGGGAATTTTAAATAAATGACACTATTTAAAATTAGAAGAAAAGTCTATATGACAATTAAATAATTAATACTAATTATTTAATTATGGATGAAATGGATAAGGTGATCAGTAATTAAATAAACCATAGGAATTTATTTAATTACAAGAAGACATGAGGAATTAATAAGGTATTTAAATAAATAAATAAAGTTTATTTATTTAAATAATCTGGAGGAAATGGTGGACAAATAATAATTAAATAAATTTAGGAATTTATATAATTATACAGAGACATAAGAAATTAGCGATGTATTTAAATAAAATAAATGTAATTTATTTATTTAAATAGTCAAGAGGAATAAAAGATATGAATTAATTAAATAATTAAGAATTATTTAATTAATAGTTGAATTTGGACTCTAGGACATAATTAAATATTTTAATTATATTGAGAAGAAATATGGCAAAAAATAAAGTTTGCAGGCCTATGTCAATTTTATGGTATGTCTAGAGACTGAAAAAGGGGTTCACCACCAAGCTAGGGCTTGAAAAGACTCGTAACATGCAAGATCTAATTATGAAACTTAATGATATGCAAGACTACAATAAATGACCTAGAAATGAATGAAAAATAGAATAATAAACTAATAAATCACAGAGGTGCACCAAGAAACCTATAGTAGCTTGAAACAAGACCTGAAATACTAAAATGTTGAATTTAAGGCACACTGGGACTCATATGCTAGGTTGGGCATATCAGTCCCAGACTAGCTTTTCTGGGCTGAAACACAAATTTGGTGATGACAAGTATGGACCTTTAGAAATATGGAAAAGTGACTATGTTGGGACTTATATGCCAGAAGTGGCATATTAATCTTGCTTAGATTTTTTAGAGGGTCAAGATCCGAATTTGCTCTTTTATCTCTGCTCTTCCTTCTGAACCTAATTTCCAAGTCTAAACTATCAAATTTTGCTATGTAAATTTCTTTTAGTGATCTTCTAAACAAGGTGACAACTTTGATAACTTTGCATACTTGAAAACTTCTTTTCCAATATTTCTCTTCAATGTGTCTTCAACCTAGACCTACAAATCATACACTAAGGAGGGAAGTTTTTTGTTTTGTTAGTGGAAAGGGGTTCACCTTGGTCAAACACCATTTTGGTAATCAAACCTTGAAATGAAATTTAGTAGGAAGGAGGAATGATGAATGAAAAAAATGATATGTTGGGAGTCACCCATCCCTAGAAACAAAATGTTGCAAACATGTATGAGATGGCTAGCATGAATGTGGATCTTGACTCTTGCTTGAATGTAATAGATCTTGAATTGAATGCTTGCTTGAATCATGAAACCCTACATCACAAATGTTAGCTCAAAAACAAACATGATGCATGATGACTTTGACATGATGCTTGATACTTGAATAATGCTCCAAAATGCTTGATAATAACTCTTGAATGCTCTTGGATGCTCTTGTAAGATCTTGGATGCTCTTGTAAAATCTTGAATGCTCTTGTGAACTCAAATTTTCTATAATGCATGAATGCTCAAATTGCTAGGAGAAGATATGTTAAATAACCTTGTATTATACTTGTTTATGCCAAATTACCTAAAATTACAACACTACAAGGCGACATCAGTTCTAGGAGAATAAAATACCACCAAGAATTTGAATTTAGGTTAGGTTTAAGCCACAAGAGACTCATACGCTAGAAGTGGCATATGAGTCCCATTAGGCTATGCTTTGGGACACACTTTTCAAGAAAGTCTTAGATTTATGTGAAATACATATCGAGACCCCAAAAATTAGGTTGAATCCATATGCCCAAGGTGGCATTTGAGTCTGAGATCACTAAATATGGGTCGTACAATCCAAAAACACACAAATTATGATTGGATGTTGGTTTATGCCTAGACTATCCTCAAAAAGGTGCATTAATTAAGGCTTGTGGATGCAAAATAAGGCCAAATAAGGCATAAAGAATCCCAATTAATTAATAAAAGCCATAGATTAGTGTGAGAGTGCAAGAAAACACTTTATAAGACCCTAAATAAAGCAGAATTAAGTCTATTAAGTTCACAAGGGCCTAAACAAGTGTGAAAATGTAGAGGGATACATTTTTTTACACTACATTATATTTGATGTATCTTATAGAAATGCATGGGATAACATATCTAAGAAGTACTAAATGTGGAAAGAGAATAATTGTCCCATATGAAGTGTAGGTTCTTCAATCTATTACATTTATTTTATGCATGTTTGAGAATGAGCATAATTAGAGATTCATGATTCATACTTATAGATTCACATATAACTCAAGGTTAGATCAAAATATAATGGCGAAAAATGCAAACTCAATGCAATTCTCATTTGGTTTTGTGTCTAATGCAATGCAATGTACTAATGTAATTGTACCTAGCTACAAATGATATATTTTTGTCCATAGTTAGGGCCATCCACTTAACCTTACTTTCCTAGGCCTATCCTTGTTACCTATCCACATGCTTATGTGCATGCGATCCCAATCTAGTTTTCTTATTTATTATACTTTGATCATTCATACAATCCTTATTTTCAATTCAATCCTCTCAAATATATAACTACCCTAATTATTTTTAAAAATTCTATTTACATGGGTGTAAGTTTACATTGTTGTAGCAGTGATTTTCATTCTTTTAAATGCAAAGTAAAGATGAAATATTTAGCTAATTAGTTCTATCTTAAACTATTGTGTAAAATTCATGTACTAATCTTCAAAATTTGGTGTTATGTTTATTTATAATAATATATTGACTTGCACTCATTTAAAATAGAGAATCCTTGATCATTGTACAAGTAATCATTCACATCTATTCTCAAATCATGCAAAGAAAATAACATATATGATTAATTTAGTCCGAGTGTTTGTAATTACCAACCAATCATTCTATAATCCATGTGTGTGTTTGAAGTTTATTATTTGTAAAGGTATTTATAAATACCATCAACATGATTAAAAAAACTAAGAGTGTGACAAAGAATCTATAAGAGGTCTTGAAAGAAAAATCTAGAGAGCATCACCAATCAAAATTACATGCACAAAGCATGGTTGCTGCCACAAACTACATCCAAAACCACAAAGGTGACCCAATGCAAAGCAAAGAATAATATTTTAACTATCTAGCATATATCTTCAAAACACCATTACTTTCCCTATCTTCATCACTGAACATATAGCTAAGTATTTTCTTTCCTCATTAATTATTATTTATGGAATAATCATACTTAGTGTCTAATATTATTGGATCTTATCCATTCTATTTCACTCCATCTACACCTCACATTAAGTCTTCAATACAAATGAGAAGTCATAACCATATTTTTCCTTTTTAAATGAAAAATGCTAAAACAAAATTTCTATATTTTATATTGCAAAGTGGGTGGTCATTGCAAGTAGCTGTAAACCACAATGAAATGATAAAATATGACAGTTTCCATCAATTTCAAATAAATGTAAATCACAAACAAGAGATAGAATATCATTTTTCTCAAAAAAAAAACATTTCTAGGTTCATGTAGACCACTATGAAAGGACAGGTAAAATAAAATAATAACAATTTATGCTGGGCTTCAAAGCAAACCATGGCCCGCACAGATGCAAACGATTTCAAAAATGAGTAAACAAAAAACTAGTTTTAATACAAATGGGCAGCCTGGCTTTTTTAAACTAACTGCAATCCCAACTCTCTATACCCTTTAGGGTGGGCGTATAATTTATTAAAAAAGAAACCCTAACATTAAGGGGCATCGAATATGTGCTATTTCTCCACACAACTTATAAAAATTATAGAAAAATATATAAAAATGATAATTTGTTTGATCGACATAGGGAAGTTTTTTCTGGGGACATCATGTGAATCAAACTTGTATTCTAATCATCGGCAAACGTATTTAATAATTTCTGCCGTGGTATGATTTTAAAGGTGGGGGTTGTATGCACGTGGGCTGGCAGACATGTAAACTTCTTATTTGTCATCTCCAATTTTTTATTCAATTAACGAATGCTGTCCTTCCCATTTTCGGTAATTCCTAGATTAATGGGTTACCGGAAAAGTCTCTGCCCATAATTCAAATCTTGTTTAGCACACCGAGTAGACCGAAACATATAAAATTCACTGTTTTTTTTTTAGTGACCCTCTTGACATTTCATTTATTATTTGTTTATATTTGTTTTTAGCAGTGGACAAGAGTTTTTGTCTTTTGAAGTTATATGATTGTCATGATTTTGGTTGTACTAGTTTGAATCTTGGCCTGAACAAGACTAAAAGAAGGCATCCATGGGAAGAGGGAAGGTCCAGCTGAAATGGATTGAGAATAGGACTAACAGGCAAGTTACATTCTGTAAGCGAAAAAATGGGTTATTGAAGAAGGCCCGCGAGCTCTCGGTGCTGTGTGATGCAGAAGTGGCTCTAATCATCTTCTCCAACGGTGGAAAGGTCTATGAATATGCCAATACCAGGTACGTAGTTAAATCCTACCCTATATCAACAACTATTTATCTAGTATAGAGACATATGCATTCCCATTAGATGCTATATATATTCATTGTATTTCTATTGAATTTGAATGGAACCAATATTTGAGGAATTTCAAGCTTGAGATTTAGATACAGTTCAGTGCGTATGTTTTACACGGGCTATTTCTATCGTCTATCAGATAGGATAACCCTTATAATATCTCTTACCTGAACATTGATTAGTGGCATGATGTATTAGTAGGAAATAGAGATGAACATAAAAAGATATAATGTTTACACACGAAACAGATCAGATCTGTAATGCAAACTGTAGATGCAACAAAAATTTATTGAATTTAATGGATAGAAAGCTATATCAGAAAAATTAGCATATTTTCAAGCAACAACTAAGGGAAAGGGGCCCATACTAGGTAGGGGTCCAATGGTGGGTATAGAAGTAGGTCTGAGTGGGTACAGGTAGGCTTAATATCCAGTAAACTTACACTTAATATCCAATTTCAAAACACTTTTATCCATAAAGTACACAAATTGACAAATCATGTGATGCCACATCAGCGCACCAATAATAGATGACTTAGTGACCCACTATTAGTCTCACCTTTTTTTGGGCCTTTTTGGATACCTTGACAAAAAACATGTTGATGTGGCATCATATTTGATGATGTGGCCTTGAAACCAATTTTTATAAGCAAGGGACTTATCAAATAAGCTGTTGTACAAATTTGAGAGTGATTAGAAATTTTCACATAAGACTTTGAGAAGTGCAAAGTTAGGGTGGCCCACTATAGGCCCCTCTCCCTTAGCACAATGGAAAACCTCTTTGAGAATTTATGTGGTCTATAGTAGGAAGGTATAACAAATAATCAAAGAGTTTTTTCTAACCCTAAATACTAGATGTTGCTAGTGTCATTATATTTTTGTATATTAATGAGTTGATAACATAGTTAATTGTTCTTATTTATTCAATGATTTTGATTCAAGAAATGAATAATTTGTTGAGAGAAAAATGTTGTTCTATATGTTTGTATTCATATATATTCACTAACAGAAATAAAGGTGTCTAAACATTTTTTATATTCATGCAAATTTTACATATTAATAAAGTTTTAGCATGTCAAAAGAAAATCCGTCGATGACTCAAGGGAAAGGGGAGCAAGGAATGCATAAAATAAATGGGTGATGATGCATGTAGATTAAATTGAGTTTCTTTGTATTCACTATAGCATTAGGAACCAATGGACTTCCTGAAGGATTCACAATGTTCTATGTTTCAAAATCTTTAATGACACATATAGAGATGGGTTGTTGAAAAATGCTAAGAGGGGAAGCTTCATCCCGTAGTTATCACTTGCGAAAAAATTCAACACAAATACAACCACAATAGAATAAAAAAAAAATCATTTAGTTGTGAAGGTAAGAGAAATTTTACATAACACATCCAATGTAAGAAGATGTATAAATGGTATTTTCCATTAATATAGAGGCATGGATCCTATTTTACAAAAGGATAATTGTAGAGATGCAGAGATCTCATGAAGAAAATGAAAGAAGAAGCCCTACAAAAGAGCCCAAATTGGGCCTTTCTTTCGAAGAGAAACTCCAAAAAATGTGCCAAGGTGTAAAGGACAGGGGGAAACCCTAGCCACCACCAAACACTGACCACATCAAGACATATATCAACAAAATCAAAATTAAGCGACCAAGGAAGTGCGTAGAAAATTCTCTAAGCATTTGGCATACCTCTACATTTATGATTTTTGAGAAAGAGTGAAGAAGGATGAAGATTTCCCATAAAATTTTTGATCTAGGGATGGAACTTTGACAGAAGGGACACCTACATACAATAAATGAAGCGTGACAACTCAATACTCCTTGGATATGCACTCAAATTCATTAAATACCATTTGTATAGCTTTAGAAGTAGAAACTAGATGTCTGAGAAATGTCATTAAGGATTAATGGTATTTTCAGGCTTAAAACACACTTCTCATAATATCATCAAAGTTTCAAGCCTGGTCCTATCATCAAATAAATGAGGAAGGAATTAAATAGTCCATAACCATGAAAGAGAAGAAAAGGGATGCTAAAGTATAAAATCTTGGTGAATAAATTACGAAGAATGTGAGATAAAAGGGAAAATTTGGGGTTTAGGGACTTGGAGTGATGCTTAAGACATGTTTAAAATGAAAGCGCATCAAGAGAAGACCTAAAGGGTGACATCCAATGAAAGGAATTGGGAATTTTTGAAAGAGGGAGACTTTGGGGGATAGGAGTCAGGAATAATGTATATGAGAGTGGGTTGAAAAGAGGTAAGGGAACACAGAGAAGATTAAAAGATCGAAAGACCAAAAGAAGTATACTTAGGAAATTTTATAATATATTATTTATTGGTTGTCAAGAGTTAGGAATGTTTCCTTTTTACTTTCTCCTTGATGAACCTAGCAATTTGCAGACGTGAGATTTTGTCAAAACTACCTTTATTCCCTTTTCATTCTTCCTATATTGTGAATGATAGGCTCCATGAATCCTGTTAGCATGCAATGAGATTTTGAGAACCTCATTGACAAGCAATAAAGGTTTTGAAATCTTTAGGATATTTCAAAATTAAACTTTGACTTAGTTGTCATTTTTCTTTTTCCCCCTTGTTTGTCAACCCTCGAAAGAACCTCAAGAGATTGTCTAAGAAAGGGGATGTTTAGCGAACCCTCATCAAAGTTGATATTGATTTTGAAAACAACCAAAATTGTTGATGGAATACTTAGTGTGGAAAATGATTTTGGATTGCCCAATTGCTTTAGCTCCTTCTAGGGTTTTTCACCTTATAAAATGAGAAAGGAAATGGGGTTCCAAAATGCAAATGTCTACACTCAATATTTATGCAAATGAGTTGTAATATGTCTAATTATGATGTACTAATGCACTTATTTGAGAAGAAAATGATTTAATGATGCAAAATCTAAGAAATGCAAAGTGCTGGAAAACACACTATGATATGTAGAAAGATGAAACAAATGCAATAAATGACAAAATAAAGATGCAAGACAAAAACTATGCACCTAGAAACTGATGAAGAGCTGACTGGGGATTGCAGAGACCTCTGAAATTCTAGAAAATTTAATTTTTGAGCCAACTGGGACACTTATGCCAGGCTGGCGACTTAGTCCCAAATCGAGGAAACTGCCCAGAAAGTTGTTTATGCCAAATGAGTATCTAAAACTATAAAAATCCATAAAAAATCAGTGTAGTGGGACTAAGTTTCCACCATGGGAAACTTAGTCCACTTTGGATTTTCTGCAAATCTAAAAGTGGAAACGGAAGCCCACAACCTGCACTTTGTATTCTGATAGGAATCCAGATTTGAATCTTCAAAAAACCCTACAAAATAGAAGATAATTTTATTTCTAATGTGGGGTTTTCCTCGGTCAAACCCCTAGTTGGTATTTAAACTTTGTGAGAGATAGAATATGCATAAAACCCTAGCCCAAAGTGTGTCTAAGACTAGGAAAAGTTGAAATGAGACAAAACCCTATTCTAATGTGCTAGAATAAGATAAGCAAATGGCACTTGAATGATGCAAGACTTCAATCCAAGAAACCCTACAACATTACAAATGAATGCAAATGACATGAAAATGTTATGCAAACCTTAAATTTGAAGATAGAGAGAAAATGGAAGATGAAACCACTTTGAAAACAAGTCATTAGGTGTGATTTGATGGCTAGTTGCATCTCGTCAACCTAGATTTCTCCATGATTCACCATAGGAATCCATGATCAACCCTTTCCAATGTGAGATCTTGAACCAAAAAGTGAGCTTGAAGACCTACAAAAACCCTAGTTTGTTGCCCTTAAGCTTCAACTCTGCTATAGAAAGAATAATGAAACTTCTTGTGAAAGATATTTTGTTCTTGACTTTTGATTTTTGCTTTGTAAAAATGACTAGGAGATGTGAAAAATGACCTAAAAACATGTATTTATAGGCATTAACACTGAATTACTCATTATTTTAACTTCATAGGCTGACATCCCTCAAGAATTTGAATTAGGTCAGTGATTTTCCCACTCAAAAGTGGAAAATACCCCAAAAGAGACTAAGTCGCCACCTTGGGCGACTTAGTCCCACCAAGAATTGTTTTGGTGGGTTTCATGAAATTTGAGTGGTTTGAATTTTTTTTGTTAGGTTTTAAGTGATTTGTGAGTAAAATAGGCCTTAAAGTCCAAAATCATGAGCATTAGGGGCCTATAAATGCATTTTTTAAGGGGTGATTGATGCAAGGGTGTCTAAAATAGGACCTAATTAGGCCACTAGTTGTACTTTTTGCAAAGGAGTACAATTTTTGTGTCCACACTTAGTTACTTTTCTTTTGAATTTCATCACTTTTCAACCTTTGTTAAGCCTTACAACCTTTTTTGTTTGTTATCAAGCCTCTAAATGGACCTTAAAACCTAATCGAAGGTCAAAATGTTTTTGAAACCTCTGCTAGGGTTGACCCTATTTTAAAGAACCTCTATTAGCTCTAAAAGTGGTTTAAAAAACCATAGAAAACTTCAATTGGTCGTAAATTTTCTAATTCTTAATCCAAACCTCATAAAATGTGTAATCTTTGACATATGTTTGTGCATATCATGAGATGTAAATCTCAACACTAAGACACTTTGCCAATTTTTTGAAAATATACAACTTGGGTTTTGTCTAAAGCAAGGAAAAAAAATTAATGGTTTCTATGTAAAATATCTCAAGTCGAATATAATTGATGAACCACAAGGGGGCACAAAAATTCCAACACTTATTAGACCCAAAAGGAAAGACTAGTTAAGGTACATCAATTTTCCATCATGTGTGACTTCTACCTAGTTAAAAGGAAATGGCAAGTCCTCAACTAGGTTGATGATCGCTATATATATTACATGAATAATTATAAAAATTATGAAACCTAAAATTTTCAACTCCTATAAAAAAAAATGTTGAGTTTAAGAAATTTCTATTCAATATCTTACATTATGTATTTCCTTCTTGGATTAAATTAGTTAAAACCCTAACAATATATAAAGTAAAATTCATTTAAGAAAGGATTCAAAGTTAATATTGTGATAATTTAGCTCACTAGGAGATCTATAATGGTTATTTAAAATAAATTATTCTAGAAGTGTCACCAAAAATGTTTTCTTAACCTTGCACAAACTCTTGCTCATCTTTCTCACAAATTGGAGTGCAATAATAGTGAGGAGTAAGAGGAGGTGACCAAGTATTTGGTTGTCGATGAAATGATATTATTAGATATCAATGTTCTATTAAAAAAGGGCTTGTGACCATTTATGATTAATCTCCTTTAGGTGGAGAATCAACAAATTCATTATCCTTAATAGGCTTTGAAACATGTGGTCGAACAACCACTAGTTGTGGACCACTAAATTTAGTGATACAATTATGATTTTTTTCTTTTATTACAATAGTCTAACCATTCACATTTTTAAGGAGTGGAGGATCCCCTAAAGGTTGCTTGGATGAGGCTTTAAATTTTGAATAACTAGGGAAATATTAGATTTTATGATCTAAAATGTTGGAAGCAATAAAGATATTTGGTAGATTGAGATGCATTACCCATTGGGTGAAACTCTAAGTTCCTACCTAAACTTTGTTGGGGTACATAAGGCCCTTAATTAAATTAACTTTTCTATCTAGAACCTATTGTTATAATGAACTAGAAAGAAACACTCTACTCATCATTGATCACATGGCCTAAAGAGACTGCTATTTGGTTTTAAAAAGGCCAAAGTGGCAATTGAAGATGAGGGAACTCAACCAATATTAATACTTTGAGAGAGTGTTCCTTAGAAATAATTAATTCCTAATTCCATTAGGAAAATTAAGCAAGGAAGATTGATGGGGTCATGCTAAAAATGGCCTTCCCAAACTTGACTTAAAAAAACATAAAATAGAAAGAAATAGGTTACTAATATTTTAAATGGCCTTTATCTAGACCCCTTGAAGGGCCTAGGTGTAGAATTTTACGATAGACTCCTCAACACTCCATTATCACCTACAAGACAAAATAACTTCCACAAGAGATAAAAGGAAAAAATATCATGCTATGTTTATGAATGCAATATTGTCAGATTGAATTGTTGTTACAATGTAGATATGATTCATTGCTTATATAGGCAAGGTGTGATGATGTACCGACATTAAATATTTTTTTATAATTAAATGACATGAGCCAATATTAAGTGACCTATGAAATAAAATTTAAATGAAAGCCAACTAGATATGATGTGATGAGATCTTATCTAGACAACTAAGACTTCTAGAAAAAGTAACTAGGACCTAAGTATACTTAACATCTAAATAGGACCTAGATAGGTAAAATACCTATTTACACCAACAAACCCCTTAAGTACAACTTACCGAGTTGATTATTATGCAAAGATGCAATGATGGGTCCCAACTATAAGGCCATGTTAGGTACCCATGTACATATACAATGTATCTCTCACAAATAGAGAAAAGGAGAAAACACAATGGGACAAAACTCCTCCCCAAAAGAGATGGGATTAAAAATACTCTCAATGTTGAATGAGAGGGAAAAACCTCATACAAGGAAAATGACCCCCCATAAAAGAGAAGAAGAAAGACCATGCATCATCCCCTCAATATGTAATATCTTACAAAAATGGTAAGGTTTTTAAGACAAACAATGATCCAATGCCAAAAAATAATGTTTCTCTCCTTGGGAAGAAGATATACCAAGTACAAATGTAGGAATGTTTCCCATTCAAAATATGAAGAAGGATGATGTGTGATGTCTCTAAATAATACTTAAGTGTCTCCATGCCCAAGGTAGATGAATATATCACAATCAAATCAAGTATAATCTCAATCAAAGAAGAAGGCAACAAACCAAGACCTCCTAAAAATGACTGTGAAACACAATCCAAAGACATAGATACCTCCTCTGAAGACAAAGAAGCCTTTTCCAATGTTTTCTAGAAGAATCCACACTCATATCTAACTGTAAAAGATGATCATGTTGAGAATGAACAAAAGTGTCAAAGTGTTCCCTCACAACAATTGAAGAAGGATCATCTCCATCAACAAGAAGATGAACACAATCAATGATGTCTCACAAATATGAAATGCAGGACTCAAAAAACAAACCACCAATGTCTACCAAGTACTCATCCCATGTAGCCATCTTTGGAAGATAATGATTATCCTATTGCACTAAATTAAAAGGATCCAAATATATGGATTCACAAGCATCCTTAGGTACAACCATAGATGAAGGAGATGAGATCTCATTGCATGTAATTCAACTACACCTATCATATCCCATTCTATCCTCAACATATGATGAAGTAAAAACATGAGATGATTCAATTGATACCAATTCAGTGGAATTAGGAAAACTAATGCCATTGACAATGCAAAGCTACTGCAACTGATGAATTTCATAAATCATTTTCAAATCATCAAGTTCTTTATACAAATATTCATCTATTATATGATTTTTCTTCCCACAGTAATCATACTTTTGTTTCCATGATTTAGAAGACATGATTAACCAATAACAACACATGGTTACACCCCCCAAATTACTCAACCATGAAACCACACAATCAATATATAAGGTTGGCACTTTATGCTTAGTGTAATTACAAGTGCCACTTACCAACAACAACAAAGTGGACATGATCTTAGTACATATAGATGCCAAATTTGGCCACAAAATAAAAGTTAAATTTTTACACAAGATGAGATCAATCTGATTATACCACTAGAACTTACATGAAAAATTATGCACGTTTGAAAAAAATCACCCAAAAACACCACTATAAAGACTTTGAAATTCTAACCCAAATCCAAAAAATATCGTTAAAAGGAGTCTACATGACCAAGTTATGGACATTTGAAGTTTACATTCCAAAATGAAAATTATGCTATAGAAGGGGGTCAAAATTTCTTAAGACCTATTGATGTAGTGCTTATGTTAGAAGTTGATGATGCTAAATTTTGTGGCCACAGGGTTGTCATAGGCCAACATGGGCTAGGTTAGTAAAATCCTGGAAGAATATACGCTATGAATGGAATGTTCCAAAGAATTGGTAGAATATGCTTTCTTGGCAGACAAAATATTTTAACTTGTTCAAAATATTCAAAGTGCTCGTTGAGTTAATTATGTCAACACTAGTTTTAGGAAGTCAGCCACATGTCAAACTAGCGGGGCCGAGGGGTGGTGTGACCTATGGATTCCACACCATGTGGAGTCCTCATAAGCTTCCTGTGGATTTATATGTACAGTCTACAAACTATAATGTATTTTTTAAAAAAATTTAAACAAAAAATTCCTTGAAATGAATTTTTTAAAACAAAAAAAAAATGTAAACCTTTGACAAAAAAAATTCCTCTAACCATGCTAATTTTTAGTGTTGACTAGACATATGACCATATAATGGTATGATCAACCATACACTCAAATGGGAAAAAATCTCTAATGCCCAAGGAATTTTCTCCAATTTTGGTGATTTGATAATGGATCTTGAGGTTTTTAGGATTTCCAAATGCAACAAAAAGGGAAATTTTGGCCCAAAGTGCTCCAAAAATTTACCTACCTCCTAGATCTAGTAACCCTTTCCCAACTTGAAACCCTCATAAATAAAAATCTATATGATGATATTTGATGAAATGAAAGATAAACTTGACTTTCTCTTTCTCTGACACCATGAATTCAATAATGAGGTCTTTGAAACCCCAACTTACACCCACGAAAAATGTCACACCCAGATTGGTCCCTCAAATATGGGAAGAAGTATGTAACACTGAACCTCTGATACCATTTAGGAGTTTATGGTGATCTCTTCAACACTCCAAGATCACCTGCAAGACAAAATATCTTCCACAAGAGAGAAATGGAAAAAATATCATGCTATGATTATGGATGCAAGATTTCCATATTGAATTGTTGTTACAATGTACATATGATGCTTTGTTTATATAGACAAGGTGTAACGATGTACTAGCATTAAATGACTATGTCATAACTAAATGACATGAGCCAAAATTAAATGACCTAGGAAGCAAGTATTAAATAAAAGCCAACTAGATAAGATATTATAAAATCTTATCCAAACAACTAAGACTTCTAGAGAAAGTAACTAGGACCTAAATGGAATTAACATGTAAATAAGACTTATATAGGTAAAAAACCTATTTACACCAACACTAGGTAAAGTTGATGCAACTTCTCAGCATTCTTTAAGAGAAATTCTAGTCGCAATTACTTTATTGAGATGTAATTTTAAGTCATTTGTAAACATTCTATGAATTATGAACATGGGTCATATTTGGTATGAATTTACAAAGGTGTTTTAGAGACATTTTCTTAAGAATGCAATGACACTAGAATCAAATGTTTGGCGATATTGGTTGAAATCCAATTAAAAATAAAATAATTTTTTTAAAGAAGATTACAATAAATTTCAAAATCTCTTGCTCTAAACTATTGCAGAAACGAAAATATAAACCCACAAAATTTAATAATATTAGAAAAAAAATAGTTAGAAAAAAAGAATGGAGAAAATAAAATGGAATAATATAATAACAACCAAGACCCATATTTATGTGGTAAAACCATGAAAATGTGTCAAGGAAACCTGCACAAGGATAACTATTGGTGTACTTATTGCTTAGAGTATTTCATTACAATCTTCAAATAGTTGTTATTGTTGAAATTAATTATTTTCCATTAAAGGCTATTGAGATATATAATATCTTCAAGATAAAAACCACCATCAAACTTAGAAAAATATATATTTTTTCCCTTAAGGAAATTATGAATTATCTCTAAGTAAGAAAAATATATTTTTTTTTAAGATAAGTTTTTTGTTTTATTTTTTTAGTTATTGTCATTATCTAAAAATCTCCACCTTGAAAAAAAATTAGCAGATACTTTCCCATGCCCATTATTCACCTTTTCTACAAGCCAAGATAAGTCAAAACTCAACCAAGTAAATTCTCTAACTATACTAGTTTTGTAACATGTCTACACATTGTTTTAGTGTATGAATTTTCTAAAGAGCTACTCCACCTCCATTAATAAATTTCCTTAAAAAATGGTATTTAATCACAATATTCTTGGTCGTACTATGATAAGCTAGAATTTTAGAAAAATGGATACAACTTTGACTATCACAAAATATAATCACCTTATCATGCACTTTTCCAAGTTCACACAAGAGACTATTTAATCAAATTGCCTCTTTTCATGTATGTGAGACAACCATATACTTTTCCTTAATATTGGATGAAGAAACTATTTCTTAAAGCTTTGATATACAAAAAAGAGGTCCTCTAGTATGTGTAAAGATATAACCTAAAGTAGACCTCTTTTGTCCAAATCACCCACAAAATCTTAATCAACATAACCATAAACTGAATCACTAAAACCATAATAGTTGATAAAATAATCACTTTTTCCTCTAAGTAACCGAAGCACCCATTTCACTACTCTCAAATTTTCTTTACCTAGATTTTCTATCTATCTATTAAAAAAATCAATAGCATGTGAAATAACTATTCTTTTATATAGGTCATCGTATGCATTAAACTTCCTATTGCATTAACATACGGTACAAAAAACATATAATCCTTTTCTTCTTTATTAATAGGATATAAACTTGAAAAAAGCTTAAAACTTGAATCCAAAGGGATATTTACCTATTTCACATTCTTCATATTGCATCTTATGAGGATCTTCTCCATATAATTCTTTTGAGATAACCGAAGTTGACCATGTTCCATGTCTTTGTGATTTTCCATGCCCTATATGTATTTTAATGCTCCTAAATCCTTCATATAAAAAAATCCTAGCCAGTTGAGCTTTTAACCTGTTGATCTCAACTATGATTTATCTTGCTACAAGCATATCATCAACATATAACACCAAGATAATGAATAAACCATTTTTCAAGATTTTAAACAAAATGCACTATTGATGATCACTCCTTGTTAATTTTTTGGTCACCTTGAAGGAATCAAACTTCTTGTACCATTAATTTGGAGATCTATTTCGGGTATAGAATAAAAAATTTAGTTTGCAAAAAAAGTATTGTTACAATCTTGAACAAACCCTTCTAGTTTATCCATATATATTTCTTCATAAAAATCTCCATGTAAAATTATTTTTTTAACATCTAACTACTCTAACTCAAGATCAAGTAATGCAACTAATTCTAATACAACTCAGATAGAAACAAGCTTAACATCTAGTGAGAATTTTCATGAAAATCGATACCTTCCTTCTAAGAGTCCCATTTTTCTATTAGTCTTCCTTTGTATCTTTTAAATTAATCATCAACAACCTTCTTCAGTTTGTAGATCCATTTGTAACAAACAACTTTTATACCATTTGGGAGTTCTACAAGGTTGCATGTTTTATTTTTCTCACAGGCATGCATTTCTTATTTCACTACTATTTTCTATTTAGAATTTTCAATACCATCTATTGCTTCTTGATAACAAATAGGTTTCCCATCACTAGAAACCAAAGCAACAGATGAAATATAATCATTAAACCTTTTCGGCGGATTTTTAACCTATGTATATCTCCTTAGAGAAGGTTTTTTATATTTTCATATTTTCTTGTATATTTTTTGCATCCTCATCATCTTCTTCGAAAGCTTCTTCCCACTCCCTATTTTTTGTAGATAGATAAGTTTCCAATTGAATTTTTTGATGTTCTAGTACTTATTCCTATTTCACTTTAACTTCTACTATTTCTAATTTTATGAGATGAGATTCATCAAATACTAGATCCTTGCTAATGATGATTTTGTGGGTAGTAGGACCATACAATCTACATATCCCCTTTCATTTTATCTCCTTAATAAACAAAAATATATTTCTTTGATTGGGGGTCCAATTTAAAATTTTGATTCCTAGAAATAAAAGCATATGTATCGATACACAACCAAGACTTTCAAATTTGAATAATCACAAAAATGACTTGTCCATAGCTCTTCAAGAATATTACAATCTATTACAATTAATGATGACCAATTTACTTGATAGCAAGTTGTAGAGTCTTTTTTTTTTCATAACTCTTGTTGCAACTTGGCATTACCAAGTATGCTCCTTTCTCTTTCTAGAAGAGTAATGCTCATGGATTTAATAACACCATTTTTCTAAGGAACTGTGTTAACAATGATTTTATTCCTTTTGATCCTAACTTCCTTACAATAATATTCAAATTCCAAAGATGTTAACTTTCCTCCATTATCTATTCTTAAAAACTTGATTAATCTGCCAATACTTTCTTATTAAAAACTATAACTTGATTAAATACACTAAACACATTATATTTAATAGTCTTAAGAATATAGATTAACTAGGCCTAACAACTTACCTAAAGATGAAAAGTTGAGGGAAGAAGAAGAATTCAACAAAGGGGAAAATGAGCTTGATGAATGTATAGATGCATATTCAAGAAATCACCCTAACCATAGGAGACGTATCCCATTAAAAGCTCGTATTATGATACAAGTCCAAGAAACACTCCTAGAAGAGAAAGACATCAACCCAACAAAGATCTATGCCAAAGACTGATTAAAATTTCTCTTCCCAATTTTGATGGATCAAGAAAGGTCATTGTAGGTGTATGGATCCAAAGTCTACACATATTTTCCCTTAGACCCATGATTGAAGAAAATGCTATTAATTTTTTTATTCTCAACTTATAAGGAATTGCACATGATTGGCGGCACCATGGAATTTTCACCCAAGGGAATCAAAACTTGACAACTTATAATGATTTTACACAAAAAATTATTGATTGATTGGATCAAAAGCATCTCAAAAGGAATTTCAAGGAGTTGACTAAATTTAAACAACAATTTTTTATAGAGGATTATGTAGTGGAATTTCAAATAATTTTAGCTATGATGCCAAGTATTACCAAGGGTTGGATCACATACCTATTTATTGAGGGATTAATAGAATCGATACATGGCCTAGTAGGTGCTCTTTTTCACACATCACTGCAAGATACAATCCAAAAAGCATTGCAGTTATAAGTCACCAAAAGAAAGGACAAAATATATTCAATGAATCTACCTTTAGGAATGTATACTCAACTCTCCTATAAGAAAACTAGCAACCAAAGAAATTTCCTCATTGATCCCTCAATATAAAGGAAGAAAAGGAAGAGCTTCAAATGAAAAGATTATATTTTATTGTAGGATAAACCGGTGTATGAACATAGATATGAAAAAGGGGACAAGCACACATGGAAGCAATATAGGATGAAGAAATTAGTGAAGAAGAATATGAAAACCATAGGAATAAAATGAAACAAGATGATGAAGAAAAGGAAAGTGGTAAATTAGACACACTTTTTAGAGCACCTAAATATCACCAAGTGCTTTAGAATATGTGGTGTTCTAAAAGGATAGAAAGTGACCATAATAGTTTATTATGGTTCCACCCATACTTTAATTGATTAAGGTTCGGTAATGATAATGAAACTATACATTTAAAATTTTGAAGGATTTAATCTTGTCAATGCAGATGGATTTACTATATTCCTTGCATACAAATGATTCAAAGTATCACTATGGGAAGACATAAAATAAGTGAAGATTTAGATATGTGATAAATATGAGTGATATAAATGTAGTTTTGGGTATCCAATGGTTACTTTCCTTAGGAAGATATTATCAAGACTTTCAAAACATGAATCTTTGTTAACAACATAATGTCCAAGAAGAAATTTTCCAAGGCCTATTAGATGGTTCTATGAGAACTTGGTATCATAAAAAAGAATGGAAAGATATTTTTTAGGCATAGGAAACTAGAGTGGGCAACACAATTTATGAATCTTGATAATCCTCGTCCAAATGAGGTAAGACTACGCATGTTGATATTCAATCTATACTAGTTAAGCGTAAGAATTTTTTAGTGATATTCCATTAAGACTACCTTCTATGAAGGGTTTTGAACATACCATTGAACTAAAAGAAGGTAAAAAATTAATCATCACTACACCTTATCATCACCCTAGGAAATATAAGTAATAAATTGATAAAAATATAAGGGTGTTACGGGTATGTATAGGATAATGATGGGCCAAAAAGTGGCAATATGATGGGTATTTGTAGGGTATGTGGTTGACGACTTTTTTTTTAACCCAAATTTGATGAAAGGAAAAGGGTTTTTAAAGGATATTCTCAGATTTCCACCAATATAAATTATGTTTTAATTTGAATTTAATAAATAATTATTATTCATTTTCTATTAAAATTATGAGTAAAGTCCTGATTGATAGGCTGATTGAAAAACATCAATAACTTTCAAGTGGTATCATATTTTTTGAATCTGAAACATGCTCACATTCTATAGTTCACATACTATAGGATCAAAAAAATAAAAAATTAATTTCATGAATTTTTGACCAAGTTAAGGTGGTCAGACATAAGAGTTTTTATATATTTTAAAAGTTGTAATAAAAAATTCATAATTAATTATTTACTTGGAAAAAGATTACAAAAAAATATGCATCACATCCAGACATGAGTCCTCTATTTATACCTAAAATATTATAAAAAAATATTATCATTTTATTATGGTTAGGGTGGTCATACAGACACCTACTTATTTTTTCCCTGAAATTTAAATACTACTTCATTGAAATTTCAAATTTTCACCAAATAGATTTATTTTCTTTAAAAATAAACCTAGTACTTTAGAAACTACATTTAATTTTCTAGAAATTATATTCTTACATATTTTTGAAATAATATAGATAACTTATTCAAATTTTTACGTCAAGTTGCCTAACTCTGATTGTTTTGATTTTTTTGCCACTTAAGGGCCTATTTTTTCCATGATGATCCTGCACATACCCTTACTTTAGATGGGCATTTACAACCTAGTTATAGCTATTTTTATATGAATTTTGAATGCATGGGATTTTATATTTAGGGCATAAAATCAATGCCCAAGGAGTCAACATAGATGAATAAAATATTAAAGAAATCATAGAATGGCCAAAACAAAGAACCTTATCTCATCTAGGAAGATTTTTAGGGCTCTCCAACTACTATAGAATATTTTTTAATGTTTTTTCAAGACTTACTCCCTCACTAATATACCTAACTAAGAAGGGTTTTTTTCATGGAGTACATAGGCCCAACAAGATTTTGAAAATAATAATAATAATAATAAGTTCCTACCCAATTTTAGCTATTCCTGAATTCATACTACCATTTGAGCTAGAGTTTGATGCTTTTGAGGAAGGTGTTGTGTGTGTACTTATGTAAAATGGACACCCCATAGCTTTTGATAGCTAAAAATCAAAGAAATAGAAATAAATTAATCTACTTATGATAAGGAAATGTTGGCTATTCATAACTTAGCCAAGTTTAGGGAATATTTGGTTTATGGAAGGTTTGTTTTCGAAACTAGCCATAATAGCCTAATATTCTACATGAACCAAAACTATTTGAATGATAGAGAGAAAACTAGGTTAGAAAGTTACTAGGCTACAACTTTTGCATTGAATACATGAAGGGGGAGACTAATGTTGTGGTCGATGCTTTGTCTCAAAAACCCCACCTATAAACTATGATAGACATCTCTACAAAATGGAAGAATTAAATCCTTGCAAAATATCCGAAGATGCAATAAAAAATGACAGATTGGAAGGAAAAATACATGAAAAATATGAGGTGATGGAAGAACTCATTCTCCACAAAGATAGTATATACCTTACCCCACCTGATTAAAAATAAAAGAAAATATTACGAAGAATTACCATGACAATTCATTAGTCAGACATCAAGGCTACTATAAAACATATAATAAAGTAAGGGAAATTTTTTCTTGAAAGGGCCTCAAGGGAGATATTTTGAAGCATATTAGAGAATGTATGGTATGTTCAAGAAATAAAGTGGAATATTCATCTCCCACATTCTTTTTATAACCTTTTTCTATACCAAATAAAAAATGGGAGAGTATTTCAATAGATTTCATTACAGTACGTCCAAAGGTACGACTTGAGAAAGATTGTATATTTGTGGTAGTGGATCAATTAACTAAATATGATAATTTATCATGAAATATCTTCTAAATATAAATAACCATGGGTAGTTGATCTCTTCTTTAGAGATAACTTCAAATTACATGGGCTACCTAAGAACACTATTAATGATAGAGAGAAAATTCCTTAGTCTATTTTGGAAAGAAATTTTCAGGTTGGTTGGGGTTGAATTAACCCCTAGAATGAGTTACCACTAAAAAAATAGATGGGAAAACAAAAATTGTAAACAAATGGCTTGAAGGATCATATTTGTGAGATTATGTCATAAGAGAGTAAGCCTTATAGATTAAATGAATACATCTCATAGAACTTTGTTATAGTACCACTCATCATATATAAATAGGGATGAGTCCTTTCAAGGAATTATATCCAGGTATGACGCAATATCATTTGGGGATTTAATTCTTACCAAAAGTAGATTTTTCGAAGCAAGAGACTTGTTGCAAAAAAGTACAAATATCATAAACATAATCAAAGGAAATCTATGTCACACACAAAATCAACAAAATGTTGTGTTGATCATTGGAGATCTAAGAGAATATTTTAAGTGGGAGTCATAGTCATCCTAAGATTGCAACCCTATAAACAATCTTCTATAAAAGGAAGTGGAATTGAAAAACTCAATCCAATATTCTATGGGCTTGATAAAACTATAAGAAGGATCTACAAGGTTTGGGTGATCCCACAAATCTGGTTTACAATTCTGTTGAGGAATATAAATTGCAAAAAAATTCCCCCATGAAGAAAATTTTGGGTTTTGGGGGGTTCAAATGAACAAAGGTTTTGAACAAACCCAAAAAGGGTTCACTCAAACCCTCCTTCGAGCGAATCCTATTAAATGATGGGACCCTCACTTTTCACTTTTCTGGAATAAAAACAAAGATATTTTTTTTTAAAAGGGGGGTTCACTCAAACCACCCTTCGAGTGAACCCCCATTCATTTGAAAGGTCAAGGGGGGTTTGCTTGAAGGGGGTTTGAGAAAACCCCCCTTTTCCCTCTTCTCCCCTTCTTTCACCAAATTTCTACAAAAATTTACTCTTCGAAGCTCGGGTTGAGGATGAAAATGGAGGAGACATCACAGACCCAATTGGATGATGGTATTCCTCAAAATGAGCTATTCATCGAATATAATTTTAATATGTTTTGGTTGTATTATGTATTTTATATTTTAGTTTGATTAAACATAGGTTTTTCACCGAAAATAAAGCTCTCTATTCTACACGTGGAAAAATAGCAGATTATCAAAAAAAAATTGAAAAATATCAGTGCACTAGATATTGATGTCCTTGATCCAACAAAAAAATTGAATTTTGATACATACAAAAAAGGTTATGATTTAGCTAGTGAATCATGTCTAAATTGTAAAAGGTTTGAATTTGAAACATAATTAAGAAAAAAATATTCAATGAAATGCTATGAAACCAATTCCATGCACTAGATATCATAGTTATGACTCTAAATTCAAAAAAAATAGAATTTTATCCTTCATAGAAAAAATTTTGTGTTAGCAAGTGACGTCACTTTTAAAAATGGTGTTTACTGTTAAAAACTAGTCTTCGAAGGAGATGGAAAAAGAAGTGCAATTTGATTCCAAATATTTTGGAAAAAATATATTTAGAATCTACAGAAAAAATGTCACAAATCACTAGTTTGTAACATCTTCAAATTCCTCATGGTTTAGCCACTATAGGTGTCCGAAAGTGAAGATTTAGTTAAAAAAAATTAATTCGATGTCCAATTTGGCCAAAAATTGTAAACCAATATTGTGGGATCACCCATTTCCTATTAATTGGAGTTAGTAACCAATAGTGGAATTCGTATTATTTTCCACGTATCACACCTTAATAAGGTGCTAGACCAACATGTTACACCATACTCATAGTTACCCCCACTGGATGATGAGGGAAAGTTAATTTTGGAATCGGAGGCCATCATTGCTATGAGAGAAGATAAATTAAAGAATAAGGTTATCCCAAAATATTTGGTTAACTGGAAAAATCTACATATGGAAGAAACTAGTTGGGAGGGAGTAGAATTGTTATATCATCCCAATTTTAAATATCTTGTGGACAAGCAATCTTGGGAAGGGAAGACAATCTTCCCCCCAACATAAATCATAACCTATGGGAACTAATGATGAAAACTTGATTTAGAAAAAAACTAACAATAATCATAGCCAAAGAGATATTAAAGTGGAAATTTTAGAAAGGGGATCAATGGGAATTAATAAAGAAGGTTGTTAATGTCACGACTCCACAAGAAAACATATAAATAATAATTAAAAGAGTTTAAGGGACAACACTTGGTTGTAAAAGGATGTGTCCCTTGTTAAGATAACTAATGAAAATGTGTGACTCTCCCAACAATGGAAGATATAAAAGAGATAACAAATGATTATGGGGAGGCATCAAAGAGATCGAGGAAGAAATAAAGGAAAAAGAAATATAAGATATATATTGGAATTGAATATTATTTTTAGCAAGAAATTTATTTTTAAAGAATTTTAAAGAATAATTTAAGAATGTTAATTAGGAATAGTGTTAGAGTAAAGTAATTAATTAACTTTACTCTCCTCTTAAGATTTCACTTTATGCACAATATTAGTCATTTAACAATTAATATTTAATTATTAAATGCACTCACCTTAGGGTTAGGTTTCCCTTTCTGGTGTTGATCTCCTTTATAAGGATTGATCTCTTGTATTGTATTCTCTTCTTTGATGTTCTTTTTTTAGTCTGATAATACATTCTTGCATATTGTCAGAGCAAAACCCTTGTTTTGTTTCCTACAGATTTCTTCCTTGTGACAGGTTTTTGCATGCAGGTTTCTTGGGCTTAATAGATTTGTTTTTCATCAAATCTTACATGGTATTAGAGCTAGATCTACTGTAGCTTGTTCATGTTCAAAGAAAAAAGGGAGCAAGGGTTTGACAAAAGAAATTTGGGATTATTTGGAAAATTTGAGAGGTTCTAGGTATAGTTTTCAGATCTCGTATTCCTTGCCCAACGATTTTTTTTGTTAAAAAAGAAATCAAATTTTTTTAGCATTTTTTACAAGCGCATGCATCAGATCTGGCATTTTTTAGCGTTTTTTACAAGCACATGCATCAGATCTGGCATTTTTTTGGGTATCCTTCTCTGTGATGTTCACAGTGGTGTCCTTCCTGGCATCGTTTACCAGTCTTGCACCTTATTCCTCTTAACGTCGTGCATGAGCCGATGTCTACGTTGGCAGATCTGAAAAGGCAGAACTTCAAACCCTCGCAGGCGTTGTACTTTGACTTGAAAGTTTTTTTACCGACGATTGCTATCCAGATCTGCAGTCTATTTCATCAGTAAATTCTTCAGGTACATAGAGATTTGTCTCAACCAATTACTGCTTTCTATTGCTTTCTAGCTTTCAGTTTGTACTGGGGATTGTATTTTTGCATTGTGGGGGAGTGTTTTTTCTTGCTTTCTATCATTTCCATCAGAAAACTAGAATCTACAAACACCAAAACAAAACAAACAAACCCCTTCTGCATCTTCTATCTAGTTCTGAAAGACCATTAAATAATAATTAAAAAAATTCAAAGCAGTTGAGGCACAGTTCACAGGATGGCTGACAGATCTATTGAACCTCTCACACCACATAATTATCACACTTGGAAGGGTCGCAAGATGACTCTTCTCCAGTCTCGAGGGTTATGGTCCTGTTTGGATGAGGTTCAGCCTCAGTTGACTCGCGCCTTTGAGGTTATGTAGCACAGGAACAATATGGATTAGGCTATGGGATTGATGGCTTTACACATTTTCGACAGTCTCTTGTTTCATCTTGATGGTTGTCTCACTCTTCGAGCCATTTGGACCAAGTTTGATGGAATTTTTGGTACTGTCAATCAGTTCAGAGCTTTGCAACTTGAGGTCGAGTTAACTTCTTTGGTACCTGATTTGTTTCCCTCCATTAAGGACTTTCTGATGAAGTTTAAACAACAAATATCTATCTTGCAGGGTTGTGGAAAAGTTAAGACTGATACAGAGTGCATCTTCCTAATTCTCTCCAAGCTTCGGGGTCCATTTTAGATCTTCTCTTTGACCTTCTATTCCACCATGGATGCCTTGGGTGCTCGACATGTCATGCCTTCTTTTGAGGTCTTTTGTGATCGTTTGATTCATGAGCAAGCCAAGCTCAAGCAGTTGGATTCACTTTCAGGTTCATAGAACCAAGCATTGGTAGCCCAGTCCTCCAAAGGAAAATAGAAGCAGAAACCGAAGCCTAAGAAAGATTCAGGGGCTAGTGAGAATCCCTCCAAGCCACCACCTAAGTCTGATTCAAAACCACAGTTGAATTCTACACAGGGAAAATCTTCGAAGTTTGGTGAGTCTTCCTCCAAGACTAAGAAGAAATCCGGAGATCCTTGCAGTTTTTGTGGCAAGGAAGGACATCCAGTTTCTAGGTGTTGGAAACGTTTAGAGGCTTTGGAGGAAGCCATGCAGCAGCATAATATCAGTGCACCTCAGCCTCCTTCACAGCCCACAAGGAAAGGTCATGCTCTTTATGCACGAGCATTGTCCTCAGAATCCACTTGGATTCTAGATTCTGGTGCCTCTCACCATATGACACACACAGAGGATTTGGTCACCGCTCTTGCCCCTATAGGCACTAAACATATTGCAGTTGGTGACTTAGCACAACTTTCAGTTCAAGGTTCAGGTACTATTTCATTAGATGGTGGTTGTCTATAGGATGTGCTTCTGGTTCCTAACATTTTGACAAACCTTCTATCTGTTTATCAGATTTGCCACTCTGGCTCTGGTAAGACAGTTGAGTTCTCACCACATGATGTGGTTATTCGAGACCTTCATGATCCTAACTTGGTTGTGGCTACTGGGAGTGTGGATTCTGCATCATGTTTATGCAGATTTGATGGCTTTGAGAGTTTAGACACTGTTGGTTCCTCTCTTATAGCACATGCAGATTCAGTGAGCAGGCTTTGGCATGAGCGTTTTTTCCATGTCAATTACAGATATCTACAACAGATGAGTACTCAAGCACTTGTGATTGGACTCCCATAGATTTCTTGTACTGATGGTGTATGTCGAGGTTGTGTTCTTGGCAAACATCATCGAGATCCTTTTCCTAAGGGTCGAGCCACTCATGCTAGGCCACCCCTAAAGTTGGTACACAGTGATCTTATGTCCTTTCTAACTCCTTCCTTTTCAGGGGCCTGCTATGTGCTCACTTTTATTGATGACTTCTCCAGATGTACATGGGTGTACTTTCTTAAGTACAAGTCTGATGTCTTCGACTCATTCAGGATTTTTAAGACATTTGTGGAGAAGAAATCTGGACTTTCTATCAGGAGGATACACACAGATAATGGGGGGGAATATGTTAATCAGGCTTTTACAGATTTTTGCATTGAGCATGGTTTACAACATCAGTTTACAGTCCCTTAAACCCCTCAACAGAATGGTGTCACTGAAAGAAAGAACAGAACCTTACAGGAGATGGAAAATTGTATGATACAGTCTCGAGCTATGAGTTCTTCATTCTGGGTTGAGGCAGTCAATTGTGCCAATTATATTCAGAATCGGATGCCTCATAAGGCATTGCGACATATGACTCCTGAGGAGGCTTGGACCCATGTCAAGCCTGATGTTTCTACATTCTGAGTTTTTGGTAGTGAGGCTTGGGCATTTATTCCTGATGCTCAGCAGAAAGCCATGGAGAGGAAGAGCTGACCACTCATATTTGTTGGCTATTGTGAGGATGTTAAGGCATACAGGTTGTTTGATCCTGATTCTAGAGAGGTCTTGTTTCGGCAGGATGTCCAGTTTGATGAGCGCTATCCTCAGATGGATTCTCCATCACCAACTTCTCCCTCATTTCCTACTCCTCCCTCTTCATCTCTTGAGGATTACTTATCTCTTGAGGATGATGTAGATGATGATCTGCTATCTCCACCACCACCAGTTGCTCTGTCCTTGCCTAGGTGGGCTCGTGTCACTGTTGATGCAGCTGGTTCTTTGGCAGGTGATCCTTCAGATACTCATCGTACTTGTGCTCAGACATCTGGTTCTAGTCTTTTGAGTCATGCCATTTCGGATGATCCTCAAAAGTTTTCAGAGGCGACAGGTCACCTTGAGTGGGATAGGGCCATGGATGAGGAGTATTCTTCTTTGATCAAAAATCATACTTGGAATCTTTATCCTCTTCCTAAGGGAAGAAAGTTGGTTCAGTGCAAGTGGGTGTACCGTACCAAGTATGTTGCAGATGGTTCTATTGATAAGTATAAAGTACATCTTGTTGCGAAGGGGTTTTCTTAGGTAGAGGGTATTGACTACTTCGAGACCTTTGCCCCTGTCGCTAAGATGAATTCTATACACCTGGTACTTTCACTTGCAACTTCACAGGGATGGACAGTGTTTCAGATGGATGTGAAGAGTGCCTTCTTGCATGGAGACCTACATGAGGAGATCTATATGGAGCAGCCTCAGGGATTTGTGCAGGACACTTCTTTGGTTTGCAAACTTCGGCGTTCATTGTATGGTCTCAAACAAGCCCCTCGGGCTTGGTATGAGAAGATGGACTCTTTCTTGCTTTCCTCTCACTTCACACGCTGTCATTCTGATCACACAGTATATATTCAGCGTCAGGAGGGTGATCTTTTGATTCTTGTGCTATATGTAGATTATCTCATCATTACGTTAGCTCATCCTCCATGATTCAGAGTGTTCAGAGAGCTTTGATGGAGTAGTTTGAGATGACAAATCTTGGTCTCTTGCACTTCTTTCTGGGTCTTTAGGTTATTCAGTCTTTAGATGGGATTTCCATATTTCAGGAGAAGTATGCTCTTGATATGCTTCAGTGATTTGGCATGCTTGATTGCAAGTCTTCCCCCACTCCATTTGAGTCAGGTGTTGTTTTGTCTTCCACTTGCTCTACTCCTTCAATAGACCCCACTTTATACAGGCAGTTGGTTGGCAATTTGTTGTACCTGACACATTCTCGTCCTGATCTTTCCTTTGCGGTTGGCCTTGCCTCTCGGTTTTCCCATGACCCTCATGAGAGCCATTGGAAAGCAACCAAACGTATTTTGAGGTACATTCAGGGTACCACTCATTATGGCATTCACTACACTTCAGGATCCCCTCACATCATTGGCTTCACTGACTCCGATTGGGCTGGTGATGTCAACGATCGGAAGTCTACTTCTAGCTTTGTTTTTTGCCTTAGTTCTGGTCCTATCACATGGTCTTGAAAGAAGCAGTCTGCTATTGCATTATCATCTACAGAGGTTGAGTACCGTGCAGTAGTGTTAGCCAGTCAGGAGGTTTTATGGCTTCGACAGTTGATGACAGAGTTTGGGTTTCCTCCAGATAGTCCCACTATTCTTTGGTGTGACAATCAGAGTGCCATTCACATTTCACGCAACCCAGTGGAGCATCAGCGGACAAAGCACATTGAAATCCACATGCACTTCATTAGGCAGTTGATTCAGGATGGTTCTCTCATCTTGGAGTACATTCCCACAGGAGCAGATGCAGACATCTTCACTAAACCTTTGGCATCTCTGCGCTATCTTCAGTTGCACTCCATGCTTGGGGTGAAGGAAGTTGTCCTGGGGTGTCTCAGTGAGGCCTTCCTTCCTTCATGTTTTTTTTCAGCATGTTTCTTTATCTCTTTTTGGAGAGGAGTTTTTTCCCACTGGGTTTTCTCCTTTACTCCGCTTTATAGAGATTTTTTGTATTGGGTACTTGATCAGGCCATGTTGTCGGGACCCTCTGTTGCATTGTAGTTCCTTTGCTTTCTTCTGCATTGTTTGTAGCTGCATTGTAGCTCATCTTAAGGGGGGGTGTTAGAGTAAAGTAATTAATTAACTTTACTCTCCTCTTAATATTTCACTTTATGTACACATATTAGTCATTTAATAATTAATATTTAATTATTAAATGCACTCACCTTAGGGTTAGGTTTCCTTTTTGGTGTTGATCTCCTTTATAAGGATTGATTTCTTGTATTGTATTCTCTTCTTTGATGTTCTTTTTTCAGTCTGATAATACATTCTTGCATATTGTCAGAGCAAAACCCTTGTTTTGTTTCCTACATATTTCTTCCTTGTGACAGGTTTTTGCATGCAGGTTTCTTGGGCTTAATAGATTTGTTTTTCATCAAATCTTACAAATAGCTATATATTTAATTGCAAAAATATGGTTTTTACAACCACTTGCATGTTAATCGATTGTATTTTCATGATGATACTTTATTAGAAATTAATATAGAAAATTCCTTTAGCAACTATTTTGAATTTATAGAGGTGTCTTGCAAATAGGGAGGTCATTCACGCTTTTGAATCATGAGAATAGGACTAGAAATTCTTTATATCAAGCACACCATCCCAAGATGGATGAATTAAAGGTTCTACCATATTCATGGGATGAGTTGTTGAATGGACCCAAAATCTATTTTCATGCTCTTAGGATTGGTTGAAGAGGACAACCTTCATGTGTATTATCAAGAAAGCCACTCCAAGATGGATCAAGTAGAGGTTCTATCATACTCGTGCGATGGGAGATCAAATGGAATAAAAATCCACTTTTGTTCTCTTTGGATTGATCAAGAAGAGCATGTAGCCTCCAAAGTAGATTAAGGGATGGAATAAATCTAAAATACTTCCAGGCTCTCACAATAAAAGTCCAACCACCCTTGAGATTGTGGTTTACAAGTATTTCTAATGAATTCCTAGTATGGTTGACTATAGGAATATGCCTTGGAATAATTATTAATAATATTAAGTTATTTTAGATTCAAATATTAATGATGCTATAAACTATGTATTTAAATCTTTTATTCTTTTAGCTTATGATGTATTGATCTCAATATTATTATTTTTTATGTATGAATTTTCAATATGATTATAATGTTTTGATTTGGTTAAGATTGGAAGGTCCAATACCCATTACAGAGCAGCCATAGAGACTGAGAGAGGTGGCTCACAAAAAGTGATTAAAAAAAAAAGACTCACAAGAAGTGAGCTTAATAAAAACAACACCTAAACAATGCTTTTGACTGAAGCATAGAACTAGAAAATAGAGACTAGCTGTAAAGAAACAGAGGAAACAACTACAAGGGAACCCACACAAAAACACCACCCTATAGCAATAGGGGGAAATAAGTGAAAGCCTTCAGCTTATAACATTGAATAAAGGCCTACAACCTCTAGGCAACAACTCCAAAAATTCCAAACCAAAACCCTTGAGCAACTCCAACTCCAACAAGAATGTTGTAACCATCACCACTCAAAGCAAAAGTAAATGAATCTCCAACCAATGCCAAATCATACCAAAACCAAGCCAACAACCAACCCAACAAGTAGGTAAAATCGGGGGGTCAAAGAGGCAGCAAGAATGCCAACCTAGAACAACTTCAAAATCCCCATAGCAACCTCTCCAACATCCAATAGTGCAAACCCTCTCCATCTCAATAGGATATTTCCCCACCTCAAAAGGAGAAGTTGAAAGGAAAGATGAAAAGAAGCAGCATAGCCCAAATAGGAACCCCAACAAAGCGTGAAGTTGAATTGAGATCCCAACACAAACCAAGTTTTCCACCTAAATGAAAAATGCTCTAAATTAGAGTCAAGGACCAAGAAAGCCTACACCAAAAAAAACCCAACTCCAACAACAAGAAATAACTCCAACACCATATGAGAGTCCTCCACCTCAATAGGAGAAACTGAAATGGAAGTTCGATAATAAACTAGTCAATTAAACTATAGGACACCACAAAATCCACAACACCTAAAAGTTGCAGCAAGTTCTGTAGAAAAGTAGCCAAAGAAGTAATGAATGTGAAAGCACAGGCCATGAAAAGTTGGGCACTAGGGCTGCAGACATTCATTATCTACACACCATCTAACAAGGTAGCCACATAAACAGAGACACTCTTGGCAATCCTAAAGAGCATTAGGGAGCAAGGAAGGCATTGCCACATAGCTAGAACCCATCCAAAGCCCCCAAAAGAACCTACATTGGAACCACCCACCAAGAAAAAAATATTGGTAAGGAACACGGAGGTCAATGCCTCAACAGACCCAATCTCCAATCACTTAAGAAAACCCACCACCAAACACTGGAAAAACATGGTAATACCAGGCTTAAGAACCAACTCAAAATGAAATCAGAGGAGGCCAAGGCAAAAGAAAACCTCCAAACACAAGTCATTAGTAAAAATATTCAATAGCCCAACCAAAACAAAAACTTCTCCAAAAGAGCCACCAACAAATGAAAATTCCAAGAGCACAAGAACCAGGGTCAGACAAGACACTCCAAAAAAGAGTAGGGAACACACCCCCATAGACCACCAATAAGCATCGGTGCTAGAAAATGCAATAGAGCATTAGTGAACTGTTGCAACAAGACAAAGGCAGGGGAAGTGAGAACAACCCCATGAGCAAGACAGAGCCAAAAAGCACTATCCAACAAGAGAACATCACACAAAATGAATCGAGGCCAAAGAGAAGACCCCTAGGCCATGAGCAACACCTCCCCATCAAGCACAAAAAACATAAACCTTAGCAACATGCACGCTTAAATAGGGGGCATGAGGAAGGAAAGAGAAAAAGAAAGAGGCTCCACAACCACAACAACCACAAGCATCACCACAACCAAATCGACATCTGAATCACCCTCTCCATCAGCTTCAACAGAGGAATTCAAAATTCCTCACCCACACTGCTTCCTACTCACTCCCGTGACTCTAATCATTACAATATGAACATAAAGTTGATACTTGTTATTAATAACATTTGTTTTTAGTGATTGTAATTGTTTTGTAGGCATAGAATTAGGAATTTCAGGAAAGGGGATATTACAACCTAGTTTAAACTTCTATATAGACTACTTCCCAAAAATACAATGCTTGCATAAATTTAAATTCAAATATTTTAGATTTAAAAGTAACTTATGGTTTAATAGTACCTTCAACACTTTCTCACTCATATCACCCTACCATTGATTCCATAAATTATTAGATTCATTTTTTTCCTTAGATACCAACATTGATTCATTTCTTACAATACTCCATTCTAGTTTGTTAAGGTTCCTAATATTTATAGCCTTCATGACTACCAAAATGCCCTTGAACACTTTCAGTGACCCACCTTGACATGTAAATTTATAGCCTCTAGAATTAAAAAACTCATAAGGAAATTAAATTATTTTTTAATTTTGGTACATGTCTTACCTCTATTAATGTCATTACAATATCATCAAACATTTTAATCTTAATGCTCCCTAATCCCAATAGTCTTACAAGAAACATTATTTCATAGAATAACACCACCACAATCCATAGCTTGGTAAGAAGAAAGCCAATTAGAAGAACCAACATCTAATAACCATTCCTCGTGATATTGTAAGGTATTAAAAATAGACAATACTTCATCAACCATACCAAAACTTATCTCAACTAGATTTGCTTCTTTTTGTCTAGTCATTATTGTCTTCTTTCCTTTTCCAATAATCTTTCTTGAGATGCCATGATTTATTGGATTACCAACATTTTACCTTACCTTTGTTTCCTTTTTACTTAGATCTAAATGTACCTTTTGAATCTTTCCCTTTTTATGTGTATCAACCCCTAGCCACCATTTATGGATGGATTTTTTTCTATTAAATTTCCTTTGTACCTCTTCATACAATGAAACTCCCACAACAAAATCAAAATCCAGGTATTAATTGTGCTAAAGCTAATTGAAGCGAATAAGTGATTCTAGGATTTAGGAAATGAACAAAATAACATAACTACCTTATCTTCATCTTTTATTTTTACACCCATACTAGTTAATTGACATATAAGAGTGCAAAATATTTAAAGATCAATAATTGTTATACCTTCTTTCATTCATAAACTATATAACCGCTTCTTTAAGTAGATTCAATTTTTCATGGATTTTTTCATGTAAAGACTCTCCATTCTACTCCATAAGCTTGATGTTATTTCTTCCCCAATCATATTAAAAAGATCATCTGCTAAACATAACTAAAGTTTGTTAAAAGTTGCTATATCTAGATCCTCTTGGTCCTCATCAATCATAGTCATAGGTTTCTTTGACTTTCCAACCAATGTCTTGTCCAATCCTTCTTGCAATAAAAAATAATGCATATTGATCTTCCATAGCTCAAATTTATTCTTCCCATTGAATTTCTCCACCTTAAATGATGCAAGGACTTCAATTATAAGAGTATCAAAATAATAGTGAAGCCTGGCAATGGACGTATTTCATGAGTTTTGTACATCTAATTTAACATAAATAATTTCAGTAATTTGTTGGTTGCATCATCGAACATTGCATTTAAAATTTTCACCATTTGGTGCCACAAAACAAACAACAAATCTTAAAAAAAATGTGGCAAAATAACTGACTATTTTGATACCACTTGTTGCTAGAAATGTAAACTCATAAAATTAAATAATATTACAATATTAAATGGAATAAGAAAAAAAAAGAAAGACAAATTTATGTAGTAAACCTTGACAATGTGTCAACCACTTGTTGCTAGAAATGTAAACTCATAAAATTAAATAATATTACAATATTAAATGGAATAAGAAAATAAAAGAAAGACAAATTTATGTAGTAAACCTTGACAATGTGTTAATAAAGATCCCCGGCCAAAGTATCAATATTCTTATTATTAGAAATTGATTGCAATTTTCAAGATATTTAAGTTTTTCATTTTCCTATATATATATAAAGTAACAATTACCATCAAATTTTGAAAAATCAAGATTTTTTCTCTTAACAAAATTATGAATTATCTTTTAAGAAAAAAACTTTTTCAAGATATTTAAGTTTTTCATTTTCCTATATGTATATATATACTTATATATAAAGTAGCAATTACCATCAAATTTTGAAAAATCAAGATTTTTTCTCTTAACAAAATTATGAATTATCTTTTAAGAAAAAAACTTTTTCACGATATTTAAGTTTTTCATTTTCCTATATATATATATATATATATATATATACTTATATATAAGTTTCAAGATATTTAAGTTATTCATTTTCATATATATATATAGTAACAATTACCATCAAATTTTGAAAAATCAAGATTTTTTCTCTTTAACAAAATTATGAATTATCTTTTAAGAAAAAAACTTTCTCAAAACTCATGTGATATATATAACCACCACTATCAATAACAATTTATAGAAAATACTTCTTACCATTGCACATACATTTATTATTTATTACAAAGAGTGACTCATATCTATTAGAAGAGATCGATTCTTACAATATAATTTACGAGGCTTGATTCCACCCTAAAAAAGAACTGGAGATGCAATAGGTTCTTTGTTTTACTTATTAAATATAGATTATATAAATTAACATAATATTAAGAAATAAAGTATTATCCGTACTAATTTTTCACAAACCATTAATTGAATTTTGAAATAAAAACCTGTATAAAAATATTTTAGCATAGTGTTTCCGATAGATCAATAAGCCACTGCAAAGTTCCCGAACTCCAAAGCATTGATGATAAAATATTGTTTTTTTTATTCTAGTGCTAAACATTCAAATATTGCATTGAACTTTTCACTACAAAGCAATCCATTTTTTTTCTGACGTACTTTATCATTTCACTAGAGAGCGTTCCAGATTCTTTGACCACTAGCAAATGCTACCTTATGTTTGGGAACAAAGGATCCAGGGGAAAAATATATTATCAGAGGATAATATTTTTATTATAGCTGATATCCCCAAATATAGGAGTCTTGAAAAGAATCTGCTTTTTGCTAATTCATGTCTGCAGTATAATTCATCCCTGCATTTTGCTGTACTTGTCAATAGTTTTGTACGGCATTAATTTTACTCTTTCCCAGACTCTAAAAATTTCGTCAAATTTGGCTCAAACTTGGCTGGTCTCGCTTGGCCTTGGACCTCCGCCAAATTTGACCTTCATCCCAAATCTGTAGGGTCATAACGCTGAAGAAAGATAGTTATGGTGTCCTGAAGTATGAAATCCGCCGCGCTTAAAAACACGGCATAAATATGTAATTGCATATTACGGCTTTCCATCTCCAAGACTCGACCACAAATTTGGCAGACCCGCCATTTTTTATTGAATTTATAGGACCTTTGAGGCTGTTTTCTGGTTTTTCCGGCTGTCATTGGTGGATAAGTACCTAGCTTGAGCCGTTTAAATCGCCATTGTGTGGTGATTGTTTAAATCTATCACGGCCTGAATTGGATGGCATCTAGCCATTTTAGCTGTAAAATTTTACAAAGATCTAAGGGTATATTTAAGGCAACTGTTGAAGTTTTCATGTAATTAAAAGAGTGAAGTACACTTTGAGGGCAACTTCAAATGGATGACCACCACCAAAAAATTGCTTCACATTTCACAGGCAGGGTTGATCGTCACAGTCAGGGTTGATATTCAAATTTAGGTCAAGAATTTAATTCAGGACTGAGAATCATTGTCAAAATAAGGGAGATGGGTCAGATTTCTTGACAAAGTAAAACTACGAATCACCAAAACGATGCAAATTGAAACCCTAACCAGTCAGTTTTTCTTTCCTGATTTTAAAGATTCGTGTTCGGTCCCTAGAACAGCAATGCGCAGCTCATTTGGCAGACTATAGCGGAAAACTTTGTACCGAGTGTATAACAATATCGAACTATCCTTCAAATCTCCTTTCTGTTACTGATTGAAGGCTATAATTGGCCGTAAAAGTTTTATCCGCTCAAATGCTGGGGGTAAACTGTAATTACTTAAAAGACCAGCTCTGTTACCCATTAATATCTTCAAAAAATGATTCGAATTTTCTGCAATAATTAATAATGCTTCCAATCAAAGCTGATAAAGCCTGAAAAATCTTATGATACAAACATTATACTATTAATCACCTACTAAGTAAGTAAATGGCTTTAAATGATCGAAAACGCCTCAGCACTCCAGGTAAGTTGAATTGAAAGCCTTTTGCAGAGCAAATTTCAGCTTTATCAACCTAATAAATTCATGCACTTACAGCCAAAACGTGAAAGCAAAAGGGTTTATGTATACGCTTAAATTTGGAACTTGAATGAAAAAAGCAGCAATAGAGAGAAAAATATCATGAATAGGCGAATTGAACGCTGTAAATGAGGTCACTGCTTAATTCCGAGCCTAATTCACAATCTCTTGGAATGTAATGGAAGGAATATACAGAGAAACAAACAGAAAAAGGCATAAAAAGTTTTCTATGGATCGAATGAAACATTACACGGATTGACTGAGCTTCAGCTCTTTCAGAATCACACCATGACATTCATACAGAACACCATTTCATTCTCCTTACATCTATGAGACATTACAAAGACGTTTTGAGCTGCTGCTCATCCAAACATACTGACATGAGGTAGCTTCTCCTCCTTGACAGAAACCATTACATCTATTATATTCGTCGAACTGTTCATTGGCGAACACCACTTCTATTTCCTTACAGCTCTGCAGAGATGAACACTTGGAGAGCAACTAACACGATGCAGATTCAGGAATATATAGAAAGCTAAGTATCTACGGTGAACATAAAATACTATATTTTATCCACCCACAAAACGTGTGAAGCTGGCTGATGTAACAGCGAATAGGCCGGAGAAATTAATATCAAACCTCTTCAAAGCTTTGCCAAGATCTGCTTTCACTGTTTGTCATTAATACTGAGATTGATTAAGATCCAATGCTGATACGGAAAAGACAGGTTCAGCTGGGGAGTTAATGAAGTAATTGGGATTAGATATTCCAACACAATCTTCTAGGAAACGAAGGCAAAAAGCTCTAGAGAACTGCGATTCTCAGAATCGATCAAGGCACGGCCGCAGACAACTACTTTGGCACAATACAGAAAAGTGAATCGCTTACGACAACGCGATAAAATCATTTAACAGTGCAATAACGAAAACGTATCCCAGCACCACTTCCTGTCAGACCTCTAATTGAAGTTCATTTAACTTCACATCCAACTCTTTGTTCACATCCGCCGACCTCCATTAGTTCGCGCTTCTAATTATCCTACGTCGAAATTTCAAATCACTCCCAATTTTTTACAGCAGCTTACTTGACAAGTTTTCTGCTTATAACTAAGGTTTCAGGGCCACATCATCAAATATGATGCCACATCAGCATGCATTTTTGTCAAGGTGTTCAAAAAGGCCCCAAAAAATAGTGAGACCAATTCTCGTGTATTACATCATGAGTAGTTGAGCGCTGATGGGGTATCACATGATTGGTTGCTTTTTAGATCAAAAACATACATCTTGTTTAATTATGGGTAGTCAAATCACAACTATTGGACATTATATAAACAACTATTGGGTATTATATTTACGATTGGTGCACGACTATTGGACCCTCTCCCCTAAAGAAAGTGGCCCAAAAACACACAGAACCATCCCTGACGAAAAGGCTATTTACAAATTTACAAACATGCAGATTTTTAAACGGCACCACACTTTTTCTTTGAGCGAGGTTAATGTCAATTGTAACGAAAAACAACTTACCTGCCTCTTTTCAAAGAAAACCCCTAAATTCAGTGGCATTTTTGGAGTTTAAATTAAAAGCTAACAGAGGGTTTGACAAGGGAAGTGCCACAGTATGTTTTTTACTGTTCATTAGGGTTTAAGACAATGTCCCATGTGCATTATATTTAATTTTGTTGCCTAAAACATGGGGCACAAATGAAAAAGCTACAAAAGAGGGAAGGACGATGAGCATGCTGGGAACGGCGATGGAGATTTTCTGAGGGTTCGGCGTCGTCCATTCTTTTCCGTCAGAGTTGTTGCGAGCTGCTGCATGCCTTTTCCTACGTGTGCAGGGCTGTAGCTTTACTCTTTTGAGTCTGCAATTCTGTTTTTGATTGTATTGTTCAGGTTTTATTTTCTGTGGGAATATTTTTTACAGTTGTATCTGTGGTATATGGGATTAGAGGTTTCCTTATGGTATGATGTGGACGGGGTGTTAAGAGGTCCTTTGCCTTTTTCTTAAAGGATGATGTTCGTTTCGTGAGGTCATAACTTCTAGTTATGAAAATATTATTATTTTTCTCATGCAATTTACACATTGAGTTCTGAACAAAAGGTTGATAATAATCTTGGATCTAATAGTTATATAAAAAAAGTTAGGTTCATCTTGTTTTGGTAATTAACTTTGAGATTATAGTTGATGATGTTTTTTATTTGTCAAGCATGTCTTGATCAATAAATTTATGGGTTTTTTTTTATTTTTTTTAATTTTAAACAAAGTTGGGAAAAAAAAATACAATGAAAAAAAGAACAACAGCTCAACAAAGAACTCCCTAGAAATTAGAAGAAGAAATACATAAATCAATCCCAAGACAAAACTGCTCAAAACTGTTAACACGATAAAGTTCAGCCAAAAACATCAGTACAACAATTAACAAGATACATGACAACAACCTAAAACATAAGAGACCCTTAAATTATGAATTTGAAAAGTTAGAATTGTGCTTATCATAGTTGGTAGCTAGAGGGGGATATGCGAGTTATTGTAGCAAGAAATGGTTTTTCTAGAATTGATGGTCAAGATTTATTTGTTGAGGGAGGACCTTACTTTCATAATCAAAATAAATTGTTCAGTAAACCTTTGAAATGTGGGGTTTGATTTGGTTGAAGAGGTACAATCTAAGATTCTACTTTGGATTTGCCTTGTTCATCTTCCATCAGAATTTTGTAGATCAAATATTTTATATTCTCTTTTGGTTGTCCTTGGGAAAAAATTAGGCCCTTCTCATCACACATTAAAGAGAAGGTTGATCTCTTATGCTTCATATATATGTAGAAATTGATCTTAATAATCCTTTGTCTGATCCTATAAAGATTAGCTTAGAAATCATGCATTCAATTTAGTAGTTATATTATGGGGCTCTTCCATTTAGATTACATCACTTGTTTCAATAATATTAATAATAATGACTCATATTTTGAAAAGAAACATGTCCTTCACCTCTTGCGACTCTTCAATTGTAAAGTATTGGCCATATGTGCAACTTCCCATTAACATATCTAAGCCAACAAATGGGATGCCACATATGCTAGTCAAATGTGTTAATTTCTATCGACACATGTGTGGTCAAGGAATATCATGCTTGAATTCTCGATCCTCCATATAGTTGGGCATCATCTTCATCTCATTCACACAAGAAGCCAAAGCCATGAAAATTCAAATCAGCAAATTGTTAGGATTTCCATCCAAGATCATAACAAAAATAACCTTGTGCTTCCAAAAAAACATTTGCACACAATGAGCCTAATTTTCCATTATCAAAGAGATTGAAAAAATATTTAATTAAAATGTACAATATGACCTTCCATATATAGGCAAGGAAGAGACAATCCACCTATCATGTGGATTGACAAGTGCCCCATGATGTGGCACAAATAATTAGAGAAGTGTCCTATAGGTGTCAACCTTTGGATCACTTGGAATGTGCAAACAAACAACCTATTTGACCATTTCATAAACCTTGGTGACAAGTGTTAAATGGCTACAAAAGTGAGCTTTGTGGTGAAATGGAAAGTTTTCCAACCTCAAAAGGTATGCACATGAGGTTTACCAAACAACTAGGTAACCTCTAGAGGCCTAAAAGGTTGCACTTTCAACTACACAAGATGTTGTCTAACCTCATCAACCTAAGTAAACTTAAGCTATACATAATAGATAAATTATTCACTCTAACACAAACATATGTTTTTCCCAATCAATGAATGGGAGTTTCTAGTTTCGGGTGGCTTTAATTTTGACAAGATGGAAAAATTCATTAAAATTGACAACAATGTCATAAAGGAGGTGATGTGAGAGGTAATTTATCAAGATATTCTATCTAACTTCCCTTGAATTTTCTACCCATTTTAGGTAATTTCTATGATTTTATTAAATGCAATGGATTTGCTTCAAGATGTAGATATTATTCACTCTAACACAAACATATGTTTTTACCAATCAATGAATGGGAGTTTCTAGTGTAGGGTGGTTTTAATTTTGAAAAGATGGAAGAATTCCTTAAAATTGAGAAGGAGGTCATAAAGGAGGTGATGTGAGAGGTAAAATATCAAGATATTCTATCCAACTTCCCTTGAATTTTCTACCCATGTATTAAGTAATTTCTATGATTTTATTAAATGCAATGGATTTGCTTCAAGATGTAGACATGGTTAAAATCTTGGAATTTGATTATATGCAAGGTCATATGATTTTTGTAGCCTCGTTCAAGTCTGCCTTGGGAAATTATGATTTATTTAATGAGTGTGCCTTGGTTGGTGGGTTGTTCAAACATAAAGATTTCAAAACTTATATAGAGGTAAACTGTGTATGTCATGATATTAATCATGGATTGCACAATTAATACACTATCACAATAGGCAACTCACTACACTCTCAGTTGTGATGAGCCTGCTGGCTCTCTACAAAACCCCTATCTTTTTCTTAAGTCTTAATATGTTTTACTTAGTTTTTTAGAGAATGTTTGTAGATAGAAAAGAAGGTGTGCATCATATTAAAGCTTATAAAATTGCAACATGACAATATTCTAAGCAACAGATGCAATAAATGTTATTTTGCAATTTATACAATGAGATTACAAACGAATCACATACCCGAAATGCTCCAGAATAATTAAATAAGAAATAAATCCAGTTTGCTAGTCGGAAAGATGAAAACTAACAAAGAAGCACGCCCAAGCTCCATATTTGATTTCTCCTTTTCCAAAACAGGTTACAAACCCTTAAGGAAGGTAGATGCCAAGAACAGGTCACATTCAGGAGCCAAAGAGAAGGCGTTTCTACTTCAAGTTCACACACCCAACTTTCAAGAAGGCACATAATCCAATGCAAATGGTACGACCAAGGAGGAAAAGATGTAGAAACACTGCTAAAACCACAGATCTGATGAAGAGGACACCACAAGTGAAGAACCCCCTTTCTTATTGCAAACAATAGGAAAACTGTACAAGTGTGAGAGAAAATACAACATCAATTGGAACACCTCCTATAAATGTAAACGAACCTCCTCAAAGTTTGTAAATATGGTTCTTTAGGACATACTTTTTGCTACTTAGCATATATAGATAACCTTTATTTAGGATTTTCATTTCCCCTATTTACATTTCGATATCTTTTCTCCACTAATGGCTTGTGTGCTTCATTATGTCTTATATGACTACCTTTAGAGCCTCCTTTTGTAATTATTATTTGATATGAATATAATATTATGGGTGCTAGCACGTATTGCCTTTAAAAAATAAAATAATATTTGATTAATGGATAATACAATATTATATTTCTAAGATGGTTTTTTATTGAATGCTAGTCAATAAAAACATGGTTCCTTTATAAAGGACAATCAATGAAGGATGGGGTTAGTTTGTATCTTTGATATTTGGAATAAAAATTGATCCCATACACTACGTTGTTTTGGTTTATTTTAATACATGGATCTATTTGTATAATCTTTTCTAGAATATTTAGAGACCATAATCCTAACCCGAATAATGAAATATTTTATGATAACAACCTCTATGAGACACTAATTTATTAAATAACATAGAAAAATGATATTATAAGATATTCAATTATGAGCATATGATATCTTGATAAGACAAGAACTTTGATAGGAATAAGAGAGCATTCTTATCAATTTATATCCATACATTTTCAACCACCATATTTTCCTTTAGGGTCTATCAAAATTAATACTAATATGTTGACCCACACTACAAAGATCTCATTCCAAAATAAATTTTAGTACACAACATGGATTTGAACACTCTATTAATTTTGTAAATTGGTTCTTCTATATTTTAGAAAAGATACTCATAATGAATGTAATACATATAAGGCTACACTAATAGAGTAGTATGGTTCCTCAAAAAATGATGGGAAAGATTGGACCAATCAATAGGAGACATAACCTAATTATCTTGTTTAGGATTTACTAAACATAGGTGGGTGTTTCCTTTGAGTTAACAAATATTAAAATTAAAGATAACTAAAAAGGTTATAACCAAGGCCTAGAGTAAGCATACCTAATGGTATCCATGAGTGGAACTTATTAATCTCATCTTTAGAAGATGATAAACAAAATTTTACATGAAAAAAAGATGTAAAATAAATTAATATTCCCTAAGATAAATATTTTAAATATTATACACTATGTATATGTAACCTATAACATGACAATGATAACCCTCTAGATATTTATTACACATTGATAGTCTAATGATATATTATTGCTAAAGAAATGGATTTTCAATAAAAATTCTACATGAATAATCCTCTAAATAATTGATTCAAGTATGAGCTTCATTAATATGTGATAAGAGTTATAAAACTAGATTACGGATACAACAAATGATGAAACTAATGCTTAGAAAGAATAAAAATGATATTATTAATGAATTGAGAATGGTATGTAGAAAGTGAGACCACTGTAGATGGATTGCTAACTCTAATTGGAAATTGAGTGAAGATACTACCCTCAACACCTACAAAAGTGCAAGATTTAAAAAGAAAAAAGAAAAATCATACAAAATTATAACCATAAACTAGGCTCTATAATTAGACAATGCATATATGGTACCAACCAAAGGTTTTATTCATGAAAAATTATTACAAAATCCACAATAAATTTAAAGAAGAATCTCAAACTCTTTTCGAATATCTTTACAAGTCCTTTCATGGGCTAACTAATCAACATTTAAAAGTTAGCAAATATAAGTTTAGACATGAGCATAACATGCCATCTCTAAAAAATATCTTGTAAATCATGAAGATACATAGAATAAAATGAGGATTTTGTATTCAATTCCTTCTAGTAAACCTAGAACATGTTGAATAAAACCTGGATAAACAAAACGTGACACACATACAATTTATTGCCAGGTTACATTTTTTTAATCAAGTTATATAGATAATTTACACCAAGCTATTGGTCCAAAAACCACTAAGTATCCAATGTCATATAAGAGTTTGGTATGTATAATGTAATAAGAGTTAAATATTTAGCCTCATGGTCATGGGAAGAAAGTCAGTAAGTTATAGTAGAATTACACCTAGATAATAGTTATCAAACACCTTCAAGTAGAAGATTTATATTTGTCTTACTAAAGAGATATTCCTTCAATCTGCTTAAAGGTATATATGAGCATGAAAAATATTCTCATTACATTTTTTATAATTTTTTATTTATTTATTATGCCTATAATAGAATAGGATAGTTCTATTAATTATGAAAAATTCACCTCAATAAATTCCCATCCCATACCTCCATAATAAATATATTAACCAACCAAGTAAAAATGTGTATTTAGCTTTAAGTCATCTCTTTTATCTTTGTACACAAATCAATTGAGCTTGAAACATTGTTAATAGCCTTATAGATCATCATCAAGTATAATAATTCTACCAAAGAGTGGATAAGGAAACTTGAAGTTTTATTTTTTCTATTTTTTAGAGTCGCTAAGGGACTCAAGATCCTAGGATCAATGTGGAATGACTGGAAGTGGTATCTAGACACCCCTTTCAAAAATTACAAGCCTCGGTTTGGTTTTCAATGGCTTTCACTTCATTTTCCAATGATTGACAACCGGAACCAGAGATGGCACCTCTAGTCCTCAATGTCTATTTGGTGTAAAATATTTTCTGCTATGTGGTCTACAAGTGTTGAGCCAAAACTTGCCCACTTTGCTTGATGCATTCTTTTCCAAGGCTTACCTGTGGGGTCTCAACTTGCTCACTTAGGGGTCTATGACCCTCATTTCCCTTTTTGTGGGTAGGTTGAGTCATTTAAGCACCTCTTCTGGTTGTATACCATAGCTCAACAACTGTGGAATTAGATTCATGACTTCTTTCAGCCATTTCAGCCAGAGCCCTTCTTGTGGCATACAAATTTGCTAGGAGACTCTCCTAGGCTCCTTGCAAAGTATATAATCAAATTTGGCATACTTTTAGGGTGTAAATCCTCTTCATTATTTGGGAAGATAGAAATTCCTACATATTTTCTCACATCCAAATTGATAAATTTGTTACTTTATATTCTAAAGTGATTATTTGCTCCAATGTTCTTTTGCAGATTCAGGTGCAAGCTAACAAAGAAGTTCTGCACTTGAATTTTATCACCTTCAAGAGCTCTTGGACCACTAGGGAAATGCCCCTTGTACTATGGTACATGTGCCTCCCTGAACCACTTCTTCTCGGGGTTGGTCACCTTCACAAGGCCGATGACATTCAGTGGCTCTACTAAGGATTTCACCCCCACTCTTAGGCTCCTCCTCATTGTGACTCTCACCCTCATCGGTGGTCGCCCTCTCCTCCTTTGTGGGTTGACCTGAGGCATCCTTCTGGAGGGGTGGCTTGGAGTATTAGTGGCACTTCAAGGTGGAATTCTATTGATGCTCCTAGAGGCGGTTCTGGTTGTCCTTCGAATGATAATTCTAAATGGCTCCCGCAATTGGATCTAGCGATTTCACATAGCTATGAAGACAAAGATAAAGATGCTAAAAAAAATGACGATTGGGCTCCCCTTGACATCACTCTAGACCCCACTAATGTATGGGGAAATTGAATTGCAAGGACCCGCCGCCCTCTACTAGCACTACCATGGTTGCTTGATAGCCTTTTATTTTTATGTGTTTGTAATATTTCCTACTTTCTAGGTTCGACCCATGTGACTTTGGTTTCTAAGACATAGTCCATGTGACTCTCGAGGTGTTCCTTTTTACCACCCAACCTTTTTTTTGTGAATATGTATATCTATATTTTAAATTAATATAGGGGTATGTGTAGGATCATAATGGGCCAAAAAGTGGTGATATGATGGACCGTATGTGTAGTGTATGTGGCTAACGACTTTTTTCTTACCCAAAATTGATGAAACAAACCTAATTTTTAAAGGAGATTCTCAACTTTCCACCAATATAAATTATTCTTTACTTTGAATTTAATAAATAATAATTATTCATTTTCTATTTGAATTATGACTAAAGTCTGATTGATACATTGAAAAACATCTATAGTTTTCAAACGTATCACATTTTTGAATCTGAAACATGCATCACATTCTATGCTTCACATACTATAGGATTTAAAAAATGAATTTCATGAAGTTTTGACCAAGTTAAGGTCCATACAAGTTTTATATTTTTAAAAGTTGTAATAAAAAAATCATAATTAATTATTTACTTGGAAAAAATTGCAAAAATATGCATCACATGGGACATGAGTCCTCTACTTATATCTAACATCTTATAAAAAAATATTATCATTTTATTGTTGTTAGGGTGGTCGAGACACCTACTTCTTATTTTTTCCAAATTTAAGTACTCTTGCATTGAAAAAATTTTCTAAATAGATTTTTTAAAATAAACCTAGTAGTTTAGAAACTACATTCAATTTTATATAGATTCTATTCTTACATATTTTTGAAATAATATAGATAACTTATTCATTTTTTACATCAAGTTTCCTAACTCTAATTTTTTTGAATTTTATTGCCACTTAAGGGCCTTTTTTTTCCATGATGATCTTGCACATACCCATAGATGCTATGCCTATTCATAAATAAAAAAAAATTTATAAGAGAGAAAAGAAAGAGCATAATTTTTTTAGTAATTCATGCAAACTATATTAGATCAAATTTTATCCTATCAAAAATAATATATTCTTATGAGACCTTGTTTATTTATGTAAGGTTGAGAGATAAGACAAACTAAGATGACAACATGTTTCTTAATCCTATGTCATGTGACAACCAAGGGATAAGATCAATTTTCAATTAGAAACTTCAAAAAATATTCCTAATTCACTCAATAAACTTAACATTTGAAGATGTATGAATAGATCCAAACTAGCACCTAGTAAGATAATGTGCCTTCTTCACAACCAGGTAGGAAAAATTGCTATTCACACCAACACCCACATTTATGTGCAACATAGGTATAATGATGAAAAATTAAAATGATGCAAAGATGAAAATGATGATGATCGATCTCAGCTACTAGGCCATGTTGGGTACCCATGTATAAATGCAACCTCTCACAAATATAAAAAAGGAGGAAAACTAATGGAAAAAACCTAATCCCCATAAAAGAGAAAAGACAATAAGATCTCAATGAATAAATAGAAAAATTATAAGTTAATGGTACCCATGTGAGGAAAAATCCCCTCGATAAGAGAGAAGTAGAGACACATGTGAGTGTGGTAGAATCTCAACATAGTATGTAGAAGATGGTCCATGATCATTTAAGAATGTTCCTCCCCTTAGAAGGAAACACAAACAAAGGTGTATGGATTATTTATTCTCATTCTTGAATGGAATCTAAGGGAAGAAAAATCAACATGTATGAAGTCTAAAAATAAAACATGTGTCACCATGTTGATTTTGAAAAGCACCACTCCCATGTTTAGTCTTCTAGGTCACACAAATGAAGATGATAATCCAAAATCTACTAGATATGGATGTTCAACATGATCAAAAGATGAATATATCTCCTCAAAAGATAAATACTTCTTCTCCAAGTGTTTCTCAAAAGAATCTAAGATAATGCTAAATTATGGCAGATATTAATAAGAGAAATTAGATACCATGCAAAATTCATGTACATTAACCATTGATGTATGATGCTCACCATAGAAATTGTTGGAGTAAATGGTTTTTACCATTACCCACTTAAGCTTACTTAGGGACATTGCATTTAGATTAATTATGCATTAGTTTCTCCCAGGTGGTTTTTCCCGTGTGGGTAGTTTCCCCACCCGACACTTTTCTCATGGCTTTAAAAACCTATACCATATGTAAATTTGTTCATCTCATATTTCATTTTCTCTGTGGTGAAGTAGCATAGTGCTTCTCTCTATCTGGTGAAGGTTTATTCTGCAGTTGATTTTCTTGGGTGCTTTGCTCTAATAGAAATAGAAGTAGAAAATTAAGAATTTGGTAATTTTGTATAAGTTCTCAACATGAATGATAACTAAATCAAATACGACTCATGAATATCTATATAAACTATCTTTGTTCAAGCATATACAGACAAAGAAAGAACATGAGGATCTAAATGTGCCCTCATATCATATAAGGAAGAATCAACTCAATCAAAGAGAAGTTGAATATAATTGATAGAATCTTCTAAATCCAAAATGTGTGATTCTACAAAAAACTTGTAATATCTATCAAGCATTTGACATCCCAAGTAGCCATATCTGGAATGTTAGAGTGTGGTTTTTTACCGTTCACATTCTCTTAAGTTAACTTAGGGGTGGTTATGCATTTAATAGTTAGTAATTATATTTTAATTATTTTTATGTTGGTTACCTTTCTCGTACTAACCTTTTGATGCCTTTATAAGAAATGCTTTGTATGATATTTTATCATCGCAATTTCATTGTTTTCACTTCTGGTGAAATGGCCTCGTCATGTTGCTTCTCTTTTCATGAAGGTGTTGCTTTGGTCTGCAGACATTCTTGGAAGCCTGCTCCAACATGGTATTAAGGAATTCTTCTACAACCCCTTTCCACTTAGAGTGTTTGCTAGAAATTTCTAAGGGTGAAGATTGTGTTTATATCTGACCTCGGTGTGAGGATTGGCATTAGACATTGTTGCATTTGTTGGCTAGGCATTAGATGCTCCTTTCCACTTGTCATTGACTGTTGTAGTGACATGCTCCATAAATACTAGTCTTCTGCCATTGTGGAGCCTACATGGGTTGCTAGGAAGTGCCATGAACTGATATACCACTACCAGAGGAACGTGAGACTATGCAAAGGTCGAATCTTCTTAAAGAGGAACATTTTTTTTGCTCAAGAGGCGTGAGTTGAAGGCAGATTAGAGGTGTAATTTGAAAACCCCAATTGGTATTCTGTAAGGCATGTTTCTTTCCATTAAAGGCACAAGCTACTATTTGCAGGATGCACAAAACCATATTTGGTGTTGAAAAACTGCCTAAGCACAATTTGAAATCTGCATGGGAAAGCTAGATGTGAATTTATAAAGTTTCAACAAATTTTGGTTTCTTGTTGATTTCTTCCTTGCTAGGAATTGTTGAGCATTATTTATCAAGTTGGGAAAAGATCCTAAATACTCATTTAGGGTTTTCTTCTTTCTTGGTGTGCAAAAAGTTCACAATTTTTTAACTTGGCTATGGATATTTATCCCACATTGGTGAGAAATTTGTTAAAACAAGCCCTTTTATAGCCTAATTCTCTTGTTGTTGCATGAGCTAAGGCTCATAGAGGTATTGGTATCTCTTGCCAAATCATGGAGTTTCTGCCTACGTGGATTGTGAGGTGGCGTTCTACAATATATTTTTTGGTAGCATTTTCCTTCAAAAGGAAAATAATCCCACATTCTTAAGGTGCAATTTTTTTTGTAGTTTATATACTGCTCTACACATAGAGATTTGTGAGTAGTTTTTGTTGTGGTTACATGGTGTGACCGAGAGCTTGGTCCAGGTACTCCTTTTTTGAAAAAAAATTCCATCTATTGCTATAGCTTGAAGTTGCATGTAGTGTTTTTTGCTTCTTGTCTGGTGCTTCATTGTCAAATTTTTTTTTTGGGACTGCACATTGTTGGTTTTATTTTGGGTGGGTATAAGTAGCATATTGGTCTCTTCGTGTTCATTTGTACATCATGTCAAAACCAAAGATTGAACTACTCACTTTGCACAACTATCACACATAGAATCTCAAGATGATACAATTGTTGCAATCACGAGGTCTTTGGAAAATGTTAGATGCCAAAAAACTTGAGTTCACTAAGGAATTTGAGAAATTTTTTCATCACAACGAAAGGGATGAGGCAAAAGGACTCATAGGCCTCCATGTTTTTGTTAATTTGTTGTTTCATATTGCGGAGTGTACAACAACTAAAGAGGTGTGGGATAAGCTTGTTGAGTTGTATGGAAAGGTCAATCAGTTCAATATTTTGCAACTTGAAGCCGATCTCACTTCCTCTCTCTCAAGATGCCTCTCCCACTATTTAGGACTTCCTTGCATAGGGGTGAAGCCACAATAGTGGTTTACAATTCAAGTGAGGAAGGAAAACTCACCAAAAATGAGCCCAAGGAAAAAAAAGAAGTGTTTTTGGGGGTTTTTACGAACCTATTGGTTCAACCGAACCCCTTATAAGGGGTTTGGTCAAACCAAGGTTTGACCGAACCCCTTTAAACTTTTCCTGCCAAAAAAAAAAAAAAATGCATAGTGAAGGGCTTCAGTCGAACCCCTTGGGGTTCTCTCAAACCCCTAGGGGTTCATACAAACCCCCCTTATGCCTCATCCCCCCTTGAGACACAAGAAAAACCTAAATTTTGGCACTTTGGAGCTCGGGTTAAGGATGAAAATGGAGGAATCTTCACAAATCCAACTGGAATCAGGTAGTTCTCAAAACGAGCTATCCAATGAATATAATTTTAATATGTTTTGGTTTTATTATGTATTTATTTTTTTAGTTTTATTAAACATAGGTTTTTCATCAAAAATGAAGGTATTTGTTCTGCACATGTGGAAAAATAGCAGATTATAAAAAAAAAATTGAAAAATATGGGTGTGCCTAGATATTGAAGTCCTTGATCCAACAACAAAAAAATTGAATTTCGATATATACAAAAAGTTACGCATTATACGCCTATGTCGAATTGTAATTGGTTTGACTTGAAACTTGATTAAAGAAAAAATATTCAATAAAAAACTATCTAACGAAGTGGAAGCACTAGATATCATAGTTACAATCTAAATTCGAAAGAATTAGAATTTTATCCTTCATGGAAAAAAAGTTATGCGTTATACGGTGTACGTCACTTTTTAAAAATGTTGTTTTATGAAAAAAACTAGTTTTCATGGGAGATGGAAAAATAAGTGCAATTTGATTCGAAAAAATTTAAAAAATATATTTTAAAAATCTACAGACAAAATGTGATGAGACTCTAGTTTGCATCATCTTCAAATTCCTCACGGTTTAGCCGCTATAGGTGCCCGAATATAAAGATTTAGTTAAAAATAATAATTTCATTGTCTAGTTTGGCCAGAAATTGTAAACCACTATTGTGGGATCACCCATAGTTCAAGTTGATTTTGTCATAGTTGAAAGGTTGTGGTTGTGACAAAATAAATAAAGAGTGTATCTTATTGATCTTGTCTAAGCTGCTTGGTGCATTTCAATTATTTGCTTCCACTTCCTATTCTACCATGGATGTTATGGGAGATGCTCATCAAATTCCTTCTTTTGAGGTATTTTGTGATCGACTGACTAGGGAGCAAGCCAAGATGATCTAGATAGGTGCTCTTCCTAAGAAGCATGCTTTGATGGCTCAATATTCCAAGGGCAAGGGTAAGAATAAGAAGAATTAGGTAAGACATATTATCCTCCAAGTGGTGAGCATGCCTCCAAGCTTAAGGAGAAGAATGGTCAGAAGATTGCACCTCCTCTTTCTTCTAACTCAAGAGAATCATCTTCCAAGTCTAAAAAGAAGAAGGATAATTTCTCCTTTTGTGGAAAGTCAAGGCATAATGATGCACATTGTTTTGTGAGGCTCACAACACTAGAGGAAGCTATGAGGAAGCACAAAATTTCATGCCTAATTCTTCTTCCTTGGGAGAAGGTCAAGCCCTTGCAGCAAGAGGTTTTTCCTCTACGCATGATAGTTGGATTGTTGATTCCAGTGCTTCACATCACATGAATCATGATGCAGATCTTCTTGATTCTCTCTCTGATAGTCATTCTACTCACATTGCAATTGCAGACTCTTCTCAGATTCTAGTTTTAGGGACATGCTCAATTCAGATAGAGGATGGTTGCATTGATAATGTTCTTCTTGTTCCTTATATTTCACACAATCTTCTCTCCATTTATTAGATTTTTTAGCATGGTGATGGAAGGCCTGTTGATTTCTCTCCCAGTGATGTGACTATTCAAGAGTTAGAGAATCTTGAGAAGGTTGTTTCTACTGGTGTAGTTAATCATAGAGCTTATTGTATAAGTTTGATGGATTTGAGCCTTCATTAGGATCATCCTTTATTGCTCATGTAGATTCAGTGAGTAAGCTTTGACATGAGCAGTTTGGGCACCTAGATTATATATATATCTCTAATAGATGAGCACATAGAACTTGGTGATTGGTCTGCCTTAGATCTCTTGTTTTGATGGGGTTTTCCCATGTTGTGTACATGGGAAACATCATCTAGATACATTTCCAAAAGGTATGGCTACACATTCTTCGCCACCCCTTGAGTTGGTGCATAGTGATCTTATGTCATTTTGCACTCCATTTTTAGGGGCCAAGTATGTGCTCACCTTCATTGATGACTTCTCTTGCCACACTTGGGTGTAATTTTTGAAGTACAAGGATGAGGTTATTCATTTCTTCATGACCTTCCTTGCATTTGTGGAGAAGCAGTCAAGATATTCCCTTCAAAAGATTCACACAAATAATGGGGGGAGTATGTTAATCAACAATTTTAGGACTTTTGCAGTGCTTGAGGTATTCTTCATCAACACACAATGACATACACTCCTTAGTAGAATGGTGTGGTTGAGCAAAAGAACAAAAACTTATGGGAGATGGCCAATTGCATGATTCAGTCTAGGTCCATGGATCTAACTTTTTGGGCAGAGGTTGTCAATTGTGCCAACTACATTCAAAACCGTATGCCTCACAAGGCAGTGTAGAATATGACTCCTGAGGAGGCTTGGTCTCATGTCAAGCCTAAGCTATCCTACTTCAAAGTATTTGGCAATGATGTATGGACATTAATTCCAACAGGTCAGCAGAAAGCAATGGAGAAGAAGAGGACCAATGGTTCATCTTTGTTGGCTACTATGAGGATGTGAAGGGTTATCATTTGTTTGATCTTGTCACTCAAGAGGTACATTTTCATCATGATGTTTATTTTTATGATTCTCACGCTTCGAAGGATTATCCATCACATGCCTCTACCTCCCTTATTCCCAATTCTTCTTTAGAGGATGTTTTGTTTCCTATTGATGATGATGATGATGTTCTTGATGCTCTTGATGATGGTATTGATATTATTGTTGAAATAACCCCATCTTCTCCTAAGCTTACACCGACAAACCTCTTTGGGATCACACTCTTCTTAAGGAGGTTGGTTCTCATGTAGGTGATCCCACAAATTTTCGTTGCACTCATTCTCAAACTTTCTAGGTATCAATCTTTTGAGTCATGCAGTTACTACTAGTCCTCAGAAGTTTTTAGATGCTTCAAGTGTTCCAAAGTAGTATAGTGTTATGGTTGAGGAATATTCTTCTTTTCTAAAGAGTCATACTTGTGATCTTGTTCCTCTTCCTAAGGGAAAAAAGTTGGTTCTATGCAAGTGCTAGGTGTATCATACCAAGTTTGCAGTTGATGATTCTATTGACAAATATAAGGCTCGTCTTGTCGCTAGGGGGTTTTCTCAAGTTGAAGGCTTCAACTATTCAAAGACCTTTGCTCTTGTCATCAAGATGGATTCCATTCGTCTTGTACTTTCTATTGCTGCATCTCATGGTTGGTCAATGTATTAGATGGATATGAAGAGAGTTTTCCTACATGGTGATCTTTAGGAGGAGATGTATATGGAGTAGCCACCAGGCTTTCTGTAGGATCCTTCATTTGTTTGTAGACTTTGACGTTCATTGTATGGTCTCAAACAAGAACCTTGAGCTTGGTATGAGAAGATGGATAGTTTTTTTCTTGCTTCTAGACTCACTAGATGTCACTCTAGCCCTACAGTTTACATTTAGAGGCATTGAGGGGGCCTTATCATTCTTGTTCTCTATGTGGAGGAATTGATTCTCACTAGGAGTTCTCCTACCATGATTGAGGATACTCAAAGATGTTTGACATAGCAGTTTGATATGACTAAACTTCGTCCTTTGCATTTCTTCCTTGGTCTTTAAATTGATCAATCTTTTGTAGGTATTTCTATTTTCTAGTAGAAGTATGCTCTTGATTTGGTTCAATGATTTGGTATGGCTAATTGCAAGCCAACCCCTACTCCTTTTTAGATAGGCATTGTGTTTTCTTCCAATTGTAGTACTCTATTAGTGGATGCTACTTCGTATCGACAGTTGGTTGGCAACCTTTTGTACTTGGCACATAGTTGTCTTGACATTTCCTTTGTAGTTGGTCTTATTTCTCATTTCTCTCAAGATCCTCATGAGAGTCATTAGAAGGCAACCAAACATATCCTATGGTACATTCAATGCACTACACAGTTTGGCATTCATTAAACATTAGGTGCTACTTAGATTGTAGGTTTCATTGACTCAGATTGGGCTGGTGATGTTGATGATCGAAAGTCTACTTCTAGATTTGTCTTTTGTCTTGGTTCAGGTCTAAATGCATGGTATTGCAAGAAGAAAATTGCTATTTCATTATCATTGACTGAGGCTGAGTATTGAGGTGTTGTTTTGGCTAGTCAAGAGGTTGTGTGGCTTTGATAGTTGATGGTTGAGTTTGGCTTTCCTGCTGATCATCACACTACTCTTTGGCGTGATAATCAGAGTTTCATACATATTTCTTGCAACCCAGTGGAACATCAGTGTACTAAGCATATTGAGATCCACATGCACTTCATTCGACAACTCTTTTAGGAAGGTGTTCTAAGTTTGGAGTATTTGCCTATGGAGCAACAAGTTGTAGACATCTTCACTAAACCTTTGGCATCTCCTCACTATATTTTGCTGAGATCAATGCTTCAGGTGAAGGAAGTTTTCCTTGTGGGGTCTTGATGAGTCCTCCTTTGACTTCTTTTTCTTTTTTTCATTTTCTCTCTTTTGGAGAGGGGTTTTTTCTCCTTTCCTATGGTTGTGAGAGTGTTCTTTTTTTGCATTGTAGTTGTCCATGGGTACCTAACATGGCCTTATTTTTGGGACCCATCTTGCATCTCATTTTGAATTTTTAGTTTCCCTAATTTTCACTGAAGGGGGGGTGTTAGAGTGAATGGTTTTTTACTATTCATATTTTCTTAAGTTATCTTAGGGGTGGTTATGCATTTAATCGTTAGTAACTATATATTTTAATTATTTTTTTATGTTGGTTACATTTCTTGTACTGACCTTCTCATACCTTTATAAGGTGTTCTTTTTACATTATTTTATCATTTGAATTTCATTGTTTTAACTTTTTGGTGAAATAACCTCCTCATTGTGTTGCTTCTCTTTTCGTGAAGGTGTTTCTTTGGTATGTAGACATTCTTGGAAGCCTGCTCCAACATGGAATACAATGTATATCTTGATACAATGAATCACAGTAAGGAATAGATGTAGAAACATAAGTATCATTAGAAGAAATAGTATATAGATGGGTATGTGTAGGATCATGATGGGCCAAAAAGTGGCAATATGATGGGTATGTGTAGGGTATGTGGCTGATGAATTTTTCTTTACCCAAAATTGATGAAATAAAAAGGGTTTTTAAAGGAGATTCTCTGATTTTCACTAATATAAATTATGCTTTACTTTGAATTTAATAAATAATTATTATTCATTTTCTATTTGAATTACGACTAAAGTCCTGATTGATAGGCTGATTGAAAAACATCTATAGCTTTCAAACAGTATCAAATTTTTTAAATCCAAAACATGCGTCACATTCTATGTTTCACATACTATAGGATTAAAGAAAAAAATGAATTTCATGAAGTTTTGACCAAGTTAAGGTTGTCAGACATACGAGTTTTTATATTTTTTAAAAGTTGTAATAAAAAAATCATAATTAATTATTTACTTGGAAAAAAATTACATAAAAATATGCATCACATCGGGAGATGAGTCCTCTACTTATATCTAAAATCTTATAAAAAAATGTTATCATTTTATTGTGGTTAGGGTGGTCAAATAGACACTTCTTATTTTTTCCCTGAATTTTAAGTGCTATTACATTGAAATTTCAAATTTTCACCAAATAGATTATTATTTTTTAAATAAACCTTGTAGTTTAGAAAATACATTCAATTTTCTACAAATTCTATTCTTACATATTTTTGAAATAATATATATAACTTATTCAATTTTTTACGTCAAGTTGTCTAACTCTGATTTTTCTGAATTTTTCGCTACTTAAGGGCCTATTTTTTCCATGATGATCTTGCACATACCCAGATGTGATGATATCTCAATACACATCATCAGACTATATTATTCACCCCAAATAATGTGTCCACACAATATTATTAAGTGTGAAGATCTAATGAATTTTTTGATGTTGGTTTACAATAATTTGGAAATGTAATTTCATTAGAAATGAAAAGCTATCTTAACTCATGAAGATCATAAATAACTTGTAATTTACCAAGTTCCTTTCACATGCTTTCATCTATTGCATTTATTTTCTTCTCATGATAATCATATTTAATTTTTTATCAATTAGGAGATATTATTACAACTCTCAAAAACACAAGATTACCTCCAAAATTATTCAATCATGAGACCCAACAATTTTATGATTTGAAACTTTATATGTAGTGCAATTACAATGGGAAAATTTCTTTCCAAAGATTACAAAGCCAAGATGGACCAAATATGGAATAATATAATAATATCACAAAATGATATCCTCAAAATGAGATTATAATCTTTTCAACACGATCTAAACTAAAAATGAAGGTTTTCCAAAAGAATAAAAATTATGCAAGTGTGAGTGTGTCCAAGTTATCCATAGTATTACAAATTTTCCTAAATCTGAAATAAGATGCATGTGATTAAAACAAGAAAAAGTTAAAGAAAATAATTATAAATCTCCTTGATACCATTATAATGCGACAAGAATCATGAAAATTGGATAAAAATGAAAAAAAATTATGAGTTCAAATTTTGAAAAACGAATATTTGACTTTAACCAATAATAAAATTCACCTGAAGATAAATCTAGAAAACTGATCCTTGTACCACTAGATTAACTACTTGAAATATTACTTTTGAAAATATCTCATTTGAAAATTTTTGACACGCCAATAGAAATTTATGGTGATTTGAAAAAAATTCCCCATTAGGGAGTTAGGATTTCAAAAATGGTCCCTAGTCACTAGGAACTAGTCACCCCATTTACCCATTAGATAAGGTGTACATTTAAAAAAAAAATTATGTGAGAGTGGTGGGTTGGTAGTGGCTTAGGTGATGGAGCAACAAAGGTAACCTTACCACCTGTTCGGGTTGAAGCTGTAGGGAATATAATATATTGGGGTCTCTCAACCCCCTATGACTAGGGTGTAACTTTCCACCAATTAAAATTCAAATTTTAAAATAATACAAATGATCTAAAAATAACTATCTTCATAATTAGACATGGCAAAGTTCACATGGGGTGATGTAGATGCCTACATAGATAGAGAATATTTCAAAAGTATGTCAATTAAGTATTTTTTAGACACTAGTATACAATTTGAGAATGTCATATGGTATAAATCCATTCCACCATACAAACAAAATATTTTTCCAAACCTTCCAAAGATGAAAAAATACTTTTCCACCAAATATAGATTTCTTTATATAAATAGGGGTTTTTGGGCCTTTTAGAATCAATGATGAAGTTCCCTTTCCCTCAAAATGCATCAAACAAAAGATCATACTTGATTCAACCTTATATTTGAGAAGGGGATTTATAGATTTCAAGCTTTGACAATACCAAGTTAGAGTCACTAAAGGAATCAAGCTCACAGATCACCTTCAAAACTAAAATATCCTTCCACAAGAGAGAAAATTAAGAATAAATTTAGAGTAATATATGTAAAATATTAGATCATATATGATCCAAGGAAATACATAATGTACACGTGGGAATTTTTTTATATAGGAAACATTGAGAGATAGAACAAACTAGGATTATGACAATTGTCTTAATTCTATGTCAAATGATAGCTAGGCAAGATCGAATGCCAAAAAAAATTATAGAAAGATTCCCAACTGAGTAGGTATATTATTATGTGAACAATTATGAATAGGGTCTATCTAGGAACTATTTATATAATCTTCCTTGTTGTCACTATATAGGGTAAATCTGATAGGAAATCCCCTATATCTACCTATATTATGAATAACACGAATAGTGAGAAAATCCTAAAATCAGTGTTTCTAAAGCACAATCAAAACAACAATGGAGCCAATCACTACCACTCGGACAACCAATAGAATTAGAAGATATTTTAGTTTATAAAGATACAAATACATGCTCAAATACTTGAGCATACAATATCATCAATATGAGATAGTTAAATGTCTTCCTAGTTGTGTATGGTAAGTAGATGTTACCATTTATTTAATGAAAGAGTCCTAATATAGAGAATAAATTTGAGTTTACAAAATACATAGGGAACAAAAAAGTCTACAACGTAAGAGAGTGGTCAAAACTAGAAGCCTGAGAACAATTCACAATTATTGGAAGGTTTTGAGAGTCTAAAATTCAAGTGATTAATAAAATTACAAAGTTAAGGTGTGTTGGAACCCCTTAAAATATTACTTTGATAGTTTTAGGTTGATGCTCAATGATGATGCTTTCTAATTAATATGATCAATTTTTGGTATGTCTTGTTATATGTTGTAAAGGGGGAAAATAGGGTAGATTGAAATGCATGAAAAAGAGGATCTACCACTTATTTTTCTAGGGCCCTTACATTTAAAATTATGTAAAATAAGATACTAATAACAACCAAAACTGCAACCTAACTATTATAGCAACTATGGGGGATGTTTTAAGAGCATAAAAAGATGTGTACCTGTCTAGAAATTTTCTAATTTTGGGATATGGAGGACTCATTCGCCTTCAGTGGAAAATGGGTCCTTTTAGGGTTTTGGAAAACTAATTTTAGGATCATGTTCCTTGATTTGTGCACTCTTGAAATCCTTGTTATCAATTTCTGGAAGCCTGTATGTGATTTTGTAGAGCTTTTTCCATGACCTTGCACTTTGAATGACAACTTTTGCGACTTTGCAACTTTTGCAATTTTGACTACTTTGATCCAAATCTTGCTCTACTTGATCTTCAACTTGTAAACATGCAATAACACACTTCAGGGCAAGAAAAAATGTTGATTTTTTAGGGAATGGAGGTTTTCCTTAGTCAAACCCCTTGTAGGTAATTAAACAAATTGATGAAATGAATGAAATGAAGCATGAAAATTGAATTAATACAATGATGTCACCTTGAATGATGTCTTGTGAAGAAAATCTACAAACTAACATGTAGTGGCCATGAAGAATGTAGATCTTGGATGTAAAATTATGCTTGTAAATGGATCCTCAATGCAACAATAACTTCTTAGCTCAACACACATGGATGCATTAAACCCTTGACATGATGATATTTGAATTGCTGCAATAAACAATTGAAATCTTCCTTGAAATTCCTTATGAAATGCTCTAAATGCTTGATCACTAGAATGATTGAATGCTTGAAATTCTTAGGATGAAACTAGGTGAACTAACCCCTTATTTCTACTAAATTAGGAGATTAACTCTAAAATTCAAAGAACTAAGGCCAACAATTGATCTAGAAAGAAAGATAATTAAATTCCTACCAGAATGAAATTCAAAAATAGGGGTCTCATTAAGGGAGGACCCATTCACAACCAAAGGTGAATGGGTACTGGCTAAGTTTCCAAGACCGAGCTTTAGGGGATTGAAAGAAGGCAAAAACCCATTCCAGATCAACTAAGAAAGGGGGGTCCTATTAAGGGAGGACTTGTTCACCATCAAGGGTGAATGGGTCCTGGCTCAACTTACCAGGACCAAAATTTTCCCAATGAAATAACTTTTTATTTAATTTATGATTGTTGGGATAGATGTTTGACAGGTGTCAAAATTAAGGCCTTTAAAAGGGAGTCAATAACTCCAATTAACTACAATTAATTAAGACTATCTAGATAAGTGTGAAATTTCTGTAAAAAACTTTACAACACCTAAAAAAGATACACATTGTGTATATTTTTATTGAAAAGGGTCCCATTAGGCTTAATTAAGCAAATATATCCTAGAAAAGCATGAAAGTGTGTTACAACACTTTACAAACCTTTACAAAGGACCAATTAAGGAATTCTTAAGTTAAATAAATGTCTTAGAATAGTGTGAATGTGTAAAACACATTACAACACAACTCCAAGACACCATTAGTTTAGCTTTAATGTCAATTATCCAAACAAGCAAGAAAAAGGCTACTTTTTCCATTACTACATATGTTAAGAACATGTACAATTTCATGTTATGTGGATTCTTAGATTTTCAAAGTTATTTCAACCTTTTCATATATTATTTCTCATGATATTTTCCATTAGTCCCATGACACATTCACATTTTTATTTCCTAATCATGTGAAGCCCTTTAGTCACACCCTTGGAGTCACCAACTATGTTTATTTACGTTTGTTCCCTAGCCTCAACTGCTTAATCTCTAGTTATATTTGGCATAAATTTTCCTTGTTTTAATGTTTTCAATTATGTTGTACTGATAGACCCATGCATTATCTATTTGTACATACACTAAATATTGACTTGCTATATTGAGTATTCTTTAGCTCCATATTGCTAACTTTTCAACTATCGAGTAGAATCTTGCTTGTCATTGTTTAGCCAAATAAACAAAAAAATATGAATTAATTAGAATGTCAAATTTGTGTTATTAGGCCTCTTCAAAATATGATTCATCAATTTGAGAGACCAATAACTATGCATGTTTACCATAGGGTGAAATCATATAAATTTTCTTGAATTCCTTTGTAATACACTGGTGACATAGTCTATGGACTAATATGTCTTACTATTTCTAAGGTTACTCTCCATAATGTAGCTCACACAATGCTCGTTCCCTTCTAATTCTTGGACATTCATTCAACAATTACAGTATGAAGACCTTAGATCTTCATCTGAAAGTGATGTTTCCTTGGACAACTAGGCTCTTGTGGATGATCCTTAGACTTATGTTACCCCATGTTGTATGGATGATCGATTCATTTATTTCTAATAAAAAACACCTATTCCAACTTTAGATTCTAAATATGCTTCTCTGGTAGCCTCTAGTGATTCATTATAATAGTTTCATTTATCTTGTAGATTCATTTTATTGGGACCAATTTTTACTAGACATCTATTGTTTGATTGTAGAGTTTGTCATTTCGGATCTAGATGACACTATTATGGGCATATATCTTCTCTATTAGGAACAATCTTTGGTCCTTGCAGTTGTTTCTACTATAGAGTCTACTATTGCTTTTTCAAAACTTTCCAATCATTTTTTACAGTAGGAAATACACAATCTTTCAAATATATAGCTTTGTGGGATTATCTCTTGATATACATTTCAAACTTGTTTATGGAGAAACATATTGTAGGTTTAGGAGACATTATTGATTGTGTTCATATTCTCTCTTAAGAATTTGATTCTTCTTCAGTATTTATGAGGGAGCACTCCAATCCTCTTGCTCATTCTCTACATGATCATTCATCCTAGTTTGACATGAGTGAGGAGATAGCTTGCATACACCTTTAGTTTTTTTTCTTCCTAAGTGGAGTATTTTTTTTTATGATTGTAGACCATCTTCTACATCTAGTTTTGAGAATTTACCATTAAATCTCTTTCGAGGGCCCTACTTAGTCCTTTTCTTCTCTCTATTTTGGGGGGTTTCTCTCTCTATTTTTGAGGGGGGTTCTTCTTATTTAGGGGGATTTTATATGTACATGAATACCGAACATGACCTAATTTGTTAGGACCCATGATCTTTTACATCATCGTAAAATACCCTTATGGGGATGTTGGTGTATGTTTTTTTTCCCTAGTGAGCTGATTTATTTTCCCATAGTTATAGGATTTTATATACTTTTATTAAGATTTCTTAGGATAATAAAGTGAATTTATTATTTAATAACTAAAAGATAAGATTATGTGGTGTCTCCATCCTTAAAGGGAAGAGCATTTCTTAAAGACTAAAGTATTTAACATTTTTGGTGCTTATTGGTGGTCAATTTTGATTTCCTCCTAAATCATGTCGTTAGTTATATATAAAATCAATACCTATCTTTTATTTTATATCTTGGAAGGTCTTAATGCATTTAAAAATCATTGTAACATTGCATATCTCTCAAAGTTATCAGTTTGCATTGTTTATGTTTTACCAATATATATAGCTATAAATTTGTATTATAAAGTTCCTTGGGCTATCAATTTATTGCAGAATCCTAAAACAACCCAACTAAACCTAAGAACCATTAGGTCTACTATAACTACATTTTATATTGAAAAGGATATTGGTTAGAATTTTGGTCCCTCAGGCTCACCAATAAATAATGAAAAATTGTCGGAGATATAATTTATTAAAATATTTGTTTGAAGTAAGAGTTCATGTACCAAAATTTATATTTATAGTTTGAATGAGAACCTACTATATATAGGTATCATACTTGGAGCATTAAAGGAAAATATATTAGGTCAACGTAACTTATGTCCAAAAAATTCAGATTGTTAAGCTAGTTAGTGTTATAGACCAACTCAAGAAAAATGTTGTAAACATGTCACTATAGGATATCCTATCAATTATTAATAAAAATAATTTTATTTTGTAATATTTGAGGATGTAAGAATTTATTATTGAAGTGGTTAACTACACCATAAATACTATGTTGGAATATATTGTCATTGATGTCAAAGGTTGACAAGATTGTAATTGTTGTCAAAGAGTTTTTCATGGAGATTTTCAGTCATTAATGTCAAATAAAATTAATGTATTTATTATCATATCAAATTTCATTATTCAAAGATATTAAATGAAATAACTAAATACAATTTTTAATCCTTGTGTGCTTGAAGAAAATATAAAAGACAGTAGAAACGAATGTAAGGAATTAAATGAAATATCATTCTCTTCCAAGAGAAAATATATAATAAAATTTGACTAATGTAGATAAAATGATATGAAGCAACAATTAGTATTCCCCATGAGAAACAATTATAATTAATGTGAAGGCAGTGATTTACAAGTGTAAAAATAAGGGATTATGATTTATAAAAGGCAATGACTACACTTAAGTCTATGTGGTTGAATTATTGAATGGAAGTTTAAATTGAAATAAATAAAGTTATGTCTATGTGGCTGAACTATTAAAATATTTGTTTGAACTAACAATTCATGCACTAAAATTAATATTTATAGTTTTAATGAGAACCTACTATATATATTTATCTTACTTGGAACTTTAAAGGAAAATATATTAGGTCAACCTAACTTATGTCCAAAAAATTAGATTGTTAAGCCAGTTAATGTTATACACCAACTCAAGAATTTTTTTGTAAACATGTCATTATAGGATATCCTATAAATTATTAAGAAAAATAATTTTATTTAGTAATATTTGGGGATGTAAGAATTTATTATTGAAGTGGTTAACTACATCATAAATACTTTGTTGGAATATACTTTCATCGATGTCAAAGGTTGACAAGGTTGTAATTGTTTTCAAAGAGTTTTTCATGGAGATTTTTAGTCATTGATGTCAAATAAAATTAATGCATTTATTATCATATCAAATTTCAAATGTTATTCAAAGTTATTAAATTAAATAACTAAAGATAACTTTTTGATCCTTATGTACTTGAGGAAAATATAAAAGAGAGTAGAAAAGAATGTAAGGAATTAAATGAAATATCAAATGTTCTCTTCCAAGATAAACTATATAATAACATTTGACTAATGGAGAGAAAATGATATGAAGCAAAAATTAGTATTCCCCATTGAGCATCAACTATAATTAATGTGAAGGAAGTGGTTAACAAGTGTAAAAATAAGGGATTATGATTTATAAAAGGCAACAACTACACTTAAGTCTATGTGGCTGAATTATTTAAAGGAAGTTTAAATTAAAATAAATAAAGTTAACCATAGGGCTGATCCCCTAAGAAGTACAGTCCCATATAAGGACAAAATTGTCCCATTTAAATAATATAATGAAAAGGCTTTCTATTGTGTCCAATTAGTGAAATCGCCTCTCATTGGAAGAGGTGTGAATAAACTATATATAGATGGTGGTTGTGGAGTCAAAACGACAAGAAATTCAATAAATATTTTATGAGTTTAAGGAAGAGGAAGAGCACAAATATGAACAGTAATTATGTTTTATACTGAAGATATCAATGTGATGAAAAGAAATAATTTATGCTAGTTAGTTGAATTAATAATATTCAAATTTGAGAAATCAGAGATTTGTGATTGAATCAAAATTGTGAGGGTTATGACAAGATTTATATTTTGGATCAGATTTTTGTGAAGGAGTTTATTATATCAACATTGAATAATTAAATAGGTTGAAGCCTATTAAATAGAGTTTGGAGCCTCTTACTGGTTTGGAGCTCAGTTTGTGTGGGCGTTAAATCCTCCAATAGGTTGGAACCTATATATTGTCAAGTAGAGATTAGAGTCTCTAGTAGGTTGGTGCCTACAAAAATAAATGAAAGAATATATATATATAAGCAATACTGTGTCATGGTTTTCTCCCAAAATGGTTTCAATGAAAATTATGTGTTCTCATTGTGTACTTAATTGCTAGATCTTGCATATGTGTAGATTTGTATTAATTACATTTGAAAAGTAAAAGATTATTAGTTATTGATTTATCAGTTCTCTCAATGCCATCGTCTGCTCATCAATTGGTATCATAGAAAGTTCCTTCAAAGTTAACCTAACAACTATAAGGTAGTTTTGAGGAGAGTACCAATGGCCAAACAATATTTTATGGTTTCTCATCAAATAGGGCACCATTGTTTCATGGAACTAATTATGTCTTTTGGAGCTTAAGAATGGAGACATATTTTAGAGCTTTGGGATATGACATCTAGAAATATATGGAAGATGGATATACTATACCTACGACTCATCTTAGAGATAGAGATTCTAAAAGAGAAAGTTAAAACATCTCAAAAGCTATGAATGATATATTATATCGATTGATAGAATATAGATTCATAATGGTGATACATTGTAAAACTATAAAAAAATGTAGGATAAGCTAAATAGCATTTATGAAGGGGATGCAAAAGTGAAAAAGGATAAGCTTCAAACCTACAAGGTAAGATGTGAAAGCCTTAGAATAAAAGAAGAGAAAATAGCTAAATATTTTCTGAGTCAAGAAAATTGTTAACACTGGTCATGGTGGTACTTGCTAAGAAGATTGATGAATCAAATATTATAGAAAATATGTTGAGATCTCTACGTATGAGGTTTGATTCTAAAATCTCCATAGTTGATGAAATGAGAGAATTAGATAAATTGATCGAGGAAGATTTGTATGGCACCCTAACTGCCTAAGAAACGAGGGTTGAAGATAAACCATCAAAGAGATAGGTAGCTTTCAAGTAGCTCAAAGAGGAAGGGACAAGGTACATTAACCTAAAGATTGATTTTGCAAGATAAACAAAGAAGAAGCTCATTGTATGCGGAGGTTTAAGAAGGGCTTAGGTAAGTATCCATGTAAGTATTTTATTATATGTTATAATTGTGGTAGATTAAAACATTTTTCTTCTAAGTGTTTGTAGGGGAAGATAGAGAACAATAAAAATGAAGAAAATTACAATATTAATAGAGGAAGAGGATATCAACAACAAAGACACAAATATTACCAAAACCAATAAGAGAGAAATAATAACTTCTAGAGATAAAAGAGTAGCCTTTACTGCAATGAATATGATGATAGATCGAAATAAATAGATGATGAATTTTACGGTGATCAAAAAGAGATATTATACATGGTAATAGAGATTAAGGATAACATTAAAAATAAGGAGGATAAAAAAGATGTGGAAGATAAGAAGAATGAGCTTGATGAAGAAGTGGATGTTGAGGGAGAAATCTATCTTGTATATGATGAGATTGATTAACTTAAAGAAGGAAATGCATGTCTAAAATAAAAAATTCAAGAAGAAAGTGAATTTAAAGTGAAGGTCTCACAAGCCCTTGATGAATCCAAGAAGATAATTGTGGACATAAAAGTAAAATATGAAGAAGAAAAAAGGAATGAGGAAAAAGCCAAGAAATTAATCCTACATTTGAAAATTGAGTGTGAAGATGCAAAAAGGATTAAGGAAGGAATGCCAATCCAATTAAAGAATAGTGAAGAAAGTTGTCACAACCTAACCTTCAATACTTCCCAAGTGAGAATTGAAAAAAAAAAATGATACCTATAAATGGTAACCATAAGGTATGCTCTATAACCATCAAGTGCAGATCCATTAATAAATATATATTATTCTGAATAAATATTCATTAAACTATCTATAACCAACTTAGAGAAACCCAATTGAAACACTAAAAGGATAGCTGAAATACACTTTGAATGATTTTATAAACCTCACATAGATTAACTAGAAAACATATTATCAAGTTAAAAAGTCATTTTAGAGGATGAGAAATAATACTACCTCATAAGTAAGTCTAATAAACAATTGATATATTCACTAATAAAGATGTAAGCTGCCTATAGCTATTTACTTTTCGTAAATGATGAGCCCAAAATATGCTCATAGTTTGGATATTATGATGAACTTTTAATGCCTTTACTTTTGTTATTCGTGGTTGTTTAAAACTCTTTTGAAACCTTTTATGGGGATATCCTGTAGCAAAACATTTGCATATTCCTGCAACTTATTGTGTTGACTTGACTACATTTATTACCCTGTTGACTCCCTAAATGACTGGTATATCGCATACAGTTTTTGAATGATGAAATAGATTTAAATGTGTGATTAATGAACATATATTGTGTATGTGCCATATGCCTTTTCTTTCGCATATGTTACCTTTTGTTTCATAGATTGTTGAAGAATGATCGAGTCAAGCGCAGCCGATCTCGGCCTTGCAGTAAAGTCCATTTCCTGCACGACTTTGAGGAAGCTCCGGTGAAGACTCTTTGACCGAAACCGTTGGGAAATATTTTTAATGACAGTCAATCTAGAAAGAGTGGAGTGCTAGATTCTCTCCGGATCGGATTGAACGCATAAATTCATTTATGAAGTTTGTTCCTTGATTCTGGGATACACTTTACTTCCATGTCTTTCTTTGATAGGGTTAGTTAGTTAGTTGCTCTCCTGATTTTAAATAAAGTACTCCTCCTGTGCAAGTGAGGGAGAGATGATAGAGTAAGATAGAAGCATAGTGATAGAAAGATAGCAGATATCATGTAAGAGTCAGTATGATAATGAAAAGCAGAATCTGTTTGACAAGAGACAGAGTTTGTTGTTAGTTTATATCAACAAAGCAATGTAAACCATTTTGTTTTCATGAATAAAGTTTGATGAAGTTATGAGTTCAACACTTGTGTAATCAGTAGATGCTTGCTAAGGGGGCCCACTTAGCAAGTATCTGTAGCTAGTTAGTTAGCTGTTCTTTTCTGTTGATCTTCAGTTAGCTTTCATCTTTGAAGTTTTCATACAAACTCAGTCTTGTATTGCTCCTGCAGCATAGAGAATCCATCCCTCTGCCTGTTCCTGCAGCATAAGGCCAGTTCATAGTTTGTGTTTCAGTTGTAGCTGTTATGGTTTCTGTTTTAGTCAAATCATAGTTGAGTTAAAGAACTTTGCATTACCTTCCTGTAGCATAGATAGAATTCCTTCCAAGTATTTATTTCTGCTAAGTTTTGACCGAAACCAGTTCTTAGTGCATATATTGTGCTGTGCCATTTAAAGTACACATCCCTTAGTTTGACAAGTAAATGAACGTCCATAGAGAGATATTAGTCACCTATTGGAATGTCTAATTCCCAGAAAAGGTTTTACTATGATTTTCATATCCTTTTGTGGGCACGGCCATTTTTGGTGCTGTTGCCGGGGATGGCGTTAAGCTAAGGATTTGTCAGAAGTCATTTTTAGTATTATTTTAGCTTGTTAGTCAAAATTTTCAATATCTTTCAAACCACCATTCATTGTATTGCATGCATAGAAGAAGAAATGCACTGGGAAGGTTCCTCCCTGAAAACCTGTTTGTTGAACTACCATTTGACCCAGCTGACAACGAACCTGAGGAAAATCCATTCGCTCTGTTATTCCAGCAAGTAAACATGGCAAATAATCCACCTAATAATCCACCTCCTACTTTTAAGTTTCCCATTGTTCCCCAACGAGATACTGACAATCTTAAGAATATACCTTCTTCACTACTTCCAAAATTCTATGGCCTAGTCACAGAGGACCCTAAAACTTTTCTATTTGAGTTTGATGTCCTCTGTCACAGTTATGACTACAACTTAGATGCTCATAAACTGAAGTTATTTCCTTCCACCTTGGAGGAGGGAGCTCTCAGATGGTTCATGAGTCTGGGAAGAGGCGTTGTTGATAGTTGGGCAGCCATGCAGATGAAATTCCTTGAGAAGTATAAGGAATATTGTAAGAGTACCAACAAAGGTGATGACATATTCTGAATTCAGCAGAAGGAGGATGAAAGTTTGGAAGATTATATTTCCAGATTTTTGTTTTCACTAAAGAGGAACTCAAACCATACTCTCAACGAGGACTCTCAGAAATTACTCTTTCTAAGGGGAATCAGTGATGCCTGTATAGACGACCTGGACCTTATGGGAGGAGGTGATATAACCCAACTGCCTTGGGATGATATAAAGAAAATATGTCTTAACTACTCCCGAGCAATAGTTAAGAAAGGTCGAGGTCATCATGCTACAGTGGGGAAGTCTTCTTCTAGTGGAGTTTCTCGGATGGAGATAACAAATTTGCTGTCTGACTTCAAGCAGGACATCATTAATAATATGGCTACACAACTAGACATTATGCAAGCTCAGAAGAAATATGAGGAAGCTGAGGCAGTTTTGGTCGAGTTCTGTCCATATTATAGACAAAAGAAGCGTGACTACAGATGCAAGATAGTGACTAATTTGGAAGCTAAGCAACTACCTACTGACTTCAAGCTAGTAGAAGGTGATGATGATCAAGTGTTCTTTGTTGCACAAAGGAGACCATGGGCCCAAAGATAAGGTATGCCTCAAGATCTTTTAACTTTTGGTAATCCTTATTCTGGCTATAATAACCAATGGCAACATGCATATGAACCACCACCACCCTGTAATCCACCTCAACCAAGTTGGCTTAATTATCAGACCCCGCAATGGAAATCTCCTCAAGGAGGTTGGCAGGAGCCACAAGGACAATGGACCCCACCTTTAGGTAATTGGCAGCAAAATCCTCAATGAAGAGGTCCTCAGCAATGGAAAAACCAGTCCCCTGGATTCCTGCAACTTCCACAGCCGCAACCACAGGCCCTTATGCAACCTCCTGTAGCAACTGCCACAAATACTAGACCTCCAAAACAAATGCCTATGCCTGCCCAGCTGTTGCCAAATCCCAATAATAGGAAATAGCAGCAACCACAGCAGCCTACGTATCTTGCTGAAGCCAACCAATATCAAGCTTATGCCTTAGACGTTAATGACATCCATTTGAGGTCTGGAACCACTTTACCTACTCCAAAACCACCTCTAAGTACTGAAATACCAAATTCTCCCTTTGAAGAATCTACTGCACCTGCTGATCCTACTGAGCATATGCCTATACCTGATACGATTTTTAAGGAGCCTATTTTGCAAAGTCAAGACAAACCACCTTTTCCTCAGAGGTTGCAAAGTACTGCATTTAAATCCATGGAAGAACCCACTTTTGATATTCTGGATCATCTAAAAAATGTACAAATTCAAATCCCCTTATTTCAGGCTATTAAAGATGTTCCCATTTTTGGAAAAGCTATTAAAGAGGCCTGTTTGAAGAAGCCTGGACTAAATAAAAAGGATCCCCAAACAATTCAAGTTTTAGGGAAATTGGCTGCTATAATGTTGGGAAATGTAGTCATCCCAAAGTATATTGACCCTAGAAGTCCTGTAGTGCAAATACATATAAATGGCCAAATTGTAAAAAATGTTTTGATTGACTTAGGTGCTGCCATTAATGTCATGACAAAGCATACTATGGATTCCTTGAATATTTCAAACATTAGGTCTACACCCACAGTTCTGCAGCTTGCAAATAGCTCCATAGTTAAACCTGATGGGATGGTGGAAGATGTAATTGTCACTCTTGAATCTTGGGAGTATCTAACTGATTTCACAATATTATTAGTTAAGGAAACTTTAGGAGGGTATCCAGTTATCCTTGGTAGACCATGGTTAGCAACTCTTGATGCTTTTATAGGATGCCGTTTTGGAGATATGACCATTTCTGATAGACAGTCCAAAAAAAATTGGCTCTGTATCCGCCTGCTAGATCTCAACCAGATTTGTCCCAACCTGTTTGGCCAGATGAGGGGGAAGAAATTGAAGAAGCCAATTCTTTGACTCAATTAATGATGCTTCAAAATGATCCATTCTCACAACTTCAGAGTGAGGATGCTTTGCTTTTTCAAATTCTACAGTACAACTCTGATACGGGTAGTTCATCTGATCCAAGTAACAGCCATCTACAATGTTTCCTGCAGCAACCAAATTCTGAAAGTTCACTGCCTAAACTTCTAGTAATTTTTAATAACTTGCTTCCACAAGAGGTACAAACATCACCTGTAGATTCTATGAGTAATCTCACTAAGGAGATAAAATTGTCTCCAGGTCACTGTTTGAATATCAATAGCAAGTTGTCATAATCTCAATAGGCTATCTTATTAAAAATGCTACAAGATCAGCATAAAACTTTTGCATGGGAATATGGGAACATGCAAGGAATAGATCCTCGAGTTTGTACTCACAGGATATATATCAAAGAAGATTGTTTACCAGTTAGACAACCTCAAAGAAGAATAAATCCATCACTTAGAGAAATATTTAAAAATGAGCTTCAAAAATTACTTGATGCTAGTTTTATTTATCCAATCTCTGACAGTCAATGGGTTTCTCCATTAGTTATTGTTCCCAAGAAAGGTGGAAAATGGAGAGTGTGTGTAGATTATAGAGAGTTGAACACTGCCACTAAAAAAGATCACTTTCCACTACCATTTGTAGACTAAGTACTAGACTCACTGTCTGGCAAAAGATATTTTTCCTTTTTGGATGGTTACAGTGCGTACAATCAGATAAAAATTGCCCCTAAAGATCAAGATAAGACCACTTTTACCTGTCCATGGAGAATATTTACTTATTCGGTCTTTCCTTTTGGTCTATGTAATGCACCAGCAACATTTCAAATAGCAGTAATTAGTATCTTTGCTGATATATCTCATGACTGTATGGAGATTTATATGGATGATTTCACTACCTATGGAGTCACATTTGAAGAAGCACTAGTGAATTTAGAAAAAGTATTGAAAAGGTGCAGAGAGAAAAATTTGTCTCTAAACAGTGAAAAATATTTTCTAATGATGGAAGAAGGTATAGTTCTAGGTCATCATATTTCAAAGAATGGAATTCAGGTTGACCCTGCTAAAATTGAAGTTATTCTGAATTTACAAACTCCTGCAAAATAAAAAGATGTCAGAAGTTTCATTGGCCATGCAGGGTATTATAAAAGGTTTATAAAAGATTTTAGTAAAATTGCCAATCCACTTTATGCCTTGTTAACTAAGGATTCTCAATTCGAGTGGATAGAGGCCTGTGAAAAATCTTTCCTGCAACTAAAGGACTTGCTTACTCAAGGCCTTGTTCTTTAAGGTCCAAAATGGAATTTGCCTTTTCACATACATGCTGATGCCTCCGATTTTTGTATAGGAGCAGTTTTAAGTCAAAAAAAAAATTCAATAGAGTATGCTATCTACTTTATCAGCAAGAACCTTCAAGGTCTTGAGCTCAACTATACTGTTACAGAAAAGGAATTGCTCGCAATAGTGTATGCTTTGAATAAATTTAGGCATTATGTCACAGGTTATCAGATATTCATCTATACTGACCATGCAACAATCAAGTATCTGATGAACAAACCTGCCATTTCTTGTAGATTGGCAAGATGGCTCCTGTTGTTACAAGAATTTGACATTACAATAATTGACAAACTAGGAAGAGCTAATGTTGTAGCTAACTTTTTATCAAGACTTCAATCAGCTGCACCTGTTGAACAAGAGGTCATTAATGATAGGTTCCTAGATGAACACTTATTTTCCACTGCTGCACATACACCATGGTATGCAGACATTGCCAATTATCTAGCAGCGTGCACAATACCAACCCACTTCTCTCCAAAAGAAAAGAAATTGTTAATAGAGAAAAGTTTTAACTTTTCATGGATTGCAAATTGTCTGTTTTATACTGGACCTGATCAAGTGATGCGAAGATGTGTAAGAGAAGATGAGACTTATGATATCTTGCATGTTTGCCATGATGAACCATGTGGGGGACATTTTACAGCAAAAAGAACATCAATGGAGATTCTTACAATAGGGTACTACTGGCCAACATTACACAAAGATGCTGTGGCCTATACAAGGAAATGTGACAGATGCCAACGTATGGGAAGACCAACCAAGTCAGATGAAATGCCACTATATCCATAGGTAATAGTCACCCCTTTTGATAAATGGGGAATGGATTTTGTGGGACCAATTGATCCACCATCAAATGGCAAGTCATACATTCTAGTTTGCACGGACTACGTAACAAAGTGGGTTAAGGTAAAAGCTATGACTCATGCTCGAGATAACAAGGTTGTTGAATTTCTATATGAACAAATTTTTACTAGATTTGGAGTTCTCAGAGAGCTTGTAACTAATCAGGGAGCTCAATTCACATCGAATCTAATCACTGCACTAGTGAATGACTATAAGATCAAACATAGGAAGTCCAACCCCTATCACCCTCAAGCCAATGGTCAGGCAGAGGTAACAAACAAGGAAATTAAGGTGATCCTAACAAAGATAGTGCAGCTCCATAGAAAAGATTAGAGCAATCGACTTCCTGAAACAGTTTGGGCCTATAGAACTACATGGAAGACAACAACTGGGTTTACACCTTTTGAGCTGCTTTATGAGAAAACAGCCATGTTGCCCATAGAATTTAAGCACAAAACTTTGACGACAGTTCTTGAACTCAATATGGAAATATCTGAAGCACAGAATCAGCTAAATGCTTTGGACGAAATGAGAAAAGCAGCTCTGTAGCACACAGAAGCAATCCAACAACAAAAAAAGAAATGGCATGATCAACACATCAAAACCAAGAAATTTTCTGCTAGTGATTGGGCTTTGTTATATGATTCCAGATATCAAGAAAACCACGATAAGTTGACAACACGCGGGCTTGGCCCCTATGAAGTTGAGATTGTGTTTGACAACAGAGCTGTACAACTGGTGACAATTGATCCAGTCCGTTTCAAATTACTAGTTAATGGCCACTGACTCCGGTTGTACAATAAACCAGTTTCAAAAGAAGAATTCATGTAGCCGTTCATTCAGGTTCCTCCCGCTAGTCTTCTTGTAGCCGAAGGCTTTAGCCTTTCTCCTGCAACTTTACCATAATTCTAAAAAAAACATACTCATAATAAAGGTTTTCTTTTTTTAAAAGGAAACCTTTTTTTCTCCATTCTCATTTATCGCCCCATCTCACTTCTTTATCTTCCATCCATCCATCCCATCCATCCATTCCATCCATTCATCTCGTCCACCCACGTCACCCATCCACTTCATCCGTTCACATCACCCTTAATTAAGATATCATTCCCAACTATCAAATCATGTAGACGCCGTCATCTTTCTTCACACGTACATGCAAATATCAAATGTATGCCATATCTTTTGTTATCACATATTTGATTTATTTTATTCTATTCATTTACTGCTATGATAGTACCAGTCATTATTACCCGATCTCTGCCTATTCTTTAGGACATGTGAGGACACATGTCATACTCTAAGTAGGGGGCGGGGTAATCCACCTTTTAAAACCTATCTTTTCGCTGTTGCAATAACTGTGCAAATAACCTTTCTTTATTATTTTTTTGGTACTTTCTAAATATGATCGCATGTCCTTCTTTATTGCATATTTTTCTTGTAAATTACGATTAAAACTGCTTGTTCAAAAAGTTTATTTTTATAAAAGAAAGAAATGTGACAGCATGACAGAAGAAAAATTAGAGCAAAAAGGGAAACAAAAAATTTGAATTTTCAGCAAGGAATTGAGTTCAACTAAGGGAAAACTATGAACATGGGTGGTCAGCTAGTGTGACATGAGCCTGTAGCTCATGAATTATTATTGTAAAATCCTCAAACAGTCCACGCATTTAGCATCTGTGGATGGTTAAACTATTTCTTGAGTTTAAATGCTTTTGATGAGGAGACTGTTAGAGAATTTTTGAGAACCCTTTCTAAAAGGGAAGCCACTGTATGGTGTCTAACGGTTGTTGCAACTGAAGATAGAATTGCTAAAGTAACCGGGCTTCCAGCCGTTGGAGAAAATTTTTCTTCAGATGCTGCCACTACAAGGGCTAAGTTTTCAATGCCTACTAATGGACCTTTGGAAGTCTCCAAACAGGGGTGCAAGCGGGTATCGTTGCCTCCTCTTTATTCAGAATACGCTGCTTACATAATCAGGTATTTAACCTGTGAAGGTCGCTTCTCCTACTTACATTCGTATCATTTCAAATTATTAAGTCATATGAGGCATGGGTTAGTTATAAATGTTTCAAATTTCCTATTAAAATTTCTATAACAAAGTTCCCACGGAACCCAACAAGGGAAAGATAATTTTGTTGCTCACCATGGCCTTATCAAATTACTAATTAAATGCTCTTTGAGAGATGTCTCACCTCTTTCCTGGCAACAATTCATTGCCCAAAAGAGCTTGCAAATTCCACAACCCCCTAGGGTACTTACCCCACAGCCTCAGAAAAAGAAGAAAGAAATTGTGTCTACTAGTAGAACAGGGCAAGGGTCATCCACTCCTGTAGCACCTGGTCCTGTAGCTCCCCCACCGAAATCCTCTGTTCGGGTACAAACTAGGTCTACCACTAGGAGAGAGAAGGGAAAAACAAAGGCAGGTGAGTTGTCTGGGGCAGAACAAACCCCAGAGTCTGACCTTTGTTCTCAGAAAAGGCAATGCTCTTCTCCTGCAGCACCTTCCCCTACAGTCGTCTCTCCTATAGCAACACCTATTGCTAACACCAATTCACCATCATCCTCTGGCAAGGCAGAGGCCTCTAAGTAGACCAGAAAAAGGAAGGCTACTAGAAGATCTCCTGTAGCTGCACCAGTGCCAAGAAGAGTTTCCACAAGGAAACAATATAAGACCTCCCCTGCTTCACCTCAACCAGAGGTTATTGTAATTTCAGAAGGGTCTATAGGGTCTAGATTTGATGTTTCTCAGAATGTGTTCGAAAATGCTACACAGATTTCATTCATTCCTGAAGAGGAACAAGTTGAGACAAAAGAAATGGAGCATAATGAGCAAGGGTTACCAAATCTTGATGACTTGGCTACCGCTGCTATGCAGTTTTCAGAGGAAGCACAGTCTTCTCCACTACAACAACAAGAATTCATCTTGCAGCAAGAGCAGGAACTAACTGAACAATTGAATGTGCCTAGTGAAGGTACATTTCACCCTACAACTTGTAAAGCCATTGTTGTTTATAAGAAGATGTTTTTGATTGAGTTTCTGGAATATGTCAAAGCTAACTGGGAAACAGTTACATTGCAAACCCTGACTTTCCAGCACATAGCCCAGACTGACATGCAACAAAGTCTATGGGAGGTAGAAAGGAAGAAACTGAAAAAGGAAATTGAAAGTCAGAAGCAAGAAATTGTTGAGTTGAAAGCAAAAATGGATGAAATGTTAAAAGTAACTGGTCAGATTATGGAATGCAAACCACCACCCAGAGTTTATACTCTGTGCCTTAAGGAACAATTCTTATGGTTCCAACTAATGAGAATTTCTAGAAATCAAGATCCTATACTTCACACTGCTAACAAATTTTACGAGGCATACTAGGCAACCCCTAATTGGTTAAGAAATTCTTTGTGTGAATTTTATTTACATGGCTTCGTAATTCCATCTGAAACAGAATGGAACCCTCTTCTGTATATTGGTGATATCCATTTGAGATCATTTATGTCATGGGCATCAAATGAAGCAAATTATGACAGGTAATGGGAAATATATGAGGAAGCTGAGAGAAATGAGCTTGTTCCATTACGCTCTCAAAGTTCAAACCCCCATGCAATGTTGAAAGACTGGTTTGCTCTAACATATGGCATTAATAATATTACAGTCAGAGAGAAGATATTTGATATCAGGAAACAAGTATATGATGAATTTTAGGAACATTCATATTCATTTTGGAGACTGGCATACACCAGAAGTGAGAAAAGGTGGGAAAGATTAACTATTGGACTAAGAAGATCCGAACCTCACAGTCCCCTAAATTTCACAGCAGCTGTTAAACGATCAAGCAGATATATACAGTTGGGACTTCAAAAGATATTTGAATTGTGGTTGCCATTGACATTTAGACCTCCTATGCTAATGTCGCCCCTTTATCCTTATCAGGCTACCAATCTTAATGATGATTTAGAAGACTCTAGGTATGAAAGGTGCCAGGCTTTCAGAGGATTTTATTATAGGTTTGGAACTCCATTTCAGAGTCATGCAGCAACCACTGACTTCAGAGAAACCACCAGGAAAGTTAATGCTAGAGGACCAACATTAGGCTAAGTAGGGGATAGTGATGAGCCCAAAATATGCTCATAGTTTGGATATTATGATGAACTTTTAATGCCTTTACTTTTGTTATTCATGGTTGTTTAAAACTCTTTTGAAACCTTTTATGGGGATATTCTGTAGCAAAATATTTGCATATTCCTGCATCTTATTGTGTTGACTTGACTACATTTATTACCCCGTTGACTCCCTAAATGACTGGTATATCGCATACAGTTTTTGAATGATGAAATAGATTTAAATGTGTGATTAATGAACGAATATTGTGTATGTACTATACGCCTTTTATTTCGCATCTGTTACCTTTTGTTTCGCAGGTTGTTGAAGAACGATCGAGTCAAGCGCAACCAATCTCGGCCTTGCAGTAAAGTCCATTTCCTGCACGACTTCGAGGAAGCTCCGGCGAAGACTCTTTGACCGAAACCGTTGGAAATTTTTTTTAATGATAGTCAATCTGGAAAGAGTGGAGCGCTATATTCTCTCCGGATCGGGTTGAACGCATAAATTAATTTATGAAGTTTGTTCCTTGATTCTGGGATACACTTTACTTCCACGTCTTTCTTTGATAGGGTTAGTTAGTTAGTTGCTCTCCTGATTTTAAATAAAGTACTCCTCCTGCGCGAGTGAGGGAGAGATGATAGTTAGAGTAAGATAGAAGCATAGTGATATAAAGATAGTAGATATCATGTAAGAGTCAGTATGATAATGAAAAGCAGAATCTGTTTGACAAGAGATAGAGTTTGTTGTTAGTTTATATCAACAAAGCAATGTATACCATTCTGTTTTCATAAATAAAGTTTGATGAAGTTCTAAGTTCAGCACCTACGTAATCAGTGGATGCTTGCTAAGGGGGCCCACTTAGTAAGTATCTGTAGCTAGTTAGTTAGCTGTTCCTTTCTATTGATCTTCAGTTAGCTTTCATCTTTGAAGTTTTCATACAAACTCAGTCTTGTATTGCTCCTATAGCATAGAGAATCCATCCCTATGCCTATTCCTGCAGCATAAGGCCAGTTCATAGTTTGTGTTTCAGTTGTAGCTATTATGGTTTCTGTTTTAGTCAAATCATAGTTGAGTTAAAGAACTTTGCATTACCTTCTTGTAGCGTAGATAGAATTCCTTCCAAGTATTTATTTCTGCTAAGTTTTGACCAAAACTAGTTCTTAGTGCATATATTGTGTTGCGCCATTTAAAGTACACGTCCCCTGGTTTGACAGGAAAATGAATGTCCATAGAGAGATATTAGTCACCTGTTGGAATGTCCAATTCCCAGGAAAGGTTTTACTGTGATTTTCATATCCTTTTGTGGGCGCGGCCAGTAAATATGAAACAAGTTAAATAAGAGAAGGAAAAAATATATATTAGTTTTTATGCCTTAGAGTAGATTAATAAGAATTAAAGTATTTATAATAGGTGTTAATAATTTAGACATCTAATTAAGCATCATCATTATTACATATTAATATTATAATTAAATAATGTTTGCAGTTGAACTCATAGTCTATTACATCAAATCAATATTAAAGCATTCTTGATATGAAAGATAACTCATGTATAAAATAATTAATATAATAATAATGGATAGATCATCCCTAGATCATGAATTTTTATATTTTTCAAAAGAGAAAAATCATTAAGCCCACAAGTAAACCATATTTGAAAAATAAACCAATGAAGCTATGAGAAACAACCATTAAGTTGCTTTAAAATTTAGTTGATCCCCATGCATAGTATTTCTAGTAAAATATAATCTCTTATGCATGAAAATACCAAGTAACATTAAAGGGAGAAAATTAGAACTTTGCAAGATATTTTGTAGAGGAACACATATTGTTAGGTTTAATGAACATGTTTATTGTAATGTTGTTCTTGTAGTGTAGAAAATTGTATGCTCTTGAAAGTGAGGCTATTTCACACTTAATTTGGACCTATTTTGGCACCCTTGCATTAATTATCCTTATCATCATTGATAGGCCCCTAAGACCCATTATTTTGGAGCTCGAGGCTTATTTAAGCTAAAAACTTGAAAAAATCATCTAAAACATAAAAAACCCTAAAAACCCACCTCAAAAATCTAGGGTGGGACTCATTCACCACCTTGGGCGAATGAGTCCCCCTAGGTGAGACCCATTCGCCACCTTGGGAAAATGAGTCCTATTGATCATCAAAGCTTGCACCTCTCCAAAAGCCTTATGGGAAATTCAGTGAGTGGGGGACCAATTTATGCCTCATTGAATACCTCTGAGATTTTTATAGAAAGCCGACTCTTCATTGAGTTTGGAGAAAAGATAAAAGGAAATTTAAATATAAAACTTGAAAATGGCGATATGCCAAAGCTTTTACAATATTTCAAACTCAGTGCTTCTCATATGAATGACATAATAGACACAAAATTCCACAACCCTTCATTATTGGAAAGAGAACAAGTTCAACAAAGGCTAAGTACAAGCACAATGCAGTCTTTCAAATCTCCCTATGGGAAGTGTTCATTAAGGTCTGATCAAGCATAAAAGTTCTAAAAGTTAACATAAAGACATTCAGAAATTGCAGAAAACCCTTCTTCTTTTTACAGCATAATATGAAAAACAACAACCCTTAAAGAAAATGGAGAAGTTCAATAGACATAATCCAATTTTCATAAGTTATTATTATATCATAGAAGCCTACAACATGGAAATCAACTACTCAAACTATTGAATTAAGCTTAACATAGTGTTTTATTCTGAACGAAAACATAAAGGAGGAACTTGACAAAGGCCATAACATGCACAGTTTCAAAGATTTCTTCCAAACAAATCATACTTAAATATCAAATGAACTTATAAACAAAGGTCATAGACCAATCGGATAATAGTTTGAGTTAAAACAATATAACTTGCCAGAGAAAAGAAGTGTTCTGTAAGCTTTAAACTTTTGAAAATATCTCTATAACTAAGGAAAACTAAAAGAGCTTTTGGAGAATTTTTTTTTCTTTTCCATGTTGCTGCCTCCTATTTATAGCTGAAAAGAGAGAACCACCACCAACATTCTAGAAATAAATACTACTAGATGCCTGCATCTAATAGCTCATGATCTGATCATAGATATTTGATTAGATCACCATAATCCTTGCTAATTAATTCCCAACTGCCTCATTAATGTCTTTTAGATATTTAGTAAAGATTGCCATATGAAGATAATCAGATCCTAGAAAACAGCCTGGAAAAATCTGATTTGACCAATCACATAGATTGACGATGCTGACTCAAAGGTTCCAACCTAAAAAAAGAAAGATCCAACATGTTTCGACAAACTCCATAAAGAGATCTCTCCTTAAAAGAACAATCTACCCAAAGTGAAGAGATGGCATGTGAGCGGGTGGGGAATCTTAGATTTATGAAAATAACCCAAGAGAAAATCCTTGCCAAGCTGATACATGCCTCGACTTTCTCCTGAAAGGAGGATGATAAGCAAAAGCCGACCAATCACCACATGGTGTATTGCGTTCCTCTCAGAACAATTTTTTCTTTAAATGTGGACGAAGCCAAAAACATATAAAAGCCGAAAAACAAAAGAAGATTAAGGAAAAATTGCTTCACAAGTCCCATTTGGGGATTTTTAAAAAATTTTGTAGGAAAATCACCTTTTTAATTTAATTTTGTTGTTGTTGTTAGCCTTTGAGATCTGAAAAAATGGTAAATTAGGTGTTAATGCCTATATAAGAAAGCTTCTAAGTCATTTTTTTCATCTAAGCAAGCATTTTCAAGAGCAATTTCAAGAGACAAGCACGAAGAATCTTCAAGCATTCTTTAACAAGAGCATTCAGGTTTCAAAAGAAAGGAAAGTTGAATTCTTGGAGAATCATTAAAGTGTTTTTGTAGGTCTTCAAGCTCACTTTCATTCAAGATCGAGCATTGTCAAGGGTTGATAATGGTTGTGTATGGTGAATCGTGATGAATTCTAGGTTGGGGAGATGCAATTAGCTATCAAGCCAAGCCTAATGACTTGTTTCCTAAGTGATTCCATCCTCCATTGTCACTCTACATTCATCATAAGGAAGGTGTTGGTGAATTTTCCAATAGAACCGAACAATCCTCTAAGAAGTAGCCAACTCCTATGATGAAGAACTATTAGGTTTAGTGACCAACACGATGAGCATAGGAATTTTAGGTCTGTACTCCTTCACTTTAGGCTCTGTGAAACCTAGGAGGGTAATCCTAATTATGTTTTTGTGCAATATAATCAATTAGTAACACATTTATACACAAATTAATTCCTTTTATTGCAGATAAAATCAATTTCATTGAAAATTTTGGTAGATTTTCAATGAAGGATTTTCCATCTAATAGGAATTGAAAATAATTCCATTTAGTATTGTCTTCTCAGAAGTCTAGATCCCAGAACACTATTTGTTCACCTTATGCAATATTTTTTGACCATACGACTAGTGTCTAATCAATTGGGGCAATGGAGTCAAATATGCAAGAGGATCAATATTACACAAATCACTTGTTTAGGAGAGAAACAAACTATTTTCGTATTTCTTTGCATTTACAAAACCTCCTTGTGCAAGAAAAAAAATACTTCTTAGTAATCCTAAGCCATTCCTCACAAAGTTTATAACCCTATTCGAGCATTTTAATTAACTCTTTGAATTAAAGCTGAAAACAGAGTAATACATTCAAATAAAAAATTTGAAAACAAGTGACAATACCATTAGTATTTCTCATTCATAACTTTGAAATGAACATACATAGGAGAGTATCACTTCCTCGACTGATATTTTGTTTCGATATCAGTAATTTCTATAGAACTCGTTTAAGACCGTTATATACATGACTTCCTATCCAAGACAAACTACTGGTCTACTTCAGAATTGTATTCTTATTGCCCTTTCTAAACTTAGCTTTTACCTAGAACTCTATTAAGACTCTAGAATCTAACCCATGTAATAAGTCCTAAAATCCCTTTTATAGAACAAGGGAGCAACAAGCATCAGACTTAATTACATTTACATTTCATTTCATTTTTACTAGAATTTGAGATATTCTTAGTTTGTCACATGCAATCATTCTAGGAAAATGGAAGAGTAAAAGATCGCTTTCCACATTCCTTGAAAGAAGACACGCCAGCTCGCCAAATGGCAGAGTTTGTTGTAACCGTGTTGAATCCTCATCCTTGTTGACCAAAGAATATTCTCAAATAGCATTTCCAGTACAAACTTGTATATCGCTTTTAAATGAAATATGCACCATCAAGGTTAACTAGTCTGGCACTTCTCTTACATACCATCCCAAAAACATTCCACCTCAACACATGAAACAAGAAATCACATGAATGCTGAATAGAAAAATCCTAATAGAAAGGGTATGGTATCATCAAAAACAAAAATAGGGCACAATCATCACTCTGAGTCATCGACCTCAGAGGATATTCTCCCACGTTTACTCATGGTGGGACTAGGGAAACTTTCACCACCACTTCGTTAGGATTCCTCGATAGTACCAGGGAGAGGGAATAATAATTTCCCTCTAGATTAGCATCTCCCTCACTATCTAAAGAGTCATTAAGAACCTCACATGGAGAATTTCATTCCTTTGGATAGGCCTTACAATGCTCCCTCTTCATCCATGCCTTATTATTATATTTTACCATCCTCTTCTCTTTGTATTTTACCAATTCTTCTGAAACTATCTGCTCTTCTGGACGGTAATTTTCCTTGGTATTATACTCCTTGAATTTCCTGATTCCTACTATTCCTTTTGGTGTATCAGGAGCTCCATGCATTCCAACTTCATTCTCAAGGCCTCCCTTAGGATCAAACAAACACTTCTCAGACTTTTGAATCATCATGACATACCCACTTTCCTTAGAAAGTCCACACATTTCTCAAGAAAATTCAATCCTCACACAGTTCCTTGTCAACCATTGAACCTCATTCATTGTGAAATGAATTATGATATGGAAAATTACTCAAGTGATCTACATTAAATAGGAAATTTGAAGCATGCAAGATTAATGACTTGAAATCTCCTCATGCAAGCAAGTTGGTAACTTACAGCTCAAGATTGAATCTAAGCCGCTACTTGTTTTTAAAAAAAAATTAAAACTTCATCCATGGGAAATAGTAATGCCAACTCAAGTGTTGCGATCTGTCAATTCCATGTATCGCCAACCTAATCCATGCTTTCATTAATATCGGTGAAGTACACAAGACAAGTTTATTTTAGAGTGAAACTTTCTTTACACACTTCATCACTCCATCCCTGATCCTGATTTTTGATTTAAGCATTTGTGTGTTGATGTTCAGTCCATTGGATTATCTTTCTTTAAAACTTTATCAATGGTCCTCAATCCTCTTGTTGCTTCTTTTTGTTTTATGCCAAATCTTCAGAATCTGCCACATAGCCCATTCCATGTAGTGACCATTGCTTGTCGCTAATTGAGTTTTTCTCTGTCCTACTCTATCGGCGATGCAAATATCTAGGCGATGTTCTTTAGCCCTTAGTTCCATAGCCTAACCTTTAATCACATTTATTCTTCCATCGCGTATCGCTAATTCAAAACCTGCCCTTAATACTCTATCTTCCATGGGAGATATTGTGTCAGTACCAGATCTAGACATGTATAACCTGCATAGAACAAATACCACAAAGACATCATTCATATGATCATACATTTTAGCAAAAGAGAAACCCTTTTAGAAAGCACCCATCGTTCATCACTACTTTAGAACTTAAGTTCTGATGTAAATCCGCAATGAGTGATTAGGCCTCCTTTCATTGCTAATTCTCCTCATATACTGTGCAAGAAATTAGCGATGAATGGTTTACATTGTTTATAGGGTTCATCATAGATCACTAATGTGAGAACACCCTTTTATATCATATCCGCAATCATACGGTGTGACAACATATTTCTCATCGCTATTACAAATGTTCTTTTTAATGGCCATCCATGATGAGCGATATGAGAATAATGCTAACATCACTCATCACTATTACAAAGTGAAGGATTAGATGCCATTAGCAATGAGTGATATCAAGGGAAAGTACCGCTCATCGCTCATCGCTATTACACAACATTGTAAACCTATGAATAAATAAATGATGAGCGATATAGTTACAAGGGTCATCGAGAGGGTATGTGCAGGCTAATGGAGGGCCAAAAAGTGGCAATGAGGAAAAAAACATGTCTTTCATTGACCCAAAAATGCGAAAATATCGTGTTGACTTTTTTTAGGCTCGGGTGTCAGTACACACCACCAAAGCAAACAACAATCCTAGTTTTCCATATCGGATATCCGATTTGAATCAGATATATATACAAAATTTGTTGTTGTTTCAAAGTAACGGTCTACAAATTAGATATCCGATTTGTAGACTGTTACTTAAAAACAACGAAAATATTTGTATATATATGCTTTGTATATATGTGCTTTTTACTAAAAAGGCAAGCACATTATTTTGATGTTTGTTCTTTGATGATCGAACCTACAAGACGACACGTTAGTAGTTTTAGTGTTTGTTTTCAACCCACGAAAAGTAACCACCAACAAGATGCAAATCCTGATTAGTAACACAAAACCTATGCTAGGTAGAATGTGGAAAATAAAACCAGAGTGCTAAAAAAAATAGAAAGAACAAAAAAAAAATCAAAAACCTGAATGCAAATAAAAAAAAATGTTACCAGTCAATTGCGGCGCGATTTGGTGATTGCGGCTTGATTTTGCGATTGCGGCACTTGAGCCTACGATTGAGGTGCAATTTGGCGATTGTGGTGCTTGAGCCTATGATTGCGGTGCAATTTGGTGATTGCGGCGCTTGAGCCTGCGATTGCAACGTGATTTGGCGATTGCGATGCTTAAGCCTACGATTGCGGCGTGATTTGGTGATTGCGACATTTGAGGTTACAATTGTGGCATGATTTAGTGACTGCGGTGCTTGATCCTGCGATTGAGGTGCGATTTGGCAATTGCGGCGCTTGAGCCTGCAATTGCGGCACGGTTTGGAAATTGCGTCACTCTGTACCTATACCTGCAAAATTGACAGAAAATACATGAAACCGTACAGAAAAATGATAGAAAACAGAGAGTCGGGTTCACCAATGTAACTGAGGGTAATTTTCTAAGGTTTAGATTAGATCAATCAAATCAATGTAAAAGACAAAAATCCCAAAGACCTATCGAGTACAAAGGAAATCAAATAATAAATAGTTATACCTATAAATCGAGTTCTCCATGATTACCTCCATAGTACCTTCTTACTTGCTAGTTTGTGTTGCCCTTAGATTCGTTGTGCGAGCAATCTACAAATGTATGCCTATGTCCTACACCAAGCTTTGAAGGATTTGTATAAAATGTCTAAAGCCTATGCCTAAATTCCTATGATTGACAATGTCTATGCCTAAACAATGCTAAGACTTGATTAAATAAAGATAATAAATGCTATGGAAAGCCTAAGAGTGCAAGTGCGAAATTATATAAAGTGAATGTGTGTAATATGTGCGTGTGTATGTGTGTAATCGAAAAGTGAGAGGAAAATGGCATTTTATAGAAAATGCCATTTTGAATGGACGAGTGAGATTAATTCATGAAGAAATCCTAAAATGAAAGGTCTAGATTAAATCTGAGAATCCCTAATTAGGGTTAGGGCAAATTCATTAATTGAACGGTCAAGGTAATATCTCAGATAATTGGATCGATGGTGGAGAATAAATGAGATAAACTAATTAGAAAATAAGGATTTTCAAAAATCAAGAAGATAAAGACTGCCTGATTTGTGAGATTCAAAAAATCAAGAAGATAAGAGTTGGATTGAAAATCAGATTTGGAAAATCAAGAATTTGCCTGATTACTTGATTTTTGGAAGATTAGTTACTATTTTGAATTAAATTAATTCAAAATAATGATTTTGTGAGACAATAAATAATCTTTTTCAGATTATTTACCAAAATGCACTGACAGTTAAGAAAGTGATGACATTTTAAATAATTTCATTTATTTGAAATGAGAGGAATATTAATTTTGACAATTAAATAATTAAAGATAATTATTTAATTTAGCAGATAAGATTAATTAATTAAATAAATTAATCAATTATTTAATTAAGAAAATTAGTGACATATTAAATAAATAAATCAAAACTTATTTATTTAATAATCGAAGAAATATATGACAAGGGTAATTAAATAAATTAAGAAATTTATTTAATTAAGGGAAGACTTAGACAATTAATGACGATTTAATAAATAAATAAAATTTATTTATTTAATAATCATGAAGAATAAAGGACATGAATTAATTAAATAATTATGAATTATTTAATCAATAGTCAATGTGGGGGGCCCCAGCTCTTTGGCTAAGTAATTCCATTGTCTGCTGGTCAAGAGTCTAGTCTCCCCATCTCCGTGTGGCGGGGCGCGCGCCAGGGTCTAAGTTTATAGTCGTAAAAATAAAAATAAAAATAAAAATAAAATAAAAAAAATCAATAGTCGAATGTGGATCAAGGACATAATTAAATGTCTTAATTATGCTAGGACGAAAGTGGTAAAAAAAAAAAGCTTGTAGGCCTAGGTCATTTTTAGGTGTCTACATATATAATATTTTATATATTAGTAATATATATATACATTAAGTAAAATATATAAATAATATTTAAATATTATACATAATAATATAATATATTATATCTTAAATTATTAACTATATTGTATATTCTAAACTAGATATATTAAAATAAACTATAAAATATTTATTGCATTTTATAAATCACATATTATAAAGTGTATAAATTCTTTTAAAATCATATAAACCAAATCAGATATCCATTTTGAAATGGATATCTGATTTGGTTTATATATGATTTTAAAACAATTTATACACTTTATAATATGTGATTTATAAAATGCAATAAAAAAATGAATATCCGATTTGAAATGGATATCCGATTTGAAATAGATATCCGATATTTCTGACACATAATTTTTTTCCTAGGGATTAGCCTCGGGCTTGCTTTGGTATTTGGCTTGGACATGCCAATCCTAAGAAGTCAACGCAAAAAATGTGTTTGACAACTTACCTTGTTTTTCTAGACTTCGTCCATGTGGCTGATGACTTTATTTTTAGCCAAAATTGATGAAACGAAAAGGGTTTGTAGAAGAGACTCTCAGATTTTCACCAATATAAATTATTCTTTACTTTGAATTTAATAAATAATTATTATTCATTTTTATTAGAATTACAACTAAAGTCCTGATTGATAGGCTGATTGAAAAACATCAATAACTTTCAAACGGTATCATATTTTTGAATCCAAAATATGTGTCACATTCTATGTTTCGCATACTATAGGATTAAAAAATAAAAAATAAAATTTATGAGGTTTTAACCAAGTTAAGATGGTCAAACATATGAGTTTTTATATTTTTTAAAATTTGTAATCAAAAATTCATAATTAATTATTTACTTGGAAAAAAATTAAAAAAAATATACATCACATCCGGATGTGAGTCCTCTACTTATATCTAAAATCTTATAAAAAAATATTATCATTTTATTGTGGTTAGGGTGGTCAAACAGACACCTACTTCTTATTTTTCCCCTAAAATTTAAGTACTTCTGCATTGAAATTTCAATTTTTCACCAAATAGAATTTAAAAAAAATAAAATGAACTTAGAAATTTAGAAACTACATTCAATTTTCCACAGATTCTATTCTTACATATTTTTGAAATAATATAGATAACTTATTCAAATTTTTATGTCAAGTTGCCTAACTCTGATTTTTCTGAATTTTTATTGCCACTTAAGGGCCTGTTTGGCCCATCATGATCCTGCACATACCCGAGACTTAAGGGAAAGTTTTAGGCATGTGCTCACAAGTTGTTTTTATGAAGGGGACTTTCTAGGAAAAAGATTAATTTGAAAGGCTCCAAGTTGTAAAATATGAAAAGTCATAGGGGCTCAAAAATGCTTACCCGATTTTATAAAATAGAATGGTCCAAACTTAGGCTAGAAGGGTCGGTTACCCAGTGACAGTGAATGACTAAAATTACATTAAAATAACTAACAGCGAGTAACAACGAGTCAATGGTTTAATAGAATATTTTAAGCTTTTTGTGGATAGTAACCCCATGTCCAAATGCAATGAGGGTTTTAACATGGAACCAAAATTTTGAGGGTTCCATTAGTGGCTTCGACTAGGGACACATGCCTCTTGTAGGCATGATGAGATCTCATAATTTTAGGTGAAGTAGACCAGGAACAAAAACAACACAAAAGAACAACATATGTACAAAAATTTACACAAGCAAAAGAGACTTGAAAAGGGAAATCCAATCTCCATCCAACCCTATATGAAAAAATTCAAAGATACAAACATTTCCATGCATCTCTTAGTTCAAGCAGGCTCTTCCCTCCTGATCAGTGGCACTCAGCCACAAAACATTGAATAAGTTTCTGCCTCTATCAAAAACCAGCCTTCTAAAAGAGTTGATTTTTTTCCATTTTCATTTGTCCTTATTGCACCATTGAAGTAAGAGTAATTTTAGTCCTGCCTGAACAAATGTTAGGCCTCTTTTTAACAAGTGAGAGTTTGTCTAATGGTAATCCATGGCATCAACATTTCTCACAATCTCTCCGAGTATAAAACTACTAGTGTAACTTTCATCATCCTACATAGTAGAGTTAGGCATAAAATGAAAATTTCCATAATCACATGACACATATGTGTTATATTCATAACATGAAATATGTTTATTCTAAAAATAATATTCCTTTCTATTCATCTTATTGTCATGCTTTGTCAAAATGCCTGCCAACTGAATTGGATATTGGAGACATTCATACTTCCCCAGGTAGTTGGAATCTTAATACTCAGCCTTATCTACAACAGCTGTATCAAATGAAAAACATTCACAAACAGTGGCCTCAAGTAGCATATCAATGTGTTGCTTTGTTAGCTCAAGATCATATTTTGATCCTATGTCAGATGCATCATCAAAATTCTCAATAAAGAGTTGATTATATCTGTACCAATAAGATTCATTATTTCTTATCTTAGGTGAAGATGGAGGCTCATCATGCAATGTATTTTCTATTACACTTATTTTTGATATAAGAGCCTCTTCAACATGAAATTCCAAATCCTTTGAGTCATCATTGCACTCTAATTTACTGTAATCACGAGAAGAGCAGATATACACATTTTAAAATACACTTTTAGCATCATTGGCACATTTCTCATCTGCAACAAATGATTCCATCTCTTCTTCGTGGGGACAATCACCTTCAATAGAGATTTAAGCATACTTGATGCTGTCATTATCACTACAATAGAGGTTTCATCAGCATTGCAACTCTGTTCAGAATTTTTAGATTGAATGCTCAATCATGTCTTCCATAGGAGCATAGGTAGTAGACTCTTCAACAAAATTGGAACGACATCCCTCATCTACCTCATTGAAGCACATTTCTTTAGTCTTTACTCTGTCGTCTTCCTCTTCATGTGATATCTCACTACTTGATTCATATAGAGCAGTAGCATTATTATCATTGTGATTTGAAGACATGATGGTTTCTTGATAATATGTTTGGGACTTTATGAGATCAGTATCATAGAATGTTGTTCAAGATGAAACAATAGGGGTGCAAATGCTCCTATATTCATTTTTGACTCCTGGTTTACACCATTTATCAACATTAGGCATTCTATGGCAATGAATACTTGTATCCAAGTGATTCTTTTGCATCCCATATTTCAAGTTGTTTTCAATGTTCATGGCTATCCCATAAGCCTAATGTAAGGTTTTGGGATTTTTATCTTTTAGCAGATAGCTCATCCTTTTATCAAAATCCCCCAAATAAACAACCAAACATACTGCATCACTAAGATCCAAAACATTAGGAATATCGCTTAATGTTTTAGCAAATCTTTGGTTGAATGCTGGGACTAGCTCATCATCTTCTCTCTCAATGTTCATAAATTTATTGAGCAAAGAACTAGCACTGATTTTTTCACCAAACGACTCCATGAACACTGCTTTGAATTCCTCCCAAGAGTATACTGAACATGTTGGTAGATTAGAGAACCAATCTCTTGAATCTCCTTGTAGATACTAAAAAAATAATCTCATGATCACGTCCTCATGATCTACTTCAAATTCGTCCATTAAATTGTTGAATTGTTGCAAATGCTTCCTAGCTGATTCAGATTTCTCACCACTAAATTTTGGTAAGTATTCCCTAATGTTAGATGGAATAACATTGGGGTAACCATAAATGCCATCAAAATTTATGGCCATGTACCTTTTAATGCTGAAATTTATTTTATTACATGACAATGGCTTAGCACTATGCATTGTTACATTTCGGTCCACACAGGGATGCATAGGTTGATGATACATTTTCTTATAACTCTACAAGCCTTTTTATATCAATTTTGCAGCTACACTGGGTAACTCAGACTTCTTTTACAAAATGAACTTAAGCTTAAATTACAATTCAAAATTCTATCTCAACTTGCTTAAGATCTTCTAAATGGGTTTCTTCAAAAAACATTTAATACTTCTTCATAATAGATACTACAATCTGGTAACACAAAAGTATGCATAAAAAAATCACTATTATTCCCTTCCTTAGTGCTTAATTACCGAATAGTGAATCAAATTTTTACAAGACTTACTTGAGTATGATTTTCATATACAAATTTGACTTTCTTGAAAACCCAAAACAAAAGAATACCTGGAAACTCGGAGCAGCTGCTAACCTTTCCTCTTGACTAAGAATTTTTGTAGATCTTAGATTTTCTTAAAATCTTCAGCAGGTTCTTTGGACAGAGTTGCCACCTCTGTTCAGAGGACTGGACTTCAAGCAGTATGAACCTCCTTCAAAGATGAATATACTTATGGGTTCTCTCCCACAACAGAGTCACATGTATCTTTTAAAACTTACTTAGCAGGAACATTTCCAGCAGATGTTTAGATTCACCAATTTCTTGACTCTGACAGTTTGCAACTAGAGATTCAAAGTTATCGCCAACATAGTCGCCATTTTTATTGGTGATTTTCTAGCAGAACTGAACAATCCTCTAAGAAGTATCCAACTGCTATGATGAAGAACTATTAGGTTTAGTGGCCAACACAACGAGCATAGGATTTGTAAGTCTGTACTCCTTCACTTCAAGCTCTGTGAAACCTATGAGGGTAATCCTAATTGCATTTTTGTGCAATATAATCAATTAGTAACACATTTATACACAAATTAATTCCTTTTATTGTAGATACAATCAATTTCATTTAAAATTTTGGCACATTTTCAATGAAGGATTTTCCATTTGCTAGGAATTGAAAATAATTCCATTTTTACCACGCTAGGAGAGATTTTCTATTTAAGTATTGTCTTCTTAGAAGTCTAGAGCCCAGAACACTATTTGTTCACCTTATGCAAGATTTTCTGACCATATGACCAATGTCTAATCAATTGGGGCAACAAAGTCAAGTATGTAAGAGGAACAGTAATACACAAATCACTTGTTTAGTAGAGAAACAAACTATTTTCGTATTGCTTTGCATTTACAAAAACTCTTTGTGCAAGAAAATAACTGCTTCTTAGTAATCCTAAGCCATCCCTCATAAATTTTATAACCCTATTCGAGCATTTTAATTAACTCTTTGAATTAAAGCTGAAAATAGAGTAATACATTCAAATTAAACATTTGAAGACAAATGACAATACCATTAGTATTTCTCATTCATAACTTTGAAATGAACATACATAGGAGAGTATCACTTCCTTGATTGATATTTTGTTTCGATATCAGTAATTTCTATAGAACTCATTTAAGACCGTTACATACATGACTTCCTATCCAAGACAAACTCCTGGTCTACTTCAAAATTCTATTCTTATTGCCCTTTCTGAACTTAGCTTTTACCTAGAACTCTATTAAGACTCTAGAATCCGACCCATGTAATAAGCCCTGAAATCCCTTTTATAGAACAAGGGAGCAACAAGCATCAGACTTAATTACATTTACATTTTATTTCATTTGTACCAGAATTTGAGATATTATTAGTTTGTCACATGCAATCATTTTAGGAAAATGGAAGAGTAAAAGACCACCTTCCACATTCCTTGAATGAAGACATGCCAACTCCCCAAATGGTAGAGTTTGTTGTAACCATGTTGAATCCTCATCCTTGTTGATGAAAGAAGATTCTCCAGTAGTAGCTCCAGCACAAACTTGTATATCTCCTATAAACGACATTCACACCATCGAGGTTAACTAGTCTGGCACTTCTCCTACATACCAGCCCAAAAACATTCCATCTCAGCACATGAAACAAGAAATCACATGAATGCTGAATAGGAAAATCCTAACAAAAAGGGCATGGTATCATAAAAAAAAAGGGTGCAATCATCACTTTGAGTCATCAACCTCAGAGGATATTCGCCCATGTTTTACTCATGGTGGGACTAGGGAAACTATCACCACCACTTTGTCAAGATTCCTCGATAGTACCAGGGAGAGGGAATAATAATTTCCCTTCGAATTAGCCTCTCCCTCACTGTCTAAAGGGTCATTAAGAACCTCACATGGAGAATTGTGTTACTTCGGATAGTCCTTACAATGCTCGCTCTTCATCCATGCCTTATTATTATATTTTATCGTCCTCTTCTCTTTGTATTTGACCAATTCTTCTAAAACTATTTGCTCTTCTGGACAGTAATTTTCCTTGGTATTATACTCCTTGAATTTCTTGATTCCTACTATTCCTTCTGGCATATAAGGAGTTCCATGCATTCCAGCTTCATTCTCAAGGCCTCCTTTAGGCTCAAACAAACACAACCTCTCATACTTTTGAATCATCATGACATAACCACTTGCCTTAGAAAGTCCACACATTTCTCAGGAAAATTCAATCCTCACACACTTCCTTATCAACCGTCGACCCTCATTCATTGCAAAATGAATTATGACATGGAAAATTACTCAAGTGATCTTCCTTAAATAGGCAATTTGAAGCATGCAAGATTAATGACTTGAAATCTCCTCATGCGAGCAAGTTGGTAACTTACAACTCAAGATTGAATCTAAGCCACTGCTTTTTAAAAAAAATTAAAATTAGAACTTCATCCATGGGAAATAGTAATGCTAGCTCATATGTTGCGATCTATCAATCAACATGTATCGCCAACCTAATCCGCGCTTTCATTAATATCGACGAAGTACACAAGACAAGTTTATTTTAGATGGAAACTTTCTTTACACACTTTATCACTTCATCACTGATCGCGATCTCTGATGTAAGCATTTGTGTGGTGATCTTCAATACATTGGATTATCCTACTTTAAAACTTTATCAATGGTCCTCAATCCTCTCACTGCTTCTTTTCTATTTTATGCCAAATCTTCAGAATTTTCCACGTAGCTCATTTCCATGCAATGACCATCGCTTGTCGCTGATTGAGTTTGTCTCTGTCCTACTCTATCAGTGATGCAAATATCCCAATGATGTTGTTTAGCCCTTCGTTCCATAGCCTGAACTTTAGTGACATTTATTCTTCCATTGCGTATCACTAATTTAAAACCTACCCTTAAGACTCTATCCGCCACGGGAGATGTTGTGTCAGTACCAGATCTGGACACGTATTATGTCCTAGACATAGAACAAATACCACAAAGACATTGCTCATCTGATCATACATTTTTGCAAAAGAGAAACCCTTTTAGAAATCACCTATCATTCGTTGCTACTTTAGAACTTAAGTTCTGAGGAAAATCTGTGATGAGCGATAAGGCCTCCATTCATCGCTAATTCTCCTCATATACTATGCAAGCAATTAGCGATGAACAATTTACATTGCTTATATGGTTCATCACACATTGCTAATGTGAGAACACCCTTTTACATCATATCCGTGATCATACGGTGTGACAACATATCTCTCTTCGCTATTACAAATGTTCTTTTTAATGGCCATCCACGATGAGAGATATGAGCATAAGGCTAAGAACATCACTCATAATTGTTACAAAGTGAAGGATCGGATGCGATTAGCGATGAGCGATATCAAAGGAAAGTACTACTCATCGCTCATCACTATTACACAATGTAAACCTATGAATAAATTAGTGATGAGTGATATAGTTACAAGGGTCATCGGGACTTAAGTGAAAGTTTGAGGCATGTGCTCATGAGCTGCTTTTATGAAGGGGACGTCATAGGACAAAGATTAATTTGAAAGCCTCCAAGTTGTAAAATATGAAAAGTTGTTGGGGATCAAAAATCCTTACTCGATTTTATAAAATAGAATGGTCCAAAATTAGGCTAGAAGGGCTGGTTACCCAGTGATAGTGAATGACTAAAAATACATTAAAATATCTAGGAACGGGTAACAAGGAGTAAATGGCTTAATAGAATACTTTTAGCTTTTTACGGATAGTAACCCCATGTCCAAATGCAATGAGGGTTTTAACATGGAACCAAAATTTTGAGGGTTCCATCAGAAGGTACAAGCATCATTAGTGCTCATTAGGGTGATTAGAGATCTCTCAAAGTGATTAATTCATTTTCATATTTCATTCATGCATCTCATTCTTACACATTAGAATAGGGTTGCATTGTGTTTCAGATTTCCTAGTCTCAGACAAACTTAAGGCTAGGGTTTATGTTCACATGCACATTGAAGTTTCATTATTTCCATCAAGGTTTATTTACCAAAATAGGGGTTTGATATAGGCAAATCCCCCATATGAAAATCAAGTCTATATTTCGTTTTGTAGGTATTTTCTTATATTCAGATCTAGAAATCAGTTTGGAAGGAAAGGGTAGAGACTAGAGCATAAATCTAAACTTTGAATTCTCAAAAAAGTGGAACAAGAATGATTTGCTAGAAGTGGAGAATGAGTCCCACTATAGGTGTTCTCCATAATTGTTTGTAGATTTAGATACCCTTTTCCTCAAAACTAGTTACTGTGTAGAAATCCATATATGGGACTAATTCGCCCCGATTGGCAAATGAGTCACAGTAGGTCAAAAAGTCAAAATTTCTAGCATTTCATAGCTTCAATCAGTCATCTTCAAGTTCATTAGGTGCACATAGTCCTTCCTATAGCTTTCTGTTTTGTTTCATTTACTTTTCTAGGTCATTTCATATCATTGCATCATATTAGGATTTAGTATTACAACTTGCATTGCATTTGTCTTTCCAAGTTCTTACTTGGTGGTGAACCCCTCATTAGTTTACATTCAGCCCCTAAGACAACATATTGCAAGATCTCTTTCCCCTTTGCATTGAGATCTCAAGGGGTTGTTCTTGAATGAGAGAGAGTAAAGATTGTCATTCTAGGTACTAAGCCCTAGAAAAAAAACAATTTTCCACCTTTCATGCTAGTGAACCTGATGTAAATCAAACTTGGAACCTTCTGATCCATGGCTCATGAATATAGCAGCATCGCTAGATCAATCTGTGGCCTCACCATACCATCATGAACTAGACCTCCAAGGCAATACTGCATGTCGTATTTCATCTCCCAAAATGACTGCTTCACTAGGAAACACACCCTCTTGCCCCGAATTAGAACTTAGAGATGTGATGTACATTCTCTAGCGTAATGGCCATCTCACAAGTAGGAATATTGAATGTTCATGTGTATGTGTTCCACTACTCTGCTAGCGCCATCAACATAGATTATGGTACCTCATGGGGGGCATGAGGTACGCCCAATACAATCCTGTGGTTTGGAAGATCTCTTTTTCCTCTACTGAAAGAGTGGGGGCTAGGTCTTTAGAGGCGACTGATCTATCTGCCACCTAGGCGTTACTAGGAATGGGTAGGAATCTAACAAAAAAAAGTAAAAATATGTCCTATAAGCATTCTAAAATCTAAAATCTTTACGTCAACAATCAAAAAAGTGTACTGAAGTTGTTATAGTGTACTCTCCTAAAGGTCCTAAACACTTTAGCTCCCTTTTGGGACACTTCACAAAGAAATGGGAAACTTTTCGAAAAAAAGGGACACTTCACAACAAAAGGGGATACTTTGGAAAAAAAAGGGATGCTTTGCAAAATTTTCTTCCAAGGCCCTATATTAATAGGTTAGAAATGCATACAAAACATAAAATAAATGCTTAAGGACAAAGCTAAGGAAAAAAAATAACTCACTTGATGATAATGCTCGTCGTGGGTTACCTGATCTCGCAAGATGTCTAATATTGTAGGCATTTAGCCTCATCGGCTCAACATCTTCAATCACTCTTCATGAAACTTAAGCTACAAGAAAGTAAATGACAAAATAGTTAGAATTTACTTCACTTTTTACTCTTATATAAGCTAAAATTAAGGTTTCTACTATATTAGGGTTAAAAAGTGTCTTTCATTCAAATCAACATAATGGGAGTTAGAGAGCTTCGTTTTTTCTGCCATTTTTTGCGTTAAAATCATGAATCCACTCTCGTACTCACCAAATGTATATCATTATGTGGTATGGTACTTGGAAATACCCTATAATATGACCTAGCTTATTCTATGTGGTTAGACTACTACCTTGATTCCACCTCCATAAAGCAAGAGGAATCAAGGGGGGCATACATCTACGCTCAAATTTGATTTCTATGAGAAGTTAGATAAGAGGATTTTTGGGATAACTAATGAATTTGTGTTGTAGGATGTGGTTCTTAACATTGTGGTTTTGCAATAGCTAAAGAGGGGGCTTCATTCTCCCATACTATGATTGAACTTATATGTGTATCCTTTTATGAAACAAAGAGTATTGTTGGAGTCCTTTAGCTATAAGCATGTAGAGTCATATGGGCACTAAAGTGGGGGCTAAATGTACTGTAGATAATTGTATGCTCTTGAAAGCGAGGTAATTTCACACTTAATTTAGCCCCCATACAATAAATCCTAGTCTTAGACACACTTAAGGCTAGGATTTATGTTCACATTTAAATTCAAGTTTCATTATTTCTATCAAGGTTTAATTACCAAACTAGGGGTTTGACTGAGGCAAACCCCCCATAAGTAAATCAAGTCTATATTATATTTTGTAGGTATTTTCTCATATTCAGATATGGAAATCAGCTTGGAAGGAAAGGGAAGAGATTGGAGCACAAATTTGAACTTTAAATTCCCAAAAAAGTGGAATAGGACTAATTCACTAGAAGTGGTGAATGAGTCCCACTATAGGTGTTTTCAAGAACTGTTTGCAGATTCAGATACCCATTTTCCCAAAACTGGTTATTGTGTAGAAATCCAGATCTAGGATTGATTCACCCAGATTGGTGAATGAGTCCTAGTAGGTCAAAAAGTCAAATTTTCTAGCATTTCAGAGCTTCAATCAGTCATCTTTAGGTTCTTAGGTGTGCATAGTCATTCCCATAGCTTTCTGTTTTGTTTAATTTATTTTTCTCTAGGTCATTTGCTAAGTCATTGCATCATATTAGGTTTTATTATACAACTTTCATTGCATTTGTCTTCCCAAGTTCTTACTTGGTGGTGAACCCCTCATTAGTTTACACTCAACCCCTAGGAAATCCCTATTACAAGATCTCTTTCCCTTTGCATTGAGATCTCAAGGGTTTGTTCTTGAATGAGAGAGAGTGAAGATTGTCATTCTAGGTCCTAAACCCTAGAAAAGCATATAATTTTCCACCTTTTAGTTCCTTAATGAATTGTATCCAATTTAAGTATGCCACTTTAGGAATGAGACCATATAGGTTGACTAGTAGCATACATTTATCTTAACAAAATCAAACACCCATCCTTAAATAAAATAAGAAGATAATAGTGAGTAACATGTTAGCATAACCCCATGACTTGGTAAAATATATACATAAATATATTAATTGTTGTCTCTATTAGAGTCATGAACAATGTCAATAGCTTTATACACCCCTAAAAAGAATAGGAATTACACTAAAGAAAGAGAAAATTGTGAAGAGATATAATATTTCAGTCATAAACATATGATATTGATGGAAATCTATAAAATAGAACATATATGATACACAAAAGTAACAACCCAATAGAGCTCACTAGTATTAGTAAAAATTACTATGATAACTAATGGATAGATAAATGAACAAAATATTTATTCATGTCATTTGAAATATTGGTCATCTATATGAATCACCCAAAAAATACATCCATTAAACACATGGCTTGATAACCCTTGATATGGTGACTACAATGTTTAGAATAATTTATTGAAATGGTTAATTAGAAACTAAAAAAAATGTTGATATAAAGGTTGTACATGTATCACATTTTAGTTTCCCACATAAAATGGATAATTAATTATTTTAAATTCTATCTCTATAGATTAACTATTGATGGCATGACATGCACTACTAGTGAGTGGTAGTCACATGTCTATTAGTAATTGAAGTCCATGTCATCATGGAAAAATGTTATACATAAGGACCCAAGATATAAATAATGGGAGACCCAAAAAAAATAAAATGTAATTACAATATGGTATATACTAATAGCCTATTAAAAGCCACAATATGGAGGTCAAGCCCTTAATCACAAAAGGAGATTTTTGGTAGGATATAATTTGATACCAATACAAAGCACTACATAGATTACAATTAAGAATCTATATGGAATAAACAAGGAACCCAATAACATTATCATGGGATGTATAATGCTAGGATTTTTTTTCACATGCATTACTAAATGGAGGCAAGCCATTATTGAAATGTCCATAGACAAATAAAATTAAACCACATGTGATATAGTCATCATGTCGCTAGTGAGATGGAACCACATATTATGAAGGAAAACAATAAAATCATATCACTAGATATTAGAAAATACCGTGGATCCATAGGATAATCTAATGGATGGTTAAAAGTGGCTAAAATAGGATCATAGATGTTAGGATTGGTCACTATTCGCTATCAATGGGAGATATACATGTAGTGGCAGAAATAACTGCAGGTAAGGTACAATAATTTAGCAGCGATAATATGGAAATATAAGGACTAAGTGGAAGGGTAAAAAATAATTACGGGTAATTGGTAAGGGAAAGAACTAAGTCAAGTGAAATTGACAAAAAATGAAAAGTAAATAATATTCTATAAGCTATTTATCCACTAGTAACAAGTTAAGAAGAAAAAGTAATAAAGTATAGTGGAATAGAGTGTGGGATTATAATATAAAATCGGGTGCTAAGGGTTTATCATTTTTCAAAAAAGATAGGAAAAATAGTTAGGGCTTATTATTTTGGAAAAATTATCTTAAGAGAAAATTTGAGGTTTTATTAGAGGTCAGATAAGTGCACAAGAACCATATATACATAATTAAAACATCAAAAACTTATTGAAAAACTCAGTAATGCATAGAACATCACTCTAAAGTCATTAGGGCAATATGGTGATGCTATTGGTTTTCCATCACTAGGGACAATGAGACACATGCATCTAAAAACAATAGGAATCATGACACACACAAGAAACATGAATAATGAAAAAAATATACATGAAGAAAAACCATAAGTTCACATGTAATCTAATTAATGGTTTTATATAAATGATGAAAAAAATAGGGTTGGAAAGGTAAGAAAAGGAGGCATGAATATTTTACAAAAAAATAGTTATAACAAATCCGAGGCTGTGATTGAAAACCATAGTCACTAAAAATAATTATGAATACATAATAATATAATTAAAGAAGAATATACATGGTTCACATTATAAATTAGAGAACATGCACAGATTATAATCACGACTACTAAATCTAATAGACTCGTTAAACCTCTCATCAACCGCATTGAAATCTATTTAATTAAGGTCCTACAAATGAAATTAAACATATATAAATTTTACACCAAACACCATAGGCACCCTCAAGCCCAATCACTAGTGGAAAATTAAATTTATATCTACCCATAGATATCATGCTCACTAGAAATTTTTTATTCATCAATCATGGGTCTATCACTTAAGATCACTATTGACATATTCAAATGAACAAACTACCACTATATCTTTAAAAATGGAAGCAGAACACAATTGATTCCACCAAATAAACACTCTTTAAAGCCCCATTAGAAACATCTCCATATTTTCCCTGTTGATCAACACCTAATCACATGTGGACATGCATAAATATATTATTTATTGGTATGGAGGACTAATACAATTCATTTGACCTCACTACTTGTACGCAATGTTGAACATCACATACCTTCATGTGCTAATAATATCATTGTAAATGCAACCATTTTTTTATATACAAGATGAAGAATATCTCCACCAAATTTGAATTAGCACAATAATGATCAATAATGAAATAATGTAAGTATGAGCTATTTGAATATAATTCATAGGAGGTGTAGTTTCCTTTCAATCAAAATGAATACAATGGTCACTACAAGATGATAGCATAAAGAGATTGATAACCCACGATAGTATAAGAGAATTCCATGTTGGAACCTATTGATATCATAATTACACATAAACATATTTCCACCACGATAGGTTAGATGGATCACAACCCACGAGTAGCATAATTTAAGATTGATATAAAATTAGGCACAAAAGGCCTACATAGATATTTGATAAAATATTTCATCCAATAGCTAGGGAAAACAAGAAACAACATTGGAATGTAACATAATTTAGGGTTTTTCAAACTTAATGTTCTTCAATCCTAGCCAAGACCTTGATGATGTCACACCCATAGAGCGAAAATAAGGGATAGGGTCCAAGGACAATAACATCATTTTATATCAACTAATCATACCAATAAAAGAAATCATTAGCTTTGACATCATAATGAGATCGATTAACCACACATTTTGAAGACTATAAGATCTATGCATAAAAAAATCTATAAACTATTGTTGAAATAAACATATCGTTTCTATGCATAAATATTGAGATCAACCATATAAGGTTTGTTAGAACACACCATATTCAATTGTATTTGCACACTCTAATTTTAAGGCACATGATATCAATTTTTTAAAAATAGACTTCCGCACTGGATTTCATCATTAAGTTACTTTTATATGGTTTGCATGATTAAAAGGCTAGATACATGCTTCCATTATAATAACATTAGAGTTTAGTAATATTAAGGTTATAAAGTAAAAATTTATATAATAATCACAAGGAGGCACAAAGAAATGCATAGGAGCATAACAAAAGGATTTAATAAGGACCATTTAATTAAATAACATCTTAATTATTACCAATGGAAAAAAAAGAGACTTAGGAGTAAATTAGAAAGAATGAAATTGAAAAATTAAGGGGGTAAGCGAACTGGTCATCATGACTAAAATAATGGATTTTAAACAAGTTAAATAAGAAATTTGAAGTACCCAAGTTGTGAAGAAAACTATGACATGCTATGGCAAATAGGACTACTCTTAAGATTTGGGATTTGGAATTTAACTATAGCATTTGAGCATGACTTTTGCATGGTATTAGCTCACATATTTTTGAATCCTATTTGATTTTTTCATGTTTTAGTTTCTCTATTTATTGTGTGCCTGGGGTGTATTTTTTGAGGAGCTTAATCATTTGATGATTTATTCGATCACCACACAAATATATTTATAGAAAAGGAAGTAGGCAATTTGAACAAGAAAGTTTAATTAAAATAGTTAAATTATCACTAATTAACAATCAATAATATAATATATTATTCTAACATTCCCCTTTATTACATTTTTCTTACAAATGTAACTGAAAAAAATTCAAATTTTACCTTGCCAAGAAACTTGGTGAGTATATTAGCTATTTAAGAATCTGTCAAATAGCACTAGAGCTGAATGTGGTGATATAAGACTTGTTCACAAATATATTGACATTAGACCTCAATATTCTTTTCTATTTCATAAAAAAACTATATTCTTCACAAGGTTCAACACCTCTTGATTTTTGCAAAAAATGATAGGTGGATTTTCTTCAGGTATGTCCATGTCAACCAAAATGTGACATAACCAAATTGCTTTGCACACAGATTCTTGTGTGGCACAATATTCAACATTAGTGAATGAGAGAGAAATAATAGTTTGCTTCTTACTAATCCATGAAATAGGCCCATAACTAAGACGAAAAATATATCCTATAGTTGACTTGCTATCATCAACAAATCCAACATAGTTTGAGTCAACATATCTAGGTATAAGATGAACTAAGAGTTTCTCTTGTATTCTAGACCATAATCAAGTGTACCTCATACATATCTTGAAACATGCTTAGTTGCAACTCAATCACATTTCTTAGGATCTTGCATAAATTTGGATAGATAGTTGACAATGAATCATAACTCTGGTCTAGTTTAAGTCACCTAAATAAGACTCCCAATAAGTTGAGGTGGAGAGTTATACCCACTTGAGGTGAATCCTAGAATTTAGATAGTTGCAAAATTTTCTCAACTTGAGTTGACATAGGTTTTCAATTTCACATTCTAAAATTTTCCAAGAGTTTCTTGGAATATTTCATCTTAAAGATAAAAATATGGTGCATATTTATCCATATCTCCAAGCCAAGACAGTGTGAAAAAGCCCTAGGTTTATAATATCAAAGGATTTTTAAGATCACTCTTTACATCATCAATAAGATTTTTTGAGCTCCTTATGATCACAAAATCATCCTTATACAAAAATAGAATGACAATCTCTTTTCCTATCTTCTTAATATACAAATTTAGATATGAGGGACTACAATTGAAACTATGTTGTAGAAGGTGACCATCTATTTTTATGTACCATTCCTTAGGGGCTTGTTTAAGCCCATAAAGTGACTTAATGAGATGGCATACCTTTTGAGGATGGTTTTCATCAATGAAACCTTCAGGTTGGCTCCTATATACTTCTTCTTGTAGTTCACCATTTAGGAAAGAACTCTTGACATCCATCTTATGAAGCTTCCAACCTTTTTGTGCTACTAGTGCACAAAAAACTATAATTGTTTTGAGCTTTGTAGTGGGTGCAAAGGTTTCCTCATAATCAATTCCCTCCTACTAAGAACAAATCTTTTGAAACAAGTCATTCTTTATCTTTGTTAATGGATCCATTTGCCCTATATTTTGTCTTGAAAACCCATTTGTAGCCTATGGGCTTCTTTCCTCCAAGTAGATTGAGAAGTCCCCATGTCTAATTTTTTTTATTAAAGAATCATAGTCAAAATCCATGGACTTCTTCCAATGTGGCTAACTAAAGGCATCTCAGACTATATCAATTTCAATGCTTTCAACAACCAAACTCATCAATACTAGATTCACCTCATTTCTTGGCTATCCTCTTGTTCTAACTCATAATGAGAGATTTGGAAGAGAATCTAGATAGGATTCCCTGATGGTGGTTTGGACCCATATTGGACATTGATGTTTTTCTAATGTGGAAAATGATATTTCAAAGGGCTAAGATAAAAAACAACTCTCCTTATAGCTCATCTTCTTTCAAAAAGGAAGATTCATTATAATTATCTAATTGTGAGATAAATTTATGAGAGGTGGTTTTATCTTCCTTTTGTATCATGGAGTCAAAGGATGACTCATCACATACCACATTTCGATTCCCTTAAATATTTTGTCTCTCAAGATCCATGAGAGGATAAGCTTTGGAAGTTGTATTGTAACCCAAAAAGACACACTCAAGTGTCAATCCTCCTTCTCCTGGTAGCTACGACATGCATGTATACAGTATAACCAAATACACAAAGAGGAGAAATTAAAGGTTTATAGCCACTCCATACCTCTTTTGGTTTCTTGTCTTGTAGTATCTTTGTAGGAGGCCTGTTAAAAAGATACACAACTATCTTTAAAACAACTACCCAAAATTGATCCTCCAATTATTTTGAGGAAAGCGTGCACCAGGCTATCTCCATGACAATCCTATTGCAATGTTCTACAATGCCATTTTGCTGGGGCGTACAGGGAGCATTCAATTTTTTTTTATACCATGACACTTCAAGAAATCCAAAAAATCCTTTGACGTGATTTCCCCCTATATCTGAGTAGAGGAGAAGAAGAGACTTGTCTGTCTCATGCACAACTCACTTGTAGAGTTTTTGAAATTACATAAAAGCTTCACTCTTCTTTGTGAGAAACTACACCTCGGCCTTATGAGAGAAATCGTCCACAAATAACTTAAAGTACTTACAAGCATGAAATGAAGCAGGTAGAGGTCTACATAGATCAGTATGCACAACCTCAAGATGGTCCTTCGCATGAAAGGAACTTGACTCGAACAAATATTGATGTTGTTTTCTTACAAGACATCCAAAACATAGAGGTAAAGAAGGAGAAAGAGAAAGAAGTCCTCTTATAATCTCTTTAAAGCTTAGTTGATAGAGGGAGCCAGCTGAAACATCTAGTGAAAATAAACGATCATTCATTAAAGCTCTAGCAAGTATCATACAATCTCTAGAGATCAAAGAGGATATGATGTCATATTTAACCTAAAACTTCTCCTCAAGCTTGTGATTCAAAATTTGACTATAAACAAGAGCTTTGATGTCAAACCTAGAACATAGAGCACTTTTGTGAGAGTACAACTTTGTGTCCCAAGAGGAATGGTAATAGTGCCAAGTGGCAATTCCTGATTTAACATAATCCTTATTGTCTATAATCCAAACTCGACCTCCAGTGGTTGATCAGTTAGCATAACAAAAATCTCTCTATTTAATGTCATATGTTTAATAGCACCAAAGTCAATCAACCAAACATCCCTCAAACGATGTGAGGATTGAGAAACAAAAACAATGTTTTGATTGATGCTGCAATTTTTTGTATTGGATATGTCCTCCTTATTTGTTGAAATATGTCCTTTTTACTTATACTGGTGAGGACATCATTTAGAGTGAAAATCACCTCCACTAGATGGGCCCTCTTGACTGAAATTTCCTTGAGCCAAACCATTATACCAATAATGAGCAGTGTCATGTGTGGGTCTACTAAAGATGTAACACCAATGATTCTCCTTTGAGGCTTTTGTGGTTGTCCCTTTCGAATACTTTGACCATGCTATCGTCTCAAGATGACTGCTTTGTCCTCAAACTCATTTTCCACTCATTTGATGGCTTTGTCTTTCTTATTCTTCCTTATATGTGAGAAACTACGATAAATATAAGGAATTTCAAAACTTTTAATAGAAACTTTGTGCAACCACATATAACGGAGAGAAAACCTAGGATAACTATTCATCGCGACAAAGGAATTGACCTCTTTCATTATTGCCAACCCTTTAGGTAATTTGGCATCCTTGTTTGAAGGGAATTCAGAATTTTGAATATTATCGTCAGTTTTACATTATAATTTTAGCTTAGAAGGAGCCATGGGTGAAGCTGAAACATCATTCAGAAAAGTTAAGCGTTATGGCTCACAGCTCAAGCGGGGGAAGGTGAATATCCGTACGGTGTGCATAATGATAACAAGTATGGTAGTGTTTGAATAGAGGAAAGAGACACAACTTAGCTCGAAGCTAGCGCTTTTCTACCAGTGCCTTTTATCCAAGGTATATCTTCTCTCTTATTGTTATCAATTTCAGTTACTCATTAGTTCACCTCTTTGCAACAATTTCATTTACAACAATTTCTAAAAAGCTTCGTCTTTGTTATGCTAATCTCGAGTATTCACGATACATCACAGCAACTAGAGGTTAAACACATTATATATGGAATAGATTTGTTATGCTAATCTCCAGTATTCATGGTACATCACAGCAACTAGAGGTTAAACACATTATATATGGAATAGAAAAACATATTGGTATGAGATGTACATAAATCTAATTTAAAGCTTAAAGGGTGTATGGCATGCATTACAATAGAAATATGATATAGATACAACCCAAAATATGTAACACTAATCGATTTTCGTCGTAATGTGCCAAATTTGAAATTAGAATTTGCTTTGGATCCAGAGTATGAAAAATTTAAATCTGTGCTTATAAATTGTACATTGGAAACTCCTACTTGATTGGATATCAAAGAGGGTATCATTATTAGACAAAAATAAATGCAGCTGTATTGTTTTGATTGAAAACTGAAATAATAAAACAAAGTAAACATTAATTCGAGGTTTTCCATTCAAAGTTAACCTTACCTTAGATACTTAGGATATCTGTGGCTGTGTTTCAAAAGATTCATGTCATCAATTTTTTCAGACATCTGATTTTAAGATGTCTTTTCTTTATGGTGTCAGTATCGAAACATCTTTTCAGAAGTACAAGGAAACCAATGTTCGAAGAATGCAGAGTGATGAGACTGTTAAAAATAATGACATTCAGGTAAACTCTTGAAACATATCAACGAAGAACAGACCTTTTTCCTTCTCAATATTTGTCAGGAATTGCATGGCTTTAACTATGTTCATTCGATATCAAATTGAAGTATTGGCAACAAGAGGCACGAAAGCTCAGGCAGGAAACTGACAGTCTTAGAAAAAGCATCAGGTACTTGTGTTTTGACTTGAAATTCACTTTTTATGGATATACCGCTTATATGTTATTATTAAAACTGTAGTCCTCAATATGTACAGTTCATTTTGTGAATTATGATAGAAACTATTGCTTGAATGTGGAATTTGCTGTCAGGGAACTTATGGGAGAAGCCCTATCATCATTAAGCATTTGGCAACTCCAGCAACTTCAAAATTTACTGCAGAACAGCCTTGGTTCTGTAAGATCAATGAAGGTAGGAAGATCTGAAAACGGAATATTTGGTTTTGGATTCCCTGCTTGTTATTAGTATTTTAAGTTAATTATATAAATAATTGGTTCAAGCAAGTTCATGAAGCAGTAATTCAATAAGGACCACCTAGTGTTTTGACCATGCATTGATGCAAGCTGCACCCTTCGCAGCTGTACAGGACCCTTATATGCAGCTATGTGGAAGCAAACAAGAGTTCACCATTGAAAGATAAGGGTTAAACATCACTTACATTAAACTGCCATAGAGTGATTCACAGCAAAAATATAGACCTCAACAAATAGAACCATTACTAATTAAATAAATCTCTGTCTAAAACAGAGTGATCATACACAGCTGCAAAACAAAATAAAAAATGAATATACATGTACATTGCGTATACATGCAGTTTTTATTATGCATTACAAAGGATTATTAAAACAACAAAACAGCGCATGCAATTCGTCATGCATCTTCAATCTCCCCCTGAATGATTAAGGGGATGAGTCCAACTAATGTCTCAAGGCAAGGCAACAAAACTGGTTATAAGAAGAGCTTTGCTGAAGCTATCAGCAACTTGTTCAGATGTACAGAAAAATTGCAATTGCACTTGCCCGTCTTGAACCAAATAATGAATAAGATGATGCCAAATCTCTATTTGTTTCAATCTAGCATGAAACACAAAATCTTCGTCAAGACAATAGTGCTACTATTATCGTAATCTCTATTTGTTTCTAATCCATATGGCTTGACAACTTGCTACTATTGCTGCATTGTAGGGAAGAGAAAGCCACAATTGCTCTCTTCTTACTACTCCAAGATACAACTTCAAAATCAAGTGAGAAAATATAACCAGCTGCTGATGTTCTATCATCTGTTAGTTTTAGGGTTAGAATTTAAATAAGCAGAAAAAGAACAATTTCAAACAATTTAACGCAGCATATACCCTGGGAAAACCCTCTTTTTTGAGGGAGAAAAACCCAGCAACAATATATCACTTATATATTGAATAATGAACAGCAATTCACTTTTACAATGAGGCCAATCACAAGGCCAAACTCGAAGCACCACACTTGATGCAATATCAAGAAAATAATATCGAACTCCTTGAAGAATAATGTCGATCTCCTTGAAGAATAATATCAATTTGCTGATATCGAACTCTTGCTATAGGTAATTCACACTTGACTTGAATGAATGGAATGGATGGTAAAGAAGTGAACATCGCCTCCCTTATATACAATTCGATGTGGTAATTGCCAAACAACACTTCCCTTCATGGATGAAAGGTCGGCCTCAAATGAATGGATGTGTCTTACACAAAAGGTGGCGATCATTTAGATGAAGTCGGCCACATTAATAAAATATAAATTACAAATGTGAATGGAAGTGTCTCTTAATAAATCAGCTCCAAATAAATAAATATCCAATGACTATATTTAATTTATTTGCTTAAATATTAGTGGAAGAATGAGGCCCGCAGCTATAACATCAACAGTCCCTCTTAGCTAGGGATGAATTCTTCCAGATATCCATGTCATGGAGTCTCCCAACATGACATTCACAATGGCTACACCCATTTGTGGAGAAAAGCTCATCATGGAGTCACTCAACGTGATATTGTCATGGAGTCACTCAATGTGACATCCACCATGGCTACTCCCATGTGTGGAAAGGACCATATGTGCAAGTGCCCATCATGGAGTCACTCAACGTGATGTCATCATGGAGTCTCTCAACATGATGTCCATCGTGGCTACTCCCAGAGGGTGGATAAACACAAGTACAAAGCATTCATCACAGAGTCTCTCGATGTGATGTTGTCATGGAGTCTCTCAACATGACATCCACCATGGCTATTCCTAGAAGGTGGAACAAGGGATTTCACCTCAAATTTCTCCATCACAGAGAAAGATGCATTAACAAGGGCTTTCGCCTCAAATTTCTCCATCACATAGAAAGATGCATTATAACAAATCACAAAAGATCATTGATGCTGAGTCTCCCTCTCAGCTAGGGCTTCATTCTCCACAACTCCAAGCTTGTCTTGAAAATGCACAAACTTTACTCTAGAGAGAGGCTTGGTGAGAATATCAGTCGTTTGATCATCAGTACAAATATATCTCAACTGAATAGCTTTCCTTAATACCATATCTCTGATGTAATGATATCTGATCTCAACATGTTTTGTTCTATCATGAAACACTGGATTGACAGATAGCTTCACATAGCTTTGATTGTCACAATGAATAATAGTCATCTCCAATGATTGTCCAAACAATCCTGCAAGGAGCTTTCAAAGCCACACTGCTTCTCGAGCTGCTACACATGCTGCAATATACTCGGCCTCTGCAGTGCTTAGTGCCACTGAAGACTACTTCTTGCTACACCAAGAAATCATCACAAACCCCAAGCTAAAGAAACATCTAGAGGTGCTTTTCTGATCAGCTACACTCCCAATCCAATTAGAATCAGAATACCCTTGCAGCTTTAGGTCTACACTAGAAGTATATTTCAAGCCATATCCAAGTATACCACACAAGTATCTTAAGATATGCTTAGCTACAACTAGATGAATTTTCCTTGGTTCACACATGAACTGACTGAGTGCACTCACTGCATAGCAAATATTCGGTCTAGTATTAACTAGAGACATCAACGATTCAATCAACTGCCTATACATGGTAGGATCTACCAGATCTGAACTAGCCGTAGACTCACTTAACTTCTTCAAATTAGTTTCCATTGGTGTAGACATATATTTGCAATCCATCATCCCAAACCTCTTCAAGAGATCTATAGTATACTTCCCTTGACTTAGAATAATCTCATTTGGTCTTTTCCACATTTCCAATCCTAGAAAGTAATGCATAAATCCTAGATATTTCATCTCAAATTCAGAAGCTAACTCCTTGCATTTGATACTGAAATATTTTTCTCCAATAAGAAATAGATCATCAACATAAAGAACTAAGATTAAAGTCTCACCATCAATTGCCTTGAAGTAAAGATTTGAATCAACATCATTCTTGGAGAAGCCCAAGCTCATCAAGTACCAATCAATCCTCTCACACCAAGCATGAGGAGCCTGCTTAAGGCCATACAAAGCCTTCTTCAATTTACAAACATGAGACTCCTTCCCATGAATCAAAAATCCATCAAGTTGCTCAATGTATACTTCTTCAATTATACCATTAAGGAATGTTGTCTTCACGTCCATCTGATATAGTTTCCATCCCTTTGCTCTTGCAATAGCAATGATAGTCCTGATGGATGTATAACGAGAAAATAGAGAAAAGGTTTGTACTTCTCAATGCTTCCATCAGCTACATATTTGATCTTGAAAAGCCATTTAGAAGATACAACTGATTTCCCTTTAGGTCTCGGTACAATATCCCAAACATCATTCTTGATGATAGATTAATATTCTTCAGCCATAACATCTCTCCATACTTGCTAACTTGATGCTTCCTCAACACTGGAAGGTTCAGACTCAATAATATGACTCATTAATGCTACATAGCCTGGAAACTTCTGTGGTCTTTTGCTTTCTCTGAATGTGCCTCTAGGAGCTACAAACTTTTCTGCCTCCTACATCATTTGTTTAGCCCATAGAGGTCTCTTTCAACCTATGACAATATCTCTTTCCCATCAATTGGTTCCAAAGGCTCAACTGGATTGATATCCTCTTCTAGTTCGGTGGACTCCCTTTGAATCTCAAGAGTATGATCAATGTCCATGTCCTGAGGAGTCTCTTGGTCTTCATTATCTATCTCCATGTATGAACCTTTATATCTTTTGAATGCAACATCTTCAAAGGGGACATCTCTGCTAATCTCTATTTATTCTATCCTGGAATGCAAATCCTGTAGGCTTTTGAGGATTCATAGTAACCAACAAATATTCCTTTCTTTCTAGATGGTTCTAACTTATTTCTCTTATCTTTAGGTGCATGAATATAAATAGGACAACCAAATATTCTCAAGTGACTAACCTCAAGCTTCACACCTATGAAGGCTTCTTCAGGAGTCATATTCTCCAAAATATGATGAGGGCTCCAATTCTAGAAATACACTGTAGTTTTGGATGCTTCTGCCCAAAGGAAGGTTTGCAAGTCTTGATCATGGATCATAGCTTTGGCTGCCTCAACTATAGATCTATTCTTCCTTTCTGCAACTCCATTTTGCTATGGATTGTAAGGAACACAAAACTCCCTCTTAATCCTTTCTTTGATACAAAAGTTACAGAAGCCTTGAGAGGTGTATTCTCCTCCATTGTCAGATCTCAAAACTTTGATTTTTTTCCAAACAAATTCTCTACTTGAGCCTTAAATTCTTTGAATTTCTCTAGTACTTCAAATTCTTTAGACTTCAAGAAATAAATCCAAGTCTTTCTAAAGTAGTCATTAATGAAAATTACATAATACCAAAAACCACTCAAGGATGCAATAGACATTGGACCACACAAATTAGAATGAACAAGATCTAGAATACATTTTGATCTACTTTCACTAATATGAAAAGGAATCTTAGTATTCTTATCCATTGCACATCCTTTGCAAATACCATCATGCTCTTGATTGAGTTTTAAAAGGCCAGTAACCATCTTCTCCATGGATGGAAGAGCTCTGGAGTGAAGGTGAGCAAGCCTCCTATGAAAAAGCTTGCTTGAACTAATGGAATCATGGAACAATCCTTGAATTGGACGAATGGAAAGTCTATATAGACTTTCTTTCTGAACACCAATCACTCAGGTTGTCTTGATGCTAGAGTTCTTCAGCCAAGGAATAACTTTTCCCTCAGAAAATGCAACTTGATATCCTTTGTCCTCTAAAGCCGATATTGATACAAGGTTCCTCTTGATGCCTAGTACGAACAATACATCACTCAAATGAAGAGGGATTCAAGAATCTAGGTGAAGAGAGGTGGCTCCAGCACCTTTCACTGAATAGCATGCATCGTCTCCAATTATTACTTGAATGTTGGTTTGTCTCTCCACCAAATATGAAAGATGTTCTATATATCCTATAATATGCTGAGAAGTGCCACTATCAATCAACCATGTGCTACTATCTATTGGAACATTGCTTGATAGGGTAGAGATAAATATAAATCCACTTGAGTTATCTCTTTATTCCTTCTGAGGAGAAACATCATCCACATTGGCAGTAGAAGCATGCTGCTTTGGTCTTGTTGCACAATCTCTAGCATAGTGACCATACTTGTCACATCTAAAGCATTGAATATGGGAGAGATCCTTCTTCTTCTCAGATTTAGGAGCAACATCTTATTTCATGTCTCTATTCCTCTTGAAGTTACCTTTTCTCCCTTCTCTTACTTTCCTCTTTGAAGTTTGAGCAGCAAGGACATGATTGTCTTCATTGTGAGAGTCTCAACCATTACCCCTTGCTGCCAATCTTGATTCCTCTTGAATGCAATTTTCCCTAAGGTGGTCAAACTTTGGTCTTATATCTTCCATTGATACCTTGGATGAAAGGCTCCCAAGATTGAGGAAGACCGTTAAGTGCCAACATGACTAAGTCTTTATCATCAACCATATTTCCAATGACACAAATCCAATCTCTCAACTCAATGATCTTCATGAAGAAGGAGATGATTGAATCTCCTTTCGCCATCTTGATGTGATGTAGTTGTTTCCTCAATGCAAGAGCTCTGTTGGTGTTATTGATCTCATACAATATCTCCAAGGTTTTGAACATCTCTTTATTTGTTTTCAACTTGGAGATAAAGGCACAAGGTGATCCTTCACATAATCAATCAATATCTTCTTGGCCTTTGTGCCATTCTTCCTCCATTGTGTCTTCTCAGTCTCATCGGAAGGTTTAGGTACCTCACTCTCCACAAATTTAAGAATATCATTTTCTTCCAATGCAATAAGAACTCTAAACTTCCAAGAGGTGAAGTCATAGGTACCATTGAGTCTATCTTCAACCTTGAGACTGTTCACAATTTCCTTATATAAGATAGACACACTAAGATGAGAATAAGAGAGGAAGATCACACTGCTTATACAAATATGATCATGATCTTTCTTAAACCCGCTCTGATACCATGTTGTTTTTAGGATCAAAATTTAAATAAGTAGAAAAAGAACCATTTCAAACAATTTAACACAACACATACCCTGGGAAAACCCTCCTTCTTGAGGGAGAAAAACCTAGCAACAATATATCACTTATATATTGAATAATGAACAACAATTCACTTTTACAATGAGGCCAATCACAAGCCCAAACTTGAAGCACCACACTTGATGCAATATAAAGAAAATAATATTGAACTCCTTGAAGAATAATGTCGATCTCCTTGAAGAATAATATCAATTTGTTGATATTGAAATCTTGTTGTAGGTAATTCGCACTTGACTTGAATGAATGGAATGGATGGTAAAGAAGTGAACAACGCCTCCCTTATATACAATTCAATGTGGTGATTTCAAAACAACACGTCCCTTCATAGATGAAAGGTCAACCTCAAATGAATGGATGCGTCTTACACAAAAGGTGGCAATCATTTAGATGAAGTTGGCCACATTAATAAAATCTAAATTACAAATGTGAATGGAAGTGTCTCTTAGTAAATCGGCTCGAAATAAATAAATAGCCAATGGCTATATTTAATTTATTTGCTTAAATATTGCTAGAAGAACGAGGCCCATGGCTACAACACCAACATCATCCACTAAACTAGCCCAATTAGAATTTGTGTGACCAACTATTTAAATATTCTCAATAGAAGAAGAATGAATGTCAAAATTTTGTGTACCACTCACATACTTTAATATTTATTTTGCAACATGTAATTGAGATTCATATGGATCCTACATGAATGAAGAAATAAGGCTCAAAACACATAAATATTAGGTCTAATATTAGTGAGGTACATGAGGCTTTCAACCAAAATTCCATATAAATTATCATCCACCTTGAAACTTACATCTTCTCTTATTAATATCTCACCAAGTGTTTGTTAGCATAGAATGTTAGAGTAGAAGTTATTCTTAACTGTGATATTACATTATGACAATTATGTTGTTGATTCAGTTACAAAAATGTAACTATACCCACCTTGTATAAATGTACGTCTTTTGATCTACAATAATATCAATCAAGATTTTTATTATTATATGGTATCAAAGCTATTGGAAAATGATGCATGAGCCTCAACAACATGCAACTCACTGAAGATTCCATGCAAAGTTATTAGTAAACAATTAATTTTAATAATTGTTTGTATCTTCGTGTTACTCCATGTTGATTATAAGAGTCATGTGTAGTATTAGGTTTAGACAATCTATTTTAGTTTACTGCATGCATGCATGAACTATATTTAGTATTGGAAATGCAAAGCCTCTATAAAGAGAGGTCATTGCAATGGATTTAACATCAGAGAAATAATAAAAATTGCCATGTTTGTGTTAATAAATTCTCTATTCAGAATCTGTGTTCTTTGATATTATTTTTCTTTTTTGTGTTTGGCTGGGCTTTAGAAACTATAAGGGCATGTGTATTTTCTACTTGATCGATGTCAAGAGGAAGATAAAAGAGCGATTCTTTATTAAGTCTCTTTTCCCAATTGTAGAACTGGTTAAAGGGAGTTTTATACATGACAAGATGCACCTAAGAATACTATGAGATGGAGTGGCAAGCCATTTGAGTTGAATGGCTGACAGAGACATTTATAAGGCATCTCTTCTTATTTCCCATGTTGAGTGCACATGGAAGGTCTCTAGTGATGGAGCATGAAGTGCAGTCAGCCAACGAGTAGCAAAGTTAGGAAAAGCTACAAAGAGAATGAATTTGGTGGAGGATATGCAAAAAGAGGTTATGGTAAAAGAGTGTGCTCAAAAAAATTGTTCAAACCCATCAATCATACCATAGACATGGATAGGGTGCTAAATCCACAAGATTTTAGAGCCATATTGATGTGAGGACATTGAAAGATTGAAATTTATTGCTCTTACACTAAACTAGAATTATTATACTGAAAGAGAATAACTATATAATTAATTCCAACATTGTTGTTAATTGATTTTCTATTAAGGAAACCAAGAAAGTCTTATCTCTAGGTTCAGTGTATCCCAGTTCTACTAATTCCCAAATATCTTGGGATAATAGTAAGGTCTTTATCTTTATGCTCTAGTATTCATAGTTATCTCTGGTAAATAGTAGAGCTAGAATTAATTATCTATTATTCAAAAACTGTGTCAAAACTATTACAATATGACTCTATATATAGAATTTTGAGAATACAACACATATGCTAAAGAAAGAATAAAGCTATTTAAGAAAGATTTAAAAAACAAAGCTTAAAAAAAAACCTAAGGAAACTTGCACTGAATAGTTTTAAAGCTAGAAAAGCTAAAAACTAAATCAATGAAGAAATACACAGTATGCAAACTGCTTTTAAAAGCTCCTTTAAAAATGCTTTTAAAACTAAAAACAAGAAAGCTAAATAAAGGAAAGAAAAATAACTGTCTAATTTTATCATCCATCATTGATCTTCAATCTCCCCCTAGATGAACAACACTGATGAGACCTAACTAAGTTCTCAAGGCAACAAAAATGCCTGTAGGTAGAGCCTTGGTAAATATATCAACAACTTGCTTAGATGTATAACAAAACTGTAACTCCACTTGCCCATCTTGAACCAAGTCATGGATGTAATGATGTCAAATATGTATGTTTTCATTTTGGCATGAAACACAAGATTCTTTTTCATGGAAATAGTGCTATTGTTATCACAATAAAATGGTGGTTGGATGTTCTTGAACCAAATGTAGATCTAACAATATTCGTCTAATCCATACTGCTTAACAACTAGCTACTGCTACCACAATATACCCTGCTTCTACGAAAGAGAGGGCCATAGTTGCCTATTTCCTACTACTCCATGAGACAACTCCAAAACCAAGTGGGAAAATATAACCAGATGTTGATTTTCTATCATCCACTGAACCAACCCAATCAGAATCCATGTAACCAACTACCTCAAAAAAGTTTTGTGGGAGAATAATGAATGCCAAATTTTTTTGTACCATTCACAAACCTTAAAATTCTTTTTGTAGCATGCCAATGAGACTCATGTGGATCTTGCATGAACCAAGAGATGAAAATCACAACATAAATACTATCAGGTCTTGTTGTAGTGAGGTACATGAGACTCCCAACCAAACTTCTGTATAAAGTAGCATCCACTTTGGAACTTGCATATTCCTTGTCTAATTTTTCACCAAGGGCTACAAGGGTTGCAACTATAGTCCATGGCATCATTCTAAACTGCTTCAATAATTCAGCCACATACTTGGTTTGAGAAATGGATATACCTTCGGATTGTTGTTGCACCTCTACTCCAAGAAAATAGTGCATGAGTCCTAGATCTGACATCTCAAAATATTGTTTCATTTCTGCTTGAAATTTCTCCATGAGAGATGGGCTAAATTACCTATATAAATGAGCATCAACATAAAATAAAACAATGAGAATATCATTACCAAAATGTTGGATACAGAGGGTTGGCTTTGAGGGACTTCAGATGAATCCTTTCTTCAAGAAATAACTATCAATCCTTGCATACCAAGTACATGGTGCTTGCTTCAACCCATAGAGATCCTTTTTAAACTTGTAAGCCAAATATTCTTTTCTAGAAATTCCATAACCAATAGGCTATTCCACATAGACTTCCTCATCAATATAACCATTTAAGAAAGCTGAATTTACATCCGTGTGATAGACTAGCCACTTGTGTTGTGCAACAATAGCCAATATAATCTTGATTGTATCAAATTGTTCAACTGGAGTGAAAGTCTCTACTTCAAGCATTTATGCAAATTCCTTGGCAACCAATCTTGCCTTGTGTCTTTCCATGGAACCATCATCATGATATTTCATTTTATAAATCCATTTGACACCAATCACTTGTTTATCTTTAGGAAGTTTCACTAATTCCCATGTATTATTTTTATCAATTGCATGCATCTCTTCATTCATAGCCTCAATCCCTATGTGTTCTTTCATGGATTCTTATACATAGAAGGTTCAACTTGAATGGTACTAAATAATGCAAAATTGGCAACTAGATTCACATTAGAACTCCTTTGATGAATTTCATTTAAACTTCATACCTTTTGTGAAGAGCTTGGAATTGATTGTGGACTGGAACCATCACTTGAAGAGGAACTTGATGAGCTTGGTGAACTTGGGCTTGAACTTCCACTTGAGCTTGTGGGGAGAGGAGGAACTTGATTATCTTCAATACCTGTGATTAACAATGTAGTTTGTTGTACTCCTTTTTTCCATTGCCATAATTCCCCTTCATCAAAAACTACATCCCAACTGATAATCCATTGCTTTGTTTTAGTGTTATAGAATTTATAATATCCTTTTGTGTAATCAAAATAGCCCACAAAGATACAAAGTTGGGATTTTGCATCCAACTTCTTCCACTTTTGAATTGGAACATGAATGTATGCAGTGCAACCAAATACAGGAAAGTGAGCTACTGAGGTCTTGTGTCCACTCGAGGCTTCCTTTGGAGTGATATCTTGAAGCAATTTTGTTGGGTTTCGATTCAAAATATAAATTATGGTTGCTACTACAACTCCCAAATAGCTATTAAGAAGTATTTTGGACTACAACATACTTCATGCCATATCCATAATGGTATGGTTCTTTCTTTTTGCAATACCATTTTGTTGGGGAGTATAAGCTATCGTAAATTGTCTCTGGATGCCATGAGTATTGAAAAAATTAGAAAACTCTTTGGAAGTGAATTATTCTATTCTATCTATTTTGAGTATTTTGAGAGAATACCTATTTTTTTTTTCTTCCATAGCCTCAAAATGATTGAAGCATTCAAATCCCTTATATTTCTACTTAGGAAAATACACCCATGTGTGGCATGAGAAATCATCAATAAATGTCAAAAAATATTCTTACCCAAAGATTCCTCTTGCATGTCACCACAAATGTCACTATGCACAAGCTCTAGAGGATATTTTTCCCTCCATGATTTGTTAATTGGAAAATTGTCTTGATGTTGCTTGCCAAGTGCACACCCTGAACAAACTTCTTCTTTTTCCTAAATTGTAGGAACTCCTCTCACCATGTCTTTCTTTTGAAGCAAACTGAATTCTTGAAAATTCAAATGGCCATACCATTGATGCTACAACCATGAATTATTTGTGGTTGCCTTGAGTGCATGCATATTAGCGGACACCAATGTGAGAGGAAATAATTTATTCTCTGTCATACAAGCCTTTGCTACAAGATGATGGCTAGCTGATTTATCAAATAATTTGCAGCAGTTATCTTCAAACACAACCTTATAATTTTTTGCTACAAGTTGCCCACTACTTAAAAGATTATGTTGTAATTTGGGCACATGCAAAGTGTCATGAATGAATGTAGTTTCTCCTTGCTTAGTTTTGACTACAAGGGTACCTTTTCCCATTACTTCAACCTCTTTATCACCTCCAAATTTTACTTGACTTCTCATAGATTCATCTAATTTGACAAAGAGATCAGGCTTACCTATGATATGATTAGAGCAGCCACTATCCAGAAACCACACATCCTTCTGAGGTTCTTTTTCAAAATTTCATGTGAAGAATGTGGAGTGTTTGAAATCTTCAAAAGATTCTTCAATATAGTTGGCTCTTGACTTATTCAAATCAGATTTTTTCTTTCTACATTTAGATTCATAGTGTCCATTCCTTTCACAATAGTGGCACTGGATGTTTCTATGATCATCTGAACTTCATCTTCCTCTGTTATTTCCTCATCCTCTTCCTCTACCTCATCCTCTGTTACAAAAAGAGGACTCACCTTGAGATTTATTTGTGTGAGATGGAGGAGTTGTAGAATTTTCTGCAATTCTTACTGTAGACTGGAATGATTTCACTAGGTTCTCTATATAATTCTGCATATTCTCTTCATGAGATTGGAAAGAACCTATCAACACTACAACTTTGAATATGGATAGATCTTTACTTTCTTCAATGGCTATGACCACTAGATCTCAAACTTTAGAGGAAGGGATCTCAAATTTTTCTATAATTTTTTGCTCTGTGGTACTTTCCCCTTGAGTTTTTAGATGATTCACAATACTTTGAGTCCTAGTAATAAATTCTTGAATAGAATCAACTTCTTTCATCCTTAGATTATCAAAATCTCTTCAAAGGGTTTCAAGTCTTACCAATATTACTTTGTTAGATCCTTGGTATGTAGTTTGTAGAGCCTTCCATGCATCCTTTGACTTTGACATACCAACTACATGGGGAAAAATAGACATATCCAATGCAGATTGAATGATGAACAAAGCTCAATTGTCCTTCTTGTCTTCTTTTAGCTAAGTTTATTGATTTGTTGTTAAGGTAGCCAAGGCAGTTTGATTTGCAGGTTCTATGTATCACATTTCTACTAATTCCTAGATATCTTGGGATAATAGTATGGTCTTCATATTTATGCTCTAGTATTCATAGTTGTCTTTGATAAACAATGAAAGCTGGAATGGAAAATTTCCACCATTTTCCATTTTGATTTTGCTTGGAGAAAACTTTTACACTACTACCTGCAACAAAAAATAGCTCTAATACCAATTGTTGGCCCATAGTTTATGTTGCACCAAAATATCGACCTATTAATGCCTGATACAACTCCTGGAGTTAATAGATCCACAGGAGGTGGTTATTGCATGTCACAAATACCAAGGGGAGCACTGACCATCTGCCAACAAAATCCCCCTCAGCATTACCCCAGGTGATTCAAACCTAACACCTTTGGCTCTGACATACCAACTATATGGGGGAAAATAGACATATCCAATGCAAATTGAATGATGAACAAAGCTCCATTGTCCTTCCTCTTGTCTTCTTTCAACTGAGTTCGTTGATTTTCTTTTAAGGCAGCCAAGGTAGTTTGATCTATAGGTTATGTGTATCCCACTTCTACTAATTCTTAGATATCTTGGGATAATAGTAGGGTCTTCATCTTTATGCTCCAGTATTCATAGTTGTCTTCGATAAACAACATAAGCTGAAATGTAAAATTGCCACCATTTTGCATTTTAATTTTTCTTGGAGAAAACTTTTACATTGCTTCCTACAACAAAAAATAGCTTTGATACCAATTGTTGGCCCAAAGTTGTCATTGCACTAAAAGATCAGCCTGTTAATGCCCAATACAACTGCTAGAGTTAATGGATGCATAGGAGGTGGTTAGCCCATGTCATGAATCTTGAGGGGAACACTAACCATCTACCAATAGAGATGGCTCCTAATAATCCTAGAATTATAGACTAGAACTAGCGTTATTACTATCCACACCCATGATACAGATATCATAATTCCTAAAGTCATCTTCCTTATCCTTATGCTGCATATAAATAAATTTTAGAATCAATAATTGGAAGTATTTGATAGGGAATAAAGGCTTTTGAATGACTAGGGTAGAAAGATCATAGAATAATTGAAGTTTTGTGTTCATTGAATCATTGTTGGATTGGTTGGTTATAGGACTATTTTGAACTATTTTCTCCTTGTATATATTATGAAGCATATTTCCCTCTCGTCTGGTATTAATAGGTATAAACAAATCTAATCATTCTATCAATAGAAAATTACTCTATTTGGAGATCAATGTTAAATTTGTTTTTACATTCAAGTTTGGATAGTTTTGAGATGATGGGAATGAAACTATAAAGGGAGTTGGCGATAAATTTAGGTCAGTTTGTTTGATGTTTTAGCTAGATATTTAAATAATGGAAGGAAGTGTTTACCTTGCTCTTTAAGTGGAGATTTATATCTTAACTTACCGGGGATATGATCTGTATTATTCTGACAGATGAAACTAGAATGAGCAAGGTTGTCTATTCAAACATGATGATTTTATGGGAGACATGGTTACTATTCATGGATGTATTGATGTTAAATATGGTAAGTGTATTCATGTTCTTTCCATTGATAATACCTTCAATAGTGTCACTATGAATTTGTTTGATGCCTATTTAAAGGCGTAATTATTGAGAGCTAATTGCCTAGTGAGAAAAGGAGATCTTTTCTTTGAAATAAGTGAAATGTATAGAATGGACATAAAGGTAATTGAGATATACCTTATAGAATATTGTGCTGTTTCATCAAATATTAAAATTTTCTACGAGGATCCACTAGAAGCTATTTTGATTGGGCTTTCATAGGTTTTTGTATTTCCTCTGGTGCTACTTTTGAAGATTAAGAACTAAAAAATGTTAAATTGGAGGTTGGTGGCAGTAGAGGATGGAGGAATTTCCATCATAAAAATTCAATGTCTCACTTTGAGATGGTGATTTGCATGAGAAGCATTTTTACTTTCCTTCTTTCTTTCCTTGTTGATGCGAATGAATTTCAAGAAAACATATATTGTGAAGTTTATTTTTTTGGAGAGAGGGAAGGAATTTGGTGTTGAACTCAATATGAATTATTTTCTAGTGAGTTTATTAGACTGTAATCAAGAATTATACCCTTCTAAGGGTCAGTAGACAACTTGATGGAGCTCTATTGTAGCTCAATTAGGATTTTTGTTGAATAATTTGAGAATTAATGATTCACAAGTTTGAAAAAGTGGTAGTATAAGAACTCAAAAATTCAACTTGAAGCTACACCCTTCTGATGGTCACGAGACAAATTTATGGAGTTCCACATGATTCAGGATTTTTTTCTTCAGGGAAAGATCTTCTCATGATTTTATATTTATGTAATCAACAAGTTTTGTTATGTAAGCCTTGAGGGGGTTCCCTTGGCAAGGTAATTTTTTTATTTTAGGGATACTTTTGAAGGAAAAATGTTAAAAGGGAGGATTGTTAGCATATAATGTTAGCATAGTAGTTATGCATACTTTTTATATTACATTACATTAAAATTATATTGATGATTTAGTTACAAACTTGTAACCATATCCAACTTGTATAAATGTACATCTTCTAATCTACAATAATATCAATTCATCTTTCATTATAAATGTTATAGGGGGTGCAATTGCAATGCATGTCATTATTCTAAACTTCAAAAAATTAGATACACACTTGGTTTGAGAATTAAATATACCTTATGATTTTTGTTTTCCTTCTACACAATGAAAACAATGCATGAGTCCCAAATTTGACATTTCAAATTATTATTTTATTTTTTTCCTAAACTTTCTCCATGAGGATTGTGTAGTTACCCATAAAAATAAGATCATCAACATAAAGTAAAATAAAGAGAATATCATTTCCAATATGTTAAACATACAAGGTTTTCTCTTTGTGGCTTCTTTCGAATTCCTAATTCTAGAAATGGCTCCCAATCCTTTTCTACCAGAGATGAGGTGCTTGTTTTAACGCATACAATTTTTTCTTCAATTTGTAGACCAACATTTACTTTCCTAAAATTTCATAGCCCATAGGTTGTTGCAAAAAAGTTCCTCATCTATATAACCATTAAGGGAGAGTGATTTTATACCCATTTGATATATGGGTATGTGCAGGATCATGAGGGGCCAAAAAGTGGCAATATTATGGGTATTTGTAGGGTATGTGGCTGACGACTTTTTTTTAACTCAAAATTGATGAAACGAAAAGGGTTTTTAGAGGAGATTCTCAGCTTTCGACCAATATAAATTATGCTTTAATTTGAATTTAATAAATAATTATTATTAATTTTCTATTAGAATTATGACTAAAGTCCTAATCGATAGGCTGATTGAAAAACATCTATAACTTTCAAACAGTATCACATTTTTTGAATCCGAAACATGTCACATTCTATGCTTCACATAATATAGGATTAAAAAAAGAAAAATTAAATTTCATGAAGTTTTGACCAAGTTAAGGTGGTCGACATATGAGTTTTTATATTTTTAAAAGTTGTAATAAAAATTCATAATTAATTATTTAATTGGAAAAAAATTACAAAAAAATATGCATCACATCCGGACACAAGTCCTCTACTTATATATAAAATATTATAAGAAAATATTATCATTTTATTATGGTTAGGTGGTCAGACACCTACTTCTTATTTTTCCCTAAAATTTAAGTACTACTACATTGAAATTTCAAATTTTCACCAAAGAGATTTTATTTATTTTTAAATAAACCTAGTAGTTTAGAAACTACATTCAATTTTCTACAGATTCTATTCTTACATATTTTTGAAATAATATAGATAACTTATTCAAATTTTTACGTCAAGTTGCCTAACACTGATTTTTCTGAATTTTTTGCCACTTAAGGGCCTATTTTTTCCATGATGATCCTGCACATACCCATATAGGCCACTTGTACTATGTAAGAATAGCAAATATAATAGTGATTGTATCAAGTTTAACAATTGGACCAAAATTGTCTAAATAATCTACTTCAAGTGTTTGTACAAATTTCCTAGCAACTAATCTAGGTTTGTAGCATTTCTTTGAACCATTCACATGAAATTTTACCTTATAAATAGATTTTAATCTAATAAATTATTTATCTTTAATTAGTTGCACCAATCTCCATGTATTATTATTATCAATGGTATCCATCTCATCATTCATAGCGTCAATTCATATTGTGCCTTTTACTGCTTATTCATACATATATGGTTGAACTTGAACTATGCAAAGTAAGGAAAAAATGAAACCTAGTTTCATATTAGTACTCCCCTGATATTTATTTCATTGTTTCTTTGTACCTCTCTTCAATATCTTGGACTTGATACTAGACATGAACTATCACCTAAATTTGTGTAATAAAGAAAAATGGTGAACTTGAGCTTGAAGGACTCAAACCTAACCTACTATTAGATCTTGATTTTTAATATGAGCTTGTGGGGAGAGGAGTAACACTATCATATTTGATGGCCATGATTATTGGTGTGTCTTGTTGTAAATTATTTTTCCACATTCATACTCCCCCTTCATAAAAAATCACATTTCAACTAACAACCCATTGATTTTCATTAGGGTTATAGTATATGTACCCTTCATATGCATTATAATATACCATAAAGATAAAAAAGGGTATGATTTTTGATAAAAAAGAATCCATGTTCATTGGAAATCTTAATCAACCAAAAAAAATCCTTTTTTCTATTTTGTTTTAATCCTTATTTTTTCTTGCAAGATCTGGTAATCAAATTATGAAGAATTTTAGGGTGTTCAATGCCAACTAAGTACTTCACTAAAGAATATCCAAAAAGGTGTGCACATTTCAAGTTTGGGAAATTTCATATAAATGGACTAGCTTATGAAGCTATAGAGTTTATCCTACATTTGGACTTTGCAAAAAAATTGGCCCTATTTGGACCCCCTTTGAATCCCCAAAAGTCTTTTTGCCCACTAAATCCTTTTTTTGAATTATATTGTGTGGTATTTCAAAAATTTCTAATGTATCTAGATTAGAAAATGTTGAATTGCATCTGTACCTCATTCGATTATTTCTTGTTTTCATGTAATTCATCTTGTCACTTAATTTATCACAAAAATGTCCAATTTTAAACTTTCTCTCGATTCAAGATGTATCTACTACTCATCAAATCCATGTAAATCTGCAAACTCCTTATTTCATTGCAATGTGTGACATACTTTAAATTCCCTTGATAACTAAAGGCAGCTAGATTAATGCAAAACTTATCAAGTGAACTAAAGACATCCTAATGAACCTTGGATTCTCACACATCTTGACAACCATCAATTTTACCATAATTCTTGATGCCCCTCATTTCCCATAGAGCTTATTATTGTGGAAATTTCATCATTGTGTGGATTTTATTGACATACCCAGCAAAATACATCAAAATCCAAAGATTCCTTGAACCTCTACAATTTCTCTTTGTGAAAAATATGAAGACCTAAGGTGGAACCTTTCTAACCATAAGGACGTTTATGTCAGGTCACGATGGCCATGATTTCTTTGTATCAATGCATGGCAGAACACCCTTGGATTTCCAAAACTATATTACAAGTGACAAAAGACGTCATAAAATATTATAATGGTTTGCATGCATATCTTTGAGGCATATAAAGACATGACATGTTTCCCATCACTGTAGGATGTGAGGTGGTGACCACCTTCTACAATTTGGCTATAATTGGTATTTCATTCCTTTCGGGAAAGAGTTCTTTAGGAATACTTTTTTTTGCATAATATAGAATTTATTTGAGAGTTATAATAGCTCAGGGATTCAATTTCAGGGTTAAAGAAAACCTTATGGTTCAGTGCATATAAATTAAAAGGCTTGAAATCTAGAGAATATATGCATGATAACAAAGACACATGCTAGAATAGTTTGAATAGAATAGTTCATTTTGCATGTGAATAAAATGTTTTTTTTCTAGTTGAAGTTTCATATTGTTGCTTGGTCTAGTAGCCTATTAAAGCTCCTGAATCCTGACCTACACCAAGCTGTATCAAAGATAGATTGAATTCTTGAGATTGTGGAAGATTTTGTTGTAGGAGGAAGAAATGGTTTATATCCTACAATTGTAAGGGCCTAAAATGTATGGTACATAGAGGAGGAAGAAAAAAGGAAGAACCATGAGCTATGGATGTAAAATTGGTATAAATATTGTGAGGTATCATAACTTGACTTGATGCAATCAAAATAACAAGTATATGTAGAAGATATGGCTTACAATGAGAAAGGAGCCAATGAACAAGAAGTAGAAGAAGGAAGAGATGAACTTGAAAGAAAATTTCTAAGTGCAATGATAAAAGTAGCTAGCATACCTCATGTAGAACTACCTAGTTATAATGGTAACCTAGATTAGAGGAGTTGATGTACAATAGATTTTAGAGGCGGATAAATATTTTGAGTTGGAGTCCATTGAAGATCCTAAAAGGATAAATATTGTAGGTACTTGAATAAAGGGACATGTGTCTCTATGGAAGGATTATGTGAAAGTCAAAAGAAAAATAAAAATAAAAAGAGAAGAGTCAAACCTAAGAGAGAATGGTCACTAACTGAAAGGCCATGTTCTTACTAGTTGACCACCACATCACCATTTTCAAGAAGTTGTAAAACCTCAAACAAAAATAGAAGAGTGTGCAAGACTACACATATGAGTTTCAAAAAATAAACATCTAAGTTGGTCATATTGAGGATGATTCTTTGAATTTGTCCAGGTATGCAAATGGATTTTCTGGGATGATTTCATACCTAAAATTAGTGACCTAGAGGATATCAATAATTGGAACTCTATCACCTTGGGGGGGGCACGAATTAATTGACTGATTAACTACTATTGGGGGGGAGATAGAAATTGGCAACAAATTTCCACTTGGGGATAGTAACGGAAAGCCGGTTATCAGTTATCGCTTAGAGCAACTCTGCTAACCTCAACCATGCCTAAAGGGATTATACGGTTGGACCCAGCGCTTCAGATCATTTCTCCGTGTCAAGTGTTCATTCCTCACCCTGGATTCCATTCTCCACAGGATGGCTCTCGATCCCTACCCCTTCATCCCCCCTGGGTGTAGGATATCAATGTATCCTACAAGATCATTGCCAATGTATTGGATCTCAAGCTATGGTTGTTTGTGTTGCTTATTGTTATACTTGAGAAACATAATTTATCAAGTCTAGATTTATCTTAGATAACATAATAGCCATCTAGAAAGGAATGGAATGGGCCTGACAATCTCAGTAGTTATCAACTTTCCTTAAAATAAACTTTGATAATAACTATGATCACATTGAATTATTTTTAATTTTGTCCATGTTCAAAGTGTTGGTATTTGGTTTGTATTTTCTCTAATTGATCCAATTTCTTTCTAGATTATTCTACCTATATTACCATCTCTAGTAAAAAGTCTCCCTATTTTGTGATTTTTAATCCCATTAGAGAAGGGTTCCCTCTTACCCCAACTCTCTATGTTCTAGCCACATAAGGTTTTGCCTGCATCCTCTCTCAAGTTGTTTCCTATTTTCATTTTAAGGGGATTGTTCTTCCCAATTCTGAGCAACAACTAGTTAATAGTAATTTTTTTGATGATTATTTCCACACCCTTCATGAGGAATAAGAGAATATCACTAAGGCCCTCAAGTTCCTATTTTTTTTTACCAAACATCTAGTTCTAGCATTCAATGGCATAAGACCTTATGTTATAGACAATCCTTTCTACCCAAACCTAACTAGCTTAGTTATTTTGATTGTAAGTGGATTGATCATGTTTAATTATTTTTGTTCATAATGTTTATCTTGAAGCCATAAAAATTGGGTCATTAGGAAATTTAATCAATAGAAGTAATATCAAATTCATACCTAAAATTGGTGACCTAGAGAATATCAATAATTGGCACTCTATCACCTTGTTGAATGTCTCCTATAAGATCTTTACTAATGTACTAGATCTGAAGCTATGGTTGTTATTGTTGCTTATTGTTATACTTGAGAAACACAATTTATCAAGTCTAGATTTATCCTACACAACATAATAGCCATCTAGAGAGGAATGGAATGGGCTCAAAAATCTCAGTAGTTGCTATCTTTTCTTAAAATAAGCTTTGATAATAACTATGATCAGATTGAATATCCTTTCATTTTGGCCATGTTCAAAGCATTGGACTTTGGTTTGTAGTTTCTCTAATTGATCCAATTTTTTTCTAGATTCTTCTACCTACATTACCATCTCTAGTAAAAATTCTTCCTCTTTTGTGATTTTTAGGCCCATTAGAGAAAGGTTCCCTCTTACCCCAACTCTTTCTATTCTAGCCACAAAAGGTTTTGGTTGTGTCCTCTCTCAAGTTGTTTCCCATTTTCATGTTAAGGAGATTGTTCTTCCCAATTATGAGCAACAACTAGTTAATGGTAATTTTTTCAATGATTATTTCCACACTCTTCATGAGGAAGAAGAGAATATCACTAAGGTCCTCAAGTTCCTTGATTTTTTATCAAACATCTAGTTCTAGCATTTAGTGGCATAAGACCTTATGTTATAGACAATCCTTTCTTCCCAAGCCTAACTAGGTTAGCTATTTTGATTGTAAGTGGATTGATCATGGTTAATTCTTTTGGTTCCTAGGTATATGTTGTTATTATAGGCTATTCATTCTAATCTTTGGAAAGTGATGCTAGTGACTTTAGTATGGGATCACCAAGCTTCTTTCATTAGTTGGTAAGTTTCAATTATTTTTTGAGATATTGGTTGCTACACATGTTTATTATTCCTCATGCTAGGTTCCTTCCCTTTATATAGCCAAAGATTGAAAAACTCTCCAAAAAATTTCTATAGGATTCTAGTGATGGAAATCATTACTTTCACTAGGTGAGTTAGGAATTTTATTGTTTTCTACAGGAGGCTAGTGGTCTTGGTTTGATCATAGATAAGGTATTGCTTTGTGTGCCAAGTGGATAATTATGGTTCTCACTAGCAATGAGGCCTGTAAAATTACTAGTTTCAATTGCATTGTCTCTCACTTTCCTCATGTCCATCCAATCGAGTAGGCCATCCAATCAAGTAAAGCCTATACATTGGAACTCTTCTAACCATGAAGGAGCTAATTTAGATTTAGGCCACTTTTGTTATCAAAAGAATCTGCTAATCCTAGGAATCTCTCAAATGTTTGCTTCCTTGGAACGAAGATGATTTTCACAATGGTTTATCCATTAATCATTACTCAATTAAGTGGTCCCAACTCTTGAAGTATCAAGGGAGGACACCCACACTTTAATTTTTTCAGAAGAGGACCTAGAATGTTTTCAGATTTCATTCATTTGGCCACCAAGAATTTTCTTCATTGGCTAGATTTCAAAATGAAGTATAGACTCTCAATTCAAGATCAAGAGACTTCCTAAATGGCTATTTCTTTCATCAATGCATAAGGTAGGTGCACACTACTTTTAGCCTTGGTTGAAGGACAAGAAATGGTATTTAAATACTCCTTTTCAAATTTATAGGCCCTCTAAGGGCCACTCTTGGCTCTCTCCTGAATTTCATATGGTTGATAACCTTAACTTCCACTCGCAACTGCAATTGTCTTGAGGAACTTGAAAATAATAATACTAGAATGTATCAGTAGCTATGTTGGAGCATAAAATGGCTCACTTTTCTTGGTGTCAATTGCACCAAGGTCTTCCTAAGGGGAACCATGTATCTCACATGGGTATTCTCGCTCAAAATTTTCACTTTTTGTATTCAAATTGAGTACCTCAAGTGTCTTTCATATTTTTTTCCTCAAACTTAAGAAGCCAAGAATTGAATCCATGACTTATTTTGAATTTTTAGGCCTATTTCCTTCTTTTGGCACATGATGGGATAGGCTTATTCTCCTTCACAACTTCACCCAGATACGAATGTTTTATTGTTTAATCATATTAGTGCTAATAATGCATTTCTTTGTATAGCTAAGCTATGGTTTTCTCTAATGTTCTTATGTAGATTTAGGTGCAAGCTAGTAAAGTTGTTCTTGAAGTTTCATATCTCCAAGAGTTGTTGGAGCACTGGGGTAATGAAGCTTGCATTGTTTCCTAGGTTTTTCCCAACTGCACTCCTCCGCATGGGCGTGGGGATGGGTGTTGGCATAGCCACTCTACCAGATGGGACAGTTAAGGAGATGACAAGTCTTGTTCTCATAGTCTGTTGCTATAGAATCCCAAAGATCTTGATACCCATGGAGGATTTCCTTAACCCTTGTGTCTACCATCTCGTCTATGAGACATTGACCGTTGGTCAGACATGATCAAATTTCCTTTTATGATGCTTATCATTTCCCTAGTTTATACTCAATCACTTCCATAGGAGAATGTAGAAGCCAATACTTTTATTAGTTCGGAGTCAATTTTTTACTCTACCCTTGGTGATGTTTGGAGGAATCCTAATCAAATAGATCCTCCTCCACTTTCCATATCAATGGCTACTTATGTGTTTTATTGTAATGCTTTTGTAGGGCTAGGCTCTTTTGTTGGACTCGTGGGTGCATTTCTTTACTACCCTCCCCATTTTTTTATGAATATTGTACTATTTTCCAAATATTAATGCAAATTTAAATATAAAACATATATCTTCATATAGTTTAAATTGTAAATGGTTTGTAATTCTTATTTAAATTAAAAATTAAATAAATTTGATTTGTTGAGAAATTGATTTCTATCATATATAGAAAGAGAGGGGATGCCATTATTCTAAAACACCAAAAGTCTTTATTTATTTTTTAAAATTTAATAAATTTTTTTCATTAACAAATGAATTATTATGTTCTTTTCAGTGATATACAAGTTATTTTGAAAATTTGTTAAGAGTTTTTTTAAATAAATAAAAAATAATCAATCACAATAATACATATGCCTACTACAGGTACTTAAAACTTATTTAGATGTTTAGAGTTTGTTGAATAGTTATGCCTTGTTCAAGCTGCATGAGTCTCAGCTTCAATTTCTCCTTTTCCTTTCCCCACTTCACCTGTAACAGACAAACCTTGTTTATTTTGCTTCAACAGGATGAAAGGCTAGGTGAGGAGATTGCCAAGCTGCAGAAAAGGGTATGACACTTTTGAAATCACACAATCTTGCCTTCATTCATTGAGATCTATCTTTAAGGAATATTGTAGCAGCATTCTTTTCACTAATGTTTATATAGTTTATCACTTTTTCCACTCTATTGTCTTGGGTGCAGGAACGCCTCTTACAATCACAAAATCAGTTTCTAATGAACGCGGTACTACATCGCTGTCTTCCTTGAGCGATTCCAATTTATATTCTGTATGCATACTATTCTTTCCATTTTCTTAAGAGACTATACTCATTGATATTCTTTGTCAGATTGAACGCAGCGCATGCAGCACACGTACAGAAGAGCTGGATAGTTTAGCTCAAGGTATTAAACAGAACCTCTTAGAGATTAATTCAGGAGAATCTCAGCAGTACTCCAATACCAATAATGTATTTATTGAAACTTCTCTTCAACTTGGGTAAGTATTCATACATTCTTTCTATCTCTGTCTACATAAACATGGATAGTATTTTAAGGAAGGTGTTGAAAGTCACTTTTACAACCTGCAGATGAAGATTTGGCTGGCAATTCAGATTCTTCAGACATGCAAGTTCTTTTAGAAAATCATTTTGTACATATCAGTTGCAGAAATAATTTTTCGTAAAATCATGTTCTACAGATCAGTTGCAGAAATAATTGAATCATTTTGCTAGGTGCTTAAATTGTACTAGAATTCTTACTCTGCCACCCAATATAACAAATTTATTAATTTGTTTATTATTTGAAAAGAAATAATATTGTAGATTTGTTGATAGGATTATAAATAATTGTGTCCATCTATTGTGTACTAACACCTCTAGTTAATCTTACTATTTTCTTAACAATTTTATGAATGTGATAATTTAAAATCTATTTTTTAAAAGAGTTTTTTAACTAACTTTACTGTGGTAGGATTTGCAGGGGTCTAGGGGTGTTTTGTCTTTTTCTTTTAAAGATGTTTAGCAAATAGAGTTATGACTTCTAGTTCTGAAAATGTTCTTAATTTTTTCATGCAAAATATTTATGAAGATAGATCTAATCAAAGGCTGTTAATCATTCTTAATGGATGTGTGTACAAATGTGAGACTCATCCTATTTTGGTTATTTATTTAGTGGTTATTGTACATAATGTGCTCTAATTGTTAGACCATGATTTGATTTATAAATTTATGAGTTTTATAGTCATGTTGCCTCTTCTTGAGAATTGAGCACATTGTACATGTTAGATAGAGGGGGATATGGAAGTTATATTGGCATCAAATGGTTTTTACAGGAATGATTTATCAAAATTTAACTTTGAGTGAACATTAATTTCATATTTAAGTTGGTTTTTTAATTAAACCTTGACATGTGGCATTTGATCTAGTTGACGAGCCTCAATCTATGATTGTATTTTGGATTTGTCTTCTTCTTCCAATGAAATTGTAAAGATCAAATATTTTATATTTTATTGTCATTGTTCATGGAAAACTCATGGGTCCCTATAATCATATGTTTGAGAGAGAAAGGTAATTTTGTATGCTCATATTTGTGTGGAAATTTATCTTAATAAATTTTCCTAAATATACAGAGATTACACTAGAAAGCATGCATTGAATTCAATAGTTAGATTATGGGACTCTTCCATTTTGGTGTTGTGTTTGTCATACTTATGTCAGTCTTTAAAGAAAATATTAAAAGAAACCCTCATATCTCCTGCATTCCTTACTAGAGGCCTCTATATTAAAAGATAATACAAAATGAAAATCCCTAGCTCATTTAGAACAACTTGATTTAAATGTTTTTATTCCAATGATATCTTGTAATAAAGGAAGAAATGGGATTACATAAAAAAAATAAAAAATTCAATGGGGTTTTCTAGTAATAGATTTAATGTTTTAGATCATTTCTAGGATCTTACATCTATTTTTATGAAGAAATATTTAGTTAATTAGGATTTTATTATTTTTAATATTACCATTCTTCCACGATAATAAGATCAAATTCCATCTAAATTGTAGGTATTATCAAGTGAAGGGGCTCTACATGATCACTCTTTATGCCCTATTAATGGTTCAAGTGGGGATTTGGGAGTTGGATTGAATGCTTCACAATCCTAACCTTTATAGTACTCCTATTTAAAAATTATATAGTTTGTGTGATGTGAATACCTCTTTGTAAGGATGGTGCTAAAGATTTTTAAAAGGAAAAATCCTACTCAATTGAGTTTTCAAGCAAAAAATTATCGAAAGGATAGGTATTGATAAATTATCCAATACAAAAATGTAATCAAGAGAAAGTGAATATTATTAAGGAAACAAATTGGTTGAATATGGGGTCATTTGTACTTTACATTATCACTTCTCTATTACCCAAATATTATTGTTCTCTTGTGGAATGATAGGGGTTTTGGTAGAACTATTCATCAAAGATATTTTTGAGAACGTATTTGGATTCATAAGAACGACATTAGTTTCCTTCAAGAAATGAAACATTTTTATGGAGGGAATGTTAGGTATTTCTTCCATAATCTAGAAATATAGTCAATATAAATGTGTACACCTATTTGTGGAGGATATGTTAGTTATTTCTTCTATACTCTAGAAATTTAATAGTTAGTATCAATGCATTTGTTACAACCCTTTTTTTTTTATGTAGTATTAGCTACTTCTTCACTACTCTAGAAATGTAGTTAGTATTCATGTATAAAGTTTTTCACAAGAGTTATATTTCCTTTGGGACCCTCGTTAGATAAATATTTTATTTGGATGGTGCTTAATTATTATATTTCTTTGGTGGGCACCTTTTTTATTCAACAAGCCCTATTTTATTATAAAATATATATGTTACTATGGATTTGCAAGGAAAGGTCTTGTTTTGATCTGATAATTTTTTTTACTCGATGCTTTCTTGTGTTCCTTGGATCTTAGTAGGGAACCTTTTTCACATTATTACCCTTGAGGAGAAACTTGGAGGATTGGATGAACTAGACCCTTCTTCATCCTTGTTCTAAGATAATATTTCTTTCCTTAATCTTGTGGATATTAAACAAAGTAGTGGCCTTTTCACTTGGAACAATAGGAAATGTATCCCTCCTATTTGTAAGAAGTTTTATAGGTTTTTAGTATATTATTTTTTGATTGGTGATAACTAGAATATTGTCTCTAAAAAACTATATTGACAAGTTTGAATCATTGACCCATTAAGCTATCTTCATCTCTTTTTTGTATATAATAAAAATTCCATATTCAAGTTTTAGTTAATGTTTCTTTAGGATTAATATTTATGTGAACACATGGAAGTATAGTGGATAGAGGGTAATCCTTCCTTTGGTATTTCTATTTTTGTTTTTTTTCAAAAAGGATTCAACATGCCAAGTTAAAAGTTAAATACTAGAACAAATATATATTTAATACATGAAATGTGCAAGAAAGGATGGATGGTATTAAATAATCTTGTATGATAAGTAAGGGAATGTGTTTAATAGTTCTCTTTATCTAAAGAACTTCTTGAATGGAAACTTTGAGAGATATTTTTCTTGAAACACAATTGAAGAGTTAGTTGGCTTTAGGAGGGGAAAATGTACACACTTTTTCATAATTTTATGAAATAAAATAAGTAATGTTATTTCATGTATTATTTTCTCACAATGATTTTAATCAGTTTCATCCTATGATATTCATAGAAAATGCTTTTCTCATTTATTTATTTAAGGAAAATGGTCCTACAATAGTCGAGGAATAAAGCATTATTATAGGTTACATCAGTTTTTTAATATCTAGGGAAATGAATGGATCTTTTGTGATCCAAATATCACTTTTTCTCAATTGGAAAAAAATATTTTCCAAAATAAGGAAGATAAGAATCCTAGCCCTAATGGCTTCCCTAATTATTATTTCTAGGAATTCATGGAAATATTTAAGGATTATCTTCTTTAATATGTGTACGAATCTCAAAAAACTAAGCAAATGCTTAATGAAATTAGTTCTACTTTTATAGTTGTGTATCATAAGAAATTCAAGCAAGGATATTTTAATATATTTTATCCTAATTTTTCTTTGTAGTGTCACTTAAAATATCATTATTAAACTAATTTTCAATAACATGAAATAGATTTTTTATTATTTGGTATCATCTACATAGGGGCTATGTAAAAGGACATTATATTATTGATATTATTCTTATTTATTTGAAAATCATCCAATCTAAGGGATGTCCTAAGGAGAAAGCTATGTTTATCAAGCTAGATATGTTCAAGGATTATGATAGGGTTAAATGGTCCTTCATTTGGAATCTTCTACTTATATTTTGGTTTCCTTTGAGGGTGGATTGAGTGGGTCATGAGTTTTGTTCCATATTATTCCTTCTAATTTCTTAATAATAAAAAAATATCTTCTCCTTCTTGAATCAATGGAAATGAGGTGTCCATCTTTTAGGAGATGGAATTTTTGGACCTATTTAATAATTTAGTTTATTAGGAACCTAGATCCCTCAACCAAGTGACTTGGTTGAGGAATGGGCTAGGGCTTAGTTCCTATTATAATTGGATGGGGGTTCACCATTAAATGAAGCTTCAAAGGAGAAATGTAAACACTTATGCACAAAACCCTAGAAACTTTAAAGCATGAAATCAAATTGATAAACAAAATGAAACATAAAAGTACCTAGAGGAGTAGAGAGGTCAAAACAAGGACTGTAAACCCTAGAAATTATTGTCTCAAATTGCATAAGGACTAATATGCCATGATGGGCGATTTAGTCCCACTCTAGGGTTTTCATGGGAGGATCTAGGATTTTCTGAGAGTTGATTGAGATTTGCTGAATGGTGATCAAAAACTATAACAAGACTAATATGGTAGATTGGGCACATGAGCCCATGCTATGGGATTTTCCAAGATCATTTCAAATATTTTGAACCTATATCTGACACTGTTGAATGTTTTTGAAAGGCTACATCAAGGACTAAATCGCCAGGTTGGGCAAATGAGTCCCGTTCACATAAATTTGCAAAAAACACATCACAAGAGAGAGAAAAAAAATATTATTTTGTCAGTGGCAGGGGGTCCACCTCAGTCAAAACCCATTTGTTAATTAAACTTTGAAATGAATCAAAATAGCATGAAGGGATGATGAATGGAAAAATTAATGTAACAACAGCCAAACCTTGTTGAATCCTTGGAGTGTAGATCTGCAACTTGTATTAATTTTCTTCAATGAATGTAGATCTTGATCATGAAACTTGATATGGCCTTGAATTCTTGAACTTGGATCACAAATGCTACCTCAACATGTTAGCTCACAAAAACACATGATGCATAAAGACCTTGACATGATGCTTGAGTTTTGAATTAATGCTCCAAAATTATTGATAGTTAGCTCTTGAATGCTCTTAATCTCATAAAATCTCCTTAGGATTTCTCTCTTGATGACTTGAAAAATTGCTAGCTCTTAGTTAGGAGAAACTTAATGAAATGACCTTCTATTTATACTTTTTTATCCTTAATTTCCCAAAATTACAACACTAAAATCCGATATCAAATCTAGGATAATAAAATCCCCCCATGAATTTGAATTAAAATAGGTCCTTTAGGTTAAAGGGGGATTCATACACCAGGTTGGGTGTATGTGTTTGAGTTTCTTAAACTTGGGACACATACTTCAAGAATTGTTTTGTTTAATGTAACCCTTAAAATTAGGCCTTGATACCTAGGTGGGACCCATATTCCCAAAGGGGCATATGAGTCCTCGATCCCTATATCTAGAACACAACCAAAAAAATTAAATTATGATTTGTCATTTGTTAAATGTCAAGATTATCTCTATAAAAATGCATTTAATTATGCTTATGAATGCAAAATAGGAGAAACTAAGGGATAAATAAGAAAAACTTTAGTTTAAAAGGCCCAAAACTTAATGTAAATATGTAAAACATATCACAACACCAAATTAAGGCATCACTTAGCTCATTTTATTAATTCGTAACTAAAGTGAGTAAAAGGGATACTTTTTATGTCACTATATTTAGCCCCCACTTTAGTGAGAGGGTGACCTTGCAACAAACTCACACTAAAGTAGAAAAATCCACATCAAGAGGGGTACAAACGTACCAATTCTAGTGAGATAGGATGACAACAATCAAAAGGGTTGTGTAAACCCCCAAGATCAAGATCCTATGGTAGGCCAACATACCCACAAAAGAACAAACACAAGGAGTATGATATGCAATAGAAAAACAAGGTACACAAACATACAATGCCAAATACTAAAAGAGAGAAAAAAAAAAACAAAAACAACAATAAAAAGGGGTGGATCAAGCCTTGACTATTTGTCCAACTCGATGTGGATCAAGCCTTTGCTGTTTATCAAAAAAATGCATGCTCACATAGGCTAGTGGAATTCAGTATCCACTAGGTGAGACCCCAGAAAGGTGAGACACACACACACATAGTCAATATGCGCCCACATAGACAAGCAAGTGGCTATGGGAAATTCATGAATATGGTCGGCTAACATACATACTAACCATATGAAAGCTATACCTCCTGAAAAATTTCATAAGGTGCCACTAAATGAAAATTCAAGCTTATGAACAATATGCAAGTAAAGATTTATTCAAAGGGACTTTTCTTAGTTCATGTAAGGTATCCTCTTAGGAAATATTGTGCCTAATGTCTCCAATAAAGGAAAATTCAAATAAATATCACACTCTTGGAGGAAATCAACCTAATGACACCACTAATAAAATGATGCATCACATGAATAAAGAAAATCACATAGTAAAACATGAGTGTTGATGTATTCCCCCACTTTAGAGTGGTTTCTAACACCATTTCTGTGAACAATCCACTTTAAAGTAGCCAACAAAGAACACATGAGAGCTTATTTGAAAATCCCTATGCCAAGTAATATGTTACCAAATGAAACTACATCATAAATAAGGGATTTCCCCCAAAATGCAATACTCACATGCGAGCCAAATTAAGGCATGTCATCCACATCCCAAGCTTACTCTTATATATACATGGAAGGAGGTCAACAAGCCAAAAGAGACAACAAGTGCCATACGAGGAGAAGGCTACCTAATCCCTTTCCCCCACTTAGTGCAAGACAAGAATGAGCTGAGATGATTGATGAGAAACTTAAAAGTCAGTATCAATTAGAGGAGCAAGGCGCTTCAACACAAGGAAGAGCACCATAATCCTTAAGATGTTGAATTTTATTACCCAAAGCCTCACATTCATTAGTAGAGTGACCATAAAATCTATGATATGCATAAAATGAAGTCTTGTAGTAAAATTTATTTCATGTTCTTGGAGGGAGGGATATCAAACGATCTTGGAGGAGTCTCGACAAGATACTCTCCTAATCAAAAGTAGAAGATGTTCCTTTATTTTGTAACAAAGATATCTCCTTCTTAGTATGAGGTGTCATACTTACACAAGTCTCTTTAGATTGTGAGATTTCATACTCTCCTTTATAGGAGGGTGTAAAATCTATCTAAATCCAATCATTAGTATTTTGTGTGATGACATTCATATTAAGCAAGGATTTCTTTGATTCTTTTGTTTCTTTCGAAGGACAATAACCAAGACCACTAGTGTTTTCTTGTGTGTTAGGCTCTATGGGGACACAAATGCATTTTTCTCTAGCACCGCATCCTTTTCCACTAAAATAAATTTGTTTCAAAAGTTCATAATCTCTTTCATAAAGATTTTTAATTTCTTCTAGATTTGGTGAATGTTCATAATCAACTTCGCCAAAGTTTGTTGTGTAATTTGCTTCTTCTAAAGTGTTTGAAGTCAATGATTTTTAATTTTGTGTGGAAATTATCACTTTTTCTATTTTCTTTTCAAAATATTTTGTTATGACCTTTGATTTCCCATCAGAATTAGGCATGAAATATAACGATCTCAAATCATCCATTGATAACATAAGGCATCTTGTAAAGGTGTTGTAAAGTCTTGTAAAGGAATTTCATGCCTTTCTAGACTTAATGAATCAACTTCTCCCTAATTGAACATTATAAATTGTATTTAATTGCATATTCACATCAATCTAGAAGGTTTTTGAATTAAAATTAATAATAAATTAGTGTTGTAATGTGTCTTGCACATTCACATTGGTTCTTGTACCTTTCTACACTATGTGGACCTCATTTTAGTGTTGTAAAGTGTATTAAATCACACTTTCACATTGAATTTTGTGTCCCAAGCCCTATTTTTCATTTACATCATCACTAATAGGCCCCTATTAACCCACATTGTGCATCTCGAGACTTTAATTGATAAAATACCTAACAAGGTTGCAATTTAAACCTTATTTCCTTATCTCTTGGCATCTGAGCCAAATTTCTGCCTGTGGGACCCATTCGCCATGCATGGCTAATCAGTCCCATCCAGGTGGGACCCATTCACCATGTGTGGGGAATGAGTCCCATTTTGGTCAATTTTGACCTTTGAGTAGGAAAAGGGTGAAATTTGAGTTTAATATTGCTTCATGTCGGCCTATGATGAGGTATTAATGGGTAAAATAGGTAAAATTCCTATAAATATAACTCTTTTAACTCACTTTCATATCTCCTAATCTCTTATCATTGATTCATCCCCCAATCTTCCATCTCAAGTCAAGCAACTTAGAGTTTTATCATTTCAAGGCATTGAGACATCAATTTTCAGACTTTCAAGGGAAAATCCTCCATGTTTTGTTGCAGAATTTCAAGATCAATCATCATGGAAATGTAATAAACTCCATTTTTGCATGTTTCACTCATTTCTTTCATCATTTTGGTTTAATTGCCTAAAAGGGGTTTGACTTATGCAAACCCCCATGCCCTAACATTCACCATTTTCCCCTCTTGTCTTGTGTTTATACAAATTTGGATCTCTTGGAAGCTTGAAAATAATTGAAAATCAAGTTGAAAGGTTGATCAAGTCTTCTCTTCATCATCCAAGTCAAAATATCAACAAAAACTAATTTTCAGACCCATACATCAAAGTTTCAGAAGTAGACACCTAAAGGAAGTCAAAGTGAAGATCAAAAACTTTAGATCCCACTCTTGAATATTTAGAAATTCAAAAGTGGATTCATTTTCCATCATTGGTGAATAAGTCCCATTTCCAGGTCAGTTTTTTGTTTTTTGCATTTTTTGACGCCCTTTTGACAGAATCAGGTTTTCGCTCAGTTTACGAGAATTGGGACTGATTCGTCCAGAATGGTGAATGAGTCCCTCCAGGCTTAAAAATCAGCATCAACAGTGTTTCAGAAGCAATTTCCAGTCTCCTTCAAGCTTTCAAGTGCACACTTCAAGTTTCATTCATTTCTGTTAAGATTTGCATTCATTTCTAGTTCATTGTTGCAATACACAAGGTGTTTTCAAAAATTTCATACTCCACTAGTTTTGCATGTTTAATCAATCAATTTCTTTACTTTATTGCATCTATATCATCTTATTTAGTCTAAATAACAACACGCATTTCCTTTGAGTGAACTAGTTAGCATTTTTGGCCTACCTCTCTCCTTTTAGGTGAAAAACCCTAGAAGAGTTAGGGATTCTTCTGGTGCCAAAAATCTATGGTTCATTTTGTTTAACCTACTTTGTTAACATCTTATTTTCTGATTTGGATTCCATTTTCATCCTAATATTAGCTTGCATTGAATTTACATTAGAGTTGCATTGGTTAATTTGCATCCAGTGTTTCAAATTTTTGCATTAGTAAATAGGTCATTTAGCTTGTATTTTTGCATACAATTTTTTTAAAATTTTCTTAAATTATGCATCTCCATCTTATCTCTACATCTTGCAACATCAAACACATCAGAAAAAATTCAAAATTTCTAAAATTTTTGCAAAAAAACCAGTATCGGGACTCATTCGCCATGCTAAGCGAATCAATCCCTGTCCAAATTTTTAGCTAACTGTTACAGCATTAGAAACCTCATTTATGTGCTTCCTAAGCCTCTTAGTATCATATAGTTGTGCCATAGAAAAATTGACCATTTTCTTGACATGGGATTCATTCATGATTAAATGGACTTAATGAGGTCTCAATCTAGTGTTGTGAGGCATTTTATGTATCCACACTAGGTCTTGGACCCTTGCAAATCAAATAACATGTGTTTATTGATGTCTTGTAAAGGTGTTCTAAAGTCTTGTAAGATGCTTTCATGCTTTTCTAGACTTAATAAACCTATTTCTCCCTAATTCAACATTATAAAACATATTTAAATACATTATCACATGAATCTAGAAGGTTCTTAACTTAAATTTAATGTTAAATTAGTGTTGCAATGTGTGTTGCAAATTCACATTGATTCTTGTAACTTTCTAGGCTGTGCGGACTTAATTTTAGTGTTGTAAAGTGTATTAAATCACGCTTTCACATTGATTTATGTGTCCCAAGTGCTATTTAACATTTACATCATCATTAATAATCCACATTGTGTATCCTGAGGCTTTAATTGATCAAATACCCGACAAGATGGCATTTAAGATGTTATTTCCTAATTCCTTGGCTTCTTAGGTGTCAGAATGGCCCCTGTGGGAGCCATTCACCATGTATGGAAAATTAGTCCCCTTCAGGTGGGACCCATTCACCATGTGTGGCGAATGAGTCCTATCTAGCCCCATTTTGACCTTTGAGTCAGAAATAAAGTAAAATTTGAATTAATTTTGTTTCATGTCAGTCTGTGATAAGGTATTAACGGGTACTAAGGCACAATTTTCTATAAATAGGTATTTTTATTCTCATTTTACATCCACCCATCCATCCATCAATCAATATCAACATCCACTATCTCATTTTGACATCTCTCATCATTAATTCAAGTCAATCAAACTAGGGCTTCTTCATTAGACATCATCAAGTTAGGTTTCTAAAGCATTCAAGGGAAAAATCTTCATGTATTGCTACAAAATTTTAAGATCATTCATCATAACAAGGTAATCTACTCCTTTGTTTCATGTTTTATTCACTTATTTCATTATTTTTGTTTAATTACCTAAATGGGGTTTGACTTAGACAAACCCCCATGCCCTAACATTCAACATATCTCTCTTTTGTCTTGTTTGTATGTAGATTTAGGTCTCCTAAAGGCTTGGAAACCATTGAAGATCAAGTTGAAAATTTGTTAAAGTTCTCTCTTTATCATTCAAGTCAAAGAATCAATAAAGAGTCATTTTCAAACTCGAACACAACAATTTCTGAAGCGAGCATCTATAGAGAGCAGAATTGCAGATCTAGCTCCATAGAATCTTCCTTTGATTTTTGCAGATTCTTGTAGGTGGAATAATTCACCACCCATGGTGAATGAGTCCCATCTATAAGCCGAAAATGTGGTTTTCTCAGATTTCAGCTCCCAACAGTCAAAAACAAGTTTCTGAAAGATTTCACCAGAACCAGGACTAATTCGCCATGCATGGCGAATTAGTCCCAGTGGCCATTAACAATTTTTTTTAAGAAATTACAAAATATTCCAGTGACATCAATCTGCCTCCAGGTGCGCTCTATTTAGTCTCAACAATTTCTATTATCATTTGTTTTAGTTTCTAGTTCATTGTTTGCATTCTACATTGTGTTTTCCAACATTTTGTATTAGATTAGTTTGCATTTATTTATCTGCATTAGTAATTATTCAAATAAATTTACACACACTTTCACACCCTCTTTCCATTTCTTCTAATGTTAACAAAGTCATTTTTGCCCCATACAACCATATATTTCCTCTCTTTCTAGGTGAAAAACCCTAGGGGGAGCTAGAGAAAGATTTTGGGGACCCAAAATCTTTGTTGCATTTTAGTGAACCTTCTTTTAAACATTTTATTTTTTGATTTGGATTCCATTTTGTTTAGAATCGTAGCTTGCATTGCATTTGCATTAGGTTTGCATTGGTTAATTTGCATCTAGGATTTTAAATTTCTGCATTAGAAAAAGTGCATAATAGGTTGCATTGTTGCATCTTTAATCATTGAAAATTTGTAAAATTCTGCATTTTTCGTTTAATTCTGCATTTTAGTGCACTTAGAATTCATCAAAACTAGTCACAAATTTCTGAAAATATTGAGAAAAAGGTCCATACTAGGAATCATTCGCCACCCTGGGCGAATCAGTCCCTATTGACCCCTGAAACAACATTTTCCAGAACTCAGAAATTTGTTTTTAGGCTTCTGGTTGGTACCATTTCATACCTATATCATTTAGTTGCATTTCTGTATCAAGCATTTCATCCAGTCTTGTCTAAATTAGCTCATTTCATGCATAGTTTAAATTTCACATTTGCATTTTCATATTGTTACATAGCATAATTAGTCATCTATTCTTTGAAAAATTGCATTTCATTTCAGCCTTTTACATTGCATTTTGAGTTAGCATAGATTGTTCTTTCACAATGTTAGTTTCAATCTTCTCCAAATTCACAAAGAAAGATTTAGTTCATAAACATGCACAAGAAAAAAAACATATTAATGCTAGTATTGAACTTATACCCTATCCTATCTCTCCTATTTATGTGGATGATGTGATAGAAGTACATACAAACATAGATAACAATGATGATCATAATTGTTCTTCCCTTGATATCTCTTCTTTTAGTGTTGAAGGTATCTTGATGAAAGAAGGTACACTCATTGAGGATCATGAAGATCTTGTTTGTCCTTCTCCTCATTCCCCTTGGAAAGATATAATAGCAACACACATTGAATGCATTGTCACCACTTTACCTAGTCTCCTTTCATCTCCCAACACCTCCCCTATCTGTGAGGAGGATATGTTGAGAAACCCATTGATTGAGAGTCATAATCTTATTTCTCTCCTTCCTAATGTTCCTAACAATTGGAAGGGTATATTTGAACCAAAAGATCCCATCATTGACACACATGAACATCATAGTTGCCCTCCCATTCATGACTCCCCTATTTGTGATGAAGCTTTGACATTTGATGCACCTCTCGATTGTCATTTTTCTAAAAACTCTCCTAGTAGGGTAGATGTTATGGCACAAGAGAATGAGACATTATAAACATCGAATGATTGCATAGAGTCTTCCCCTAATCAAACACATTCAACCATTAATACCCCCCTTGGTTGCGATGAAGTTATTTTGGATGAACCAAACCTTAAGTGTCATGAACATGTGGTTTTTTTTTCTCCTAAGAACTCTCCTTCTAGGGAGGATATTATGACCCAAGACAACAATAATGTATACCCTTCAAAGACAACGAAGACTTTCACTTGTTATGGGATGTTAACAATATTCAACCCCACCATACTCTTTACCCACCTTCGCATCTACTTCATCCTTCCAATAAACCTCAACTCATTCTTTACCTGCCTTCTCTTCCACTTCATTCTTCTAATAAACCTCACCACACCCTCTATCCCCCTAACACCAATGTATTGCGGCAATCTAGTAGTTATATTTTTGCTTATACATATAACACCTGAAACAATCCGCAACTTCCACAACCAATCCCACCCCGTTTACCTTTACCTAATCCGCCTAGTGCTCCTCGCTACATCCTCAATACAAAGGAGTATGATATTATTGAACAATTAAAGAATACTCCTACCAAAATTTCCCTTTGGGATTTACTTCAAAATTCACCAAACTACAACAACATTCTTCAAATAGCCTTAAAAGAGATAACGATTCCTCCTACTACCACTTTGAATGATGTGGTAGCTCTCATCCAAAAAAAAAATCTTGACATTACCTTCCATCAACATGAACTCCCTCCTTTGGAGTTGCATAATCAACATGATTCTTTTATGATAATTGCTCGATTCAATCGCTTTAGTATCAAACACACTCTCATTGATAATGGTTTTTCCCTTAATGTGTGTAGTGTGAGTCTCCATGATTGATTAGATGTTGTCAAGTCACAAATAATACTTGATTCCACACCTATTCGAGGATTTGGTAATACAACAAAGCAACTGCTTGGTGTAATCATTTTTCCTCTTACGGTTGGGGTGGTTACTTTGCAAACTGCTATTCATGTCATGCCTTATGATATTCCATACAATCTTCTTCTAGGCAGACCATGGATTCATGAGATGAATGTAGTGCCTTCAACCCTTCATCGTATAATGAAATATGTCTATAACAATCAACTTTATCAAATTGAAATAGACCTTGAGCTTGAAAGTTGCTTGTAGCTTGACAAAGGAGCTACAAGTGTTCTCAAAACATTTATTCCAACATCCAACACAAATCCTCTTGAAATTGAACACAACGATGAAAAATGACAATCAAAATTATTTGGTTACAATTGGGGATCCTTAGAATTCACACCCTCATTTATGGGAGAATACTTACTCACACAAAAGAAAGATGAAAAAACATAACAACCAACCATCATGACAAAACAAAATTCAGACAACCCTTCGACAACATTCACTTCAACCACTCTAGACAAACTCACAAACTCCACAACAACCTTTGACAAACATAACAATGAACAACCTTCTGATTCTACAGTAATGAAATTTTTTTATGGAAAAAGGGTATAACATCATGAAACAACTTGGGTATAATGGAAAATGATGTGGTGCTTGAGAACATGGTATCCACAACCCTATAGAACATAACACACAACAAACAACTCATGGTCTAGGTTATTGTCATTTCATCGAGATCAACAAGCCTTCACTCAACATCAATACTATTAGACAAAACTCTTCCAAGATTCTTCCTTATTCGCATAAATAATGTTAGTTTCTTCTCCCTGCCTTGTAATAGTTGTAGGATCATAGCATTCTCACTATTACATGTTTCTCATCCCTTGCAAGGAGCACTATATCGTCATCCAATTTTGTCTCACCTTTGTCCAACACTAAGTGGGGGCACAAAGTTTGATAGCCTTATCCCTTGTATGTCACTTGTCGTTGCCTCTTTCGACTACTTGTTAACTTTGCATGAACATATAAGAGAAAGCTTGAGATGTGAACGACATTTCTTAAGATTGAATTGCTTGTGACATACTCTCTTTCTTCATGACACAGCTTATCGAAAACATATGTCTTAGCATAGGGATTTTTTGAATAAGCTCTCATATTCTCTTCTACTTTAAAGTAATTTCTCATAGAACAATGTGTAGCAATTCCTTTAAAGTGGGGGGCATACATTACCATAATTCATTTGCATTCTCGGTTCCTAGTGTAGCCTTGTCGTTTGCATGATGCATTTGTCACTTTGTGGATGAAATTGGGTGTAATGTCCTTCATAAGTGTGATCTATCTCAACAAATTGCATTCCTCTTGGTGGTTTGATGCAACACACTGCATCCCCTAAGTTGTGAATATTCTATTCTTTGATTGGTCCTCTGTTGGAGACATTAGACACAATGTTCCCTAAGTGACTGACCTTGCATGAACTAAACAAAAATCCTTCAAATACTTTACATTTTACATTTTACATTTTTGCATTTTTGCATTTTTTACATTTCTTGCATTTTTTGACCTTGCATAATACAACTTGCATGTTTGTGGTACCTTTGTTCATTAGCATTTGTCTTTGTGGTGCCTTGTTAAAGTTATCAAGGGGGATAACTTTAATACTGTTGAGTGGGAAGCCCAACTAGCAACATGAATTTCCCCATAGTCACTTTTCCATTTGTTTGTGAGTTCATACCAACTAGTGTACATATCTTACCTTTTTGGGCCTTCTCACACCCCAGAGTAAGTACATCTTCTATTCTTATTCCCATCATTGCATGATTTCATATCTTGATTGTTTGACTTAGGCTCTTGGATCCTAGGGGCTTGCACAACCTCCTTGATCTTTGTCATTCTTTGTCGTCTGCATCTATGCATAATGATCTCTCTTGAATGTCTACTTTAGTGTGTGTTTGAAGCATGTTCATTCTCTCACTAAAGTGGGGGATAAATGTGCCATAGAAAAATGGACCCTTTGCGTGACATGGGAATAATTCATGATTAAATTGACTTAATGAGGTCTCAATCTAGTGTTGTGAGGCATTTTATGTGTCCACACTAGGTCTTGGACCCTTGTAAATCAAATAACACGTGTTTATTGACATCTTGTAAAGGTGTTGTAAAGTCTTGTAAGATGCTTTCACTCTTTTCTAGACTTAATAAACCTATTTCTCCCTAATTCAACATTATAAAACATATTTTAGAACATTATCACATCAATCTAGAAGGTTCTTAACTTAAATTTAATGTTAAATTAGCGCTACAATGTGTCTTTCACATTCACATTGATTCTTGTAAATTTCTAGGTTGTGTGGATGTCATTTTAGTGTTGTAAAGTGTATTAAATCACACTTTCACATTGATTTATGTGTCCTGAGCCCTATTTAACATTTACATCATCATTAATAACCCACATTGTGCATCCTGAGGCTTTAATTGATCAAATACTCGACAAGATGGAATTTAAGACCTTATTTCCTAATTCCTTGGCTTCTTGGGTGTTTGAATGGCCCCTGTGGAACCCATTCACCATGCATGGTGAATCAATCCCCTCCAGGTGGGACCCATTCACAATGTGTGGCAAATGAGTCTTATCTAGGCCCATTTTTACCTTTGAGCGAAATAAAGTGAAATTTGAATTAATTTTGTTTCATGTTGGCATGTGATTAGGTATGGACGGGTAATAAGGCACAATTTTCTATAAATAGGTATTTTTATTCTCTTTTTACATCCATCCATCAATCAATATCAACATCTACTATCTCATTTTTACATCTCTCATCATTAATTCAAGTCAAGCAAACTAGGGTTTCTTCATTAGAAGTCATCAAGTTAACTTTCTAAAGCATTCAAGGGATGAATCTTCATGTACTGCTATAGACTTTCAAGATCATTCATCATGACAAGGTAATCTACTCCATTGTTGCATGTTTTATTCACTTATTTCATCATTTTTGTTTTATTACCTAAACGGGGTTTGACTTAGGCAAACCCCGATGCCCTAACATTCAACATATCTCTCTTTTGTCTTGTTTGTATGTAGATTTAGGTCACTTGAAGGCTTGGAAAAAATTGAAGATCAAGTTGCAAATTTTTTAAAGTTCTCTATTCATCATTCAAGTCAAAGAATCACTAAAGAGTCATTTTTAGACCCAAACACGCCAATTTCTAAAGCAAACATCTGTAGGAGCAGAACTGCAGATCTAGCTCCACATAATCTTCCTCTATTTTTTCCAATTCCTATAGGTGGAATAATTCACCACCCATGGTGAATGATTCCCATATGTAGGCCTAAAAATTGGTTTTGTTAGATTTCAGCTCATGATAGTCAAAAATAGGTTTCAGGAAGATTTCACCAGAACCAGGACTAATTCTCCATGCATGGCGAATCAGTCCTAGTGGCCATTAAAAAAAGTTTTTAAGACATTCTAAAATCTTCCAGTGACATCAATCTGCCTCCAAGTGCACTCTGTTTAGTCTCATTAATTTTTGTTATCATTTGTTTTAGTTTCTAGTTCATTGTTTGCATTCTACATTGTGTTTTCCAATATTTTGTATTAGATTAGTTTGCATTCATTTATCTACATTAGTAAGCATTCAAATAAATTTACACACACTTGAACACCCTCTTTCCATTTCTTCTAATGTTAAAAAAGTCATTTTGGCCCCATACACCCATATATTTCCTCTCCTTCTAGGTGAAAAACTATAGGAGGAGCTAGAGAAAGATTTTGGAGACCCAAAATATTTGTTACAATAGTATATGCATGGAAAGTTTATGGAATGTTTGTTTTATGTATTTAGCTCAAAAACATAATTTTAGATTACTCATTCTTCAAATCACTTCATTTGCACACATCGTTACATCTGAAAATGCTTCCATTTCTACAATTTTGCATCACATTGATCAAAGTACTTTTAAATTTTTCATATACAATATTTCTATTCATAAAGCTTTGAATTAGTTTGGTAAAATTACTTTTCATTCTTGCATATACATTGTTTACATTCTTAATGTGTTGCATACATTGGATAAGAGTGTTTTGTATCTTTCTATATACATTGTTCATATTGCTGAAACATTGCATGAAATGGTTACATGTGCTTTTCATTCTTATTAAAACAATCCTAGTAGCTTACTGTAAGAGAGGGGGAACACAACGTGCAAGACCCTGGTCATTGAGGGTCAAGACATGAGAGGCTGCCCTAACTTACCTCAGATAAGTGTATTGTTTAGGGTATGAGGATGAGAATGATGAGAACTATGACATCCTACAAACACTCTGCAATCCCCAGTTTTAAGGTGGGGCTAGGAAAGTTAGTTTTTATGTCCAACTCTGTGCCTCAGGGAGCTCTATGCCCGAGGACATCAGTGTGGATTTCGGACGACAACGCAACACAACGTCTCAGAAATGCGTTGTAGTCTGTATGGTCAAATTATAGTAGAGACAAGGTTGGACTCGCTAAAATGACTAATAACCTAGCTTAACATCTTCTAAGAGAAAAAAATAATACTCTAAAGTATGAGAAGTATAAACGAAGGTGGTAGAATAGATATACCAAAGCTAAAGTGATGAAGACAATCTCGTAGAAGAGCCTGTTTGCCAGCTAGCTCCACAAAGTGTGTCAACCTACACACAACAAGAGAAAGAATGTTGGGTGGCTGTATAGGGCCCTGCCTCAGTTAGAACCCCGTTTAGGTGTTCCCACCTCCATAGAAAACCAAAGGGAGAGAGATAAAGAAGTAACAAAAACACAAGCACTGTGAAATAGTACTATGCTACTCAACCAAATGATAGTTTAGAGGAGAGGGAAGCTTACCACCTCCACCAAGAGCACTTAAGGCTGGTTGGGGGAGAAATGAGAGGAACTCAAGCATCTGCTGCAATGGTGTAGTCCCAAACTTGCTCTATCGATGTGATGGAGTGTTGCTTTGCTACTATGGAATGCTTGGAATGCTTGGAACTGAGTGAAATGAGCTTGTGAGAGTGAGAGTATGAGAGCCCAGTCTGCTCAATAATTCTTCCAAACTGCAAATGCAAGTTCCAAGAATGATTATGAAGGAATGAGAAGGAAAACGACCATATTTAGGTTGGTTGTCTGAAGGAGGCGTTACAACTTGACTGCCAATGGGAAGAGTAACGCCTCTACTGGCTTAGTTGCAGCAATCTGCTAGGGACGTAAACACACTGTGTGGATGTTTGTGCACCGCACATGCATCCTTGATAGAAACACCTCCACCGACACATAAAATAGGCACTACATGGATCACCAATAGTGGGCTTAAGTGGAAATAAGCCCCTGACTTTGGTTTTCTAAAGTATATAAAGGCGAAAGGGGGAATTGCGTCTAGGGTGAAAATTCACTCTTATACATTTTTTCCCCACTTTAGCGAGCATGAATACTGATGAGTGCTCGGTAAAGTAGATCAAGAAAGATTAAACTTAGAAATGTATACCTGAACCGTTGAGGAAGCAGATCGTGATCTGGAAAACTTGAAGATGCAAGGGAAACAAAGGACTCCATAGCTACTCAGAACTATGAAATTGGAACAAAAAAGTGTCTTACAAGCCCATAGACTTGCAAGGAGGAAACTCCCAAGATCTCTCACATGGAGGAAGCCCCAAGGAAGGAGACTCTAGAGAGTCAATAAGTGTCGACACATCTACGCGTAGATAGAAAATTTCAAAAGTGATGACACGTCTACCTGTAGATAGCGCGTGTCTAAAGCGTTGACACATCCACTCGCAAATAGATTGTGTCAAAAGCACGTCTACTCGTAGATAGAGCATGTTTAAAGCGGTGACACATCTACCCACAGATAGAGTGTGTTTAAAGCGGCAACACATCTACCTGCAGATAGAGCGTGTCTGGAGCAGCGATACATCTACCCGCAGATAGAGTGTGTCTAAAGTGGTGACATGTCTACCCGTAGATAGAGAGTGTTTGGAGTGACTAGTCACACAAACCATGAAAATTTCAAAGGGATCCCTCGGGAACCATTCAAAAGTAGAGGGGTCCACTCAAGGGATGCATTGTTTGAAAAGTAAGGTCTAGTGAGGTTGCCCCCAAGCTAGATGTGAAAGAGCAAATGGAATGAGCCTAGTCGGGCTGCCCCAAGGCTAGATGTGAAAAGGTCCATTCGCTACAAAGGATTTTGAAGAAAGGGTCCTTAGGGAACCCACCATGAAAAAGAGGGTGGTTTGCACAAGGGACATGCAATTCAAAAGCAACCATTCATCTTAGAATTACTCATCATCAATGGATCCTTTCAAAAGATGTTTGCTTCATCAAGGAATTCCAAATGAAGGTCATGCCCCCGTGCGAGGGGAAGTTAAAGCAGTTCCCACTTCAGAGGAAGGTCTTCAAGTCCTTTCTTTACAAACCCATGATGAAGGAAACACATTCCGTTAGGGTTCCAAGTTGAGAATATGATTCCAAGGAAAAAATATATTATGAAGACTTTCATGAAAATATTCGTTGGCAGTGAATACGTTTTCTGAAAATCAGAGTGTTAAAGAGGAGCGTTGTCACACATAGGAGGGACAACTCAAGCAAAGAAGAGGGAAATATAAAGAAAGCAAAAAGAAAACACAACATAGGACACAGGGGGATCTGGTTTAGCGTGGTCATATTTATCCGAGCTCATATAATAATAAGTAACCGCAATGCAAGGTGAAAGATCATCAATCCCCAACTAGATCAGGAAGAATGCATGGAAACAAAAGTAAGAATAAAAAATTGGGTAACCATGGAAGGGAAGCCTAAATGTCCCCAATGCTTTGCATCATCCCCAACTTATCGAAAATAAAGCACAAACATGGAAGAATGATGGTACAAATAGAGGAAGGTTCATGATAGAAAAACCACGCTTGTATACAAGCACCAACAAGGGTGACAAGGGTCATCCAAGCACACATACTATGAGTACGGGGGAACACATCGCAAAAAACATGCACATGCACACAAGATCAAGAAGAAGGGCCTCCTGTTGGAGTTATGGGTAGACACTGAGAGGGGGGGGTGAATCAGTGTCAAAACTTTTTTAACTTTGACCAAGATTTTTCATTCTGATTTCCTTTTCTTTCAACAATAGAGTAAAGTAATCACTTTTGAAAGCACAAAGATATGACAACATTAACTTAGTCTATTTGACAACTTATGAAAATATGATTTTTGTGAGATATCTTGCATTTGCCAAAACATAGCTCAGATTTGATCTCAATATTACTCTGATTAATGCATTCATGAGTTGAATGTAATCATTCATAAAGAGAATTGAGAACACTAATAATCCCAACAGAGAACTGAAAAAACAACAACACAGAAAAGTAGAGAGCATATAGAAGAACAAAGAGACAAAAGCTTTTGCCGAGTGGAAGACCCTCCTGGGGTATAAAAACCACTCCTAAACTGCCTTACTGGCTTAATCTTCAAAACCGCTATTAACAACGCCTTATAGGCTAATTTTTGAGCACCAACTCAAGGAGCACCAACCCCTCATTTAGAGACACCAATCTCAAGGAGTACCAACCCCTTACTCAGATTTCAGAATTACATTCATAATATCAGAGGATCTCTCTATTTTCAGTTAAGCACATATTTCTCTATTTTCTCATCTATAGAAAACCTTAAGGACAATATCCCATAATTACAATCACCAACCTCTTCTATTTTCAACACAGGTTTATATATATACATTTCAAGTATGTCTGTTATCAAGAAATCTTCAATAAGCATTTTTTACAAGATTCTGAAACTCTCTTGCTATTATTAGAATCTGAAGCTGATTCATAATGAACTATAGATGATGGTAAAAATCAAAGTAACGCCTATCCATAGAGCTTTAACTTCTGCGCTGAGTTAGGAGATTTCAAATTGTAACTGAAAGATTTTCATCAAAGCCATGGCTTCCCACTAAAAGAAAATCATAACCTCTAAAATCTCAGAGAATATCTTTCCATAGATTTGATACCAACCAAAGATGTCTGCATGCAACTATACTTAGAAAAATTCATGTTGGCCACAGTGTATGAGTCTTAAAAAAAAATCATTCACAGAGACAACAGTTGCCACATGTTCTTTGTGATTCACTAAGACCTTATGCGAGCTGCGTTTCTTTTTCCTTAATTGCTTTCGTCGTGACCCAGTGAAGTCGGGAAGACCTCTCACAGATCACATTAAGTTTCATCGAAATCCCTTTTGTCTCTTATGTGTCGCTATGACATTCACTAGTTATGCCGAAGGTAATTCAATCGTTAAACATACTTTGGTTCCTTCTATTTCACTGTGACCCTTTGTTATTGGGTAGACCTTATAGAGAATTCACTTTGTTTTGCCGAAAAGCCCCGAGCTCACAATAGATCGCCAAGACATTAAAGTTCTCACATCGACATAAATTTTTTTCCTTATGTGCATCGCTATAACATTATGATATTGGGGAGACCTCCTGTAGAGCACACCATGTCTTTCCGAAAGTCTTTCATCCACTTCTGTGTTGTTGTAACATAATGGTTCTCTCGCCGAAGCATCCTTCTATCTGATGAGGGTCGCTATAGCATACCTTCATCGGGGAGACCTCTCGTAGAATGCTTGAGTCATACCAAAAGCCCACTTGATACACATTGGTCGTCGAGACACATGGTTTTTCTTGCCGACGAGTTCATCCGTCCTATATATGTCGTTGTAACTCCAACTATCGGGGAGACATCTTGTAGATCATTTCAGTCGTACCGAAACACCTTGAATTCACTCCTGTTCGCCGAGACTTCCAGAAAGTCCTACTGAAGGAAATTGTCCAATGGCAGTCGGTGTGACATTGTGTCTTCAGTGAGACTACATACCGAAAACAAAACTCCTGCCGATAGACTTCCACATGCATTAGTCGGGGAGACAAATCATTTTTTTATGCCGATAAGGAGCCTTTTGTTTTCCATCGGCGAGACCGAGGTCACTTGCCGAGACCTCATACTGAAAACCTTTAACTCTTACTGATAAGCCTTTTGTGCCAAGTCAGTAAGACAGCACAAGATCGCCATGACATTTCATCGAAGCTATAACTCTCACCGATGAGATATTTCCTTGCACGGTCGGTGAGACAATATGAATCACTAAGACCTTAGCCCAATGGCCAAACTCATGCTGATATGCTTATCCAAATGTGGGTCAGTAAGACATGACATATTCGATGAAACATTACACCGAAGATGATTTCCTTTTCCTATATGCCAATTCTGAAGTGGGTCGGGGAGCCATAATGAAATCGATAAGACCTCATCCTGACGGTATAACATATGCTAATAGAGAACACTTTCTGTCGCCGAAACAAAAGAGAATGTCATGCCGATAGATGCCTGGAGATGGATTATGATTGCTGTGACATAAAATAAGTCTTGCCGATATGAACTTTCTTGTGCCAGTCACCAAGACACAAAGCACTCGATGAAACAACATGCCGATAGGGTTTACTTATGTTGATGCACCACCTCATGTATTAGTCGGTGAGACCCGACTCATTTAGTAAGACCTCTCAGCAGTGAACAAACCTCATGCTGATAGACTTTTCTTCTATCGCTAAGACCATGATCAATGTCACGCCGAAAGTTTCCTGTATGTAAAATCAAATCGTTATGGCATCATAAATGTCTTGCTAAAAGGAAACACATACATTTTAAAATGGATTAGGTAGACCCTGCCATTCTCACGCCGATAAGTGTAAGCCCGAAAGAGAAACAACCAATACCATTAGATAAAACTGTATCAAGATAAAGCATGAGAAACCAATATGAAACTATCAACAAGTAGAATCAACTGAAAGGGATTTTGACATCAAGGACAAACCATATGATCACAACTGAAAACCAACACCTCCTCCTAACATTGATTGGCCAAGAGGTCATCTGCTTCCCAATCTAAATCCTTGTAAGGTGATGGAGGATGAGCCTGCAAGGGTGGAATGTTAAGAGGAGGAGAATATGACCCTCCCACAATAAGGGCCAAGGAAGAGGGCCCCTCATGGTCCTCTCCGCCAAGCTCCTATGCAGTCCAAGTCAGTGATTTTTTGAAGATCGCCGACAGGGTCGGGACTTCATCCACATAGTTAAACATGCACCCCATAGGAGCACTATGTCTTACTTGAGTGGAAAGGATGGGTTGTTCCTGAGGTTCACCGCTAAGCTCACCAAATGACTCTGGAACGGTGATGAACTTAGGAGAAGCCGAGACTAGTTCTATCACAAGGACATAATAGGTCATCATAGGACTACCTTGCAAAGAAGGTGGGATCCTCCTACATCCTTTATCATGAGGAGGACTAACCTCTGGCTCCTTCTTCATGGGAGGAGATGAACTCCCCTCGGATGAACTTGGACGTGCAAAGGAGAAGAAAAGAACTGAGATAGATATGACCGAAGTGTTAATCATATCCATGGTCTTTGGGAAGGGCTAGATATCTAGAACAGACATCAGCAAAGGAGGCTTCACCGAAGGAGTGATAAACACCTATACTCACTTAGAGTTAGGCCCGCTCCTCCTCAAAATGAAAGTTGGGAGCAGATCAGCTAGAGGAGAAACAATAGGAAGGGAGGAGGAAGACGCTGTAGGAAATCCTAAAGTAGGAGCAGTCATTTTTTCCTCCTTCTGTTGTGAGGCAGACTGCTCTACAAGGAGAGCCTTTTGTTGACGCTTGGACTCACATGCAAGGAGGTTTCTATGGATCTTGGAGTTAGAAGCCAGAGCTTGTGAAGGGATGGGAGATTCCTACTCAACCATAGGAATGTCCACTACAGCTATTTCAGGTGGAGGAACAGGTTATTGTATGGGAGCAGGGGGAGAAGGTTGAGGAGAAACAAGATGAGTCAACTTGAGAGCCTCGACAATGGGCCTCTTTCCACTCACTGCATCAGGGACAGGAGTGGTAGGAGGTCACGAAGGTTGAGACAAGGAGGAACCTCCTCGGGAGACCTTCCCTTCAGACTGAGTAGTTCTAGGTTCCATCGACAGGACAAAAAGCTCAAATGCGGGATGCTTAGGATTTCACCAAGGAGGTGCCGAGGGGTTCTCCTCCAAGCAAGGAGCAGAAACTATTGGTACCATAGCTGAGCGAGAAGAAGCATTAGATTGGTAAATGGAAGAGGAAGAAGGAGGGTCGCAAGACCACTTCTCTTCTTTCCTCTTTTGAGCCTTAGCGACATCGTTGTCATCCTTCAAGAAAACCTTATGTGAGATATCATAAGGCGAAGGAGGATACCTTACCTTCGGCCTCAAACATCCTTTCTTATAGTTCTAGTATGTCTTATGCAAAAGGTCCATCCTAGCCAGAAGGGGGCCCACAGACATAGGCCATGGGTGATCCAAGGAGTAGCTACCATGTGCAATCGGCGGTTGATAACCGGTGTCATGGATCATGTGCACGGAACCTCCCTGGATAAATTTTATACATTTATGCACAATGGAGGGTACTGCATTCATCACCACCAACCAATGGATACCCAACTTTACATGGAAGATTTTGGACCTAGGGATGATATGAAACAAGAGGTATATAGACTTAGGCTTGACTAAGACTGATAGGACAATGCTACCCAAAGGGGGTATGGAAAGCCCGTCATGTGTGCGGATGTATCTCATAGAAGCATCATATCCATCCTTATGTAAAAAATTTATAAGCATAATCTCCTTCATTATTATATTCACTTGTGATTTTGGGTCAACAAGAACACCATCTATGATGTTCCCATTGATCCATGTAGGAATGTAAAGAGGAGATGGTTCTTTGTTAAAGCCCATTGGTAGGTCCTATGAAGTGAAGGTTATGCCAACACCACTCTCCATAGGCTACATAGAGGAGATGGGTTGATTCAGTAAGGAAGCCATTACACACACTAGACATTTCTTTCACAGAGTCCCTATAGGTTAACGGGTAAGACGGTGACCCAATTAAGGTTTCATCATGCAATACTTTTGGAACCTTCCAACTACGCTGCCTAGGGGTCGCAGGTTGGGTTGCAAGGCGATAGCCTTACAACACTCACACCTACAACACTCCTAGAGTACAAGGAAAGTGAGTGTCAGTATCACAAAAATGGAACCAAAAAGGTTCATGCCAAGTTCACCAAAAATGTAAGAGAGGGGGACCACCACGTACAAAACCCCAGGTCACGAAGGGTCAAGATGCGAGAGGCTGCCCTAACTTACCTTAGCTAAGTGTATTGTTTAGGGTATGAGGATGAGAATGATTAGGACCATGACATCCTACAAACACTCTACAATCCTAAGTTTTAAGGTGGGGCTAGGTGAGTCAGTTCTTAGGTCCAACTCCACGCTTCAGGGAGCTCTCTACCCGAGGATGTTAGCGCAGACTTCAGATGACAGCATGACACACTGGCATCTCAGAAACACGCTATAGTCCATATAGTCATATTACAACAGAGACAGGATTGGACTCACTAAAATGACTAACAACCTAGCTTAGCAACTTCTAAGAGAACAAAACAATACTATAAAGTATGAGAAATATAAACGAAGGTCGTAGAATAGATATACGAAAGCTAAAGTAACGAAGATGATCTTGTAGAAGAGCCTGTTTCCCAACTAGCTCCACAAAGTTCATCCACCTACACACAACAAGAGAGAGAATTTTAGGTTCTTGTATAGGGTCATGCCTTACTTAGACCCCCGTTTAGGTGTTCCCACCTCCATAGACAACCAAAGGAAGAGAGATAAAGAAGTAACAAAAACAAAAGCACTACAAAATAGTACTATGCCACTCAACCAAATGATAGAGGAGAGGAGAGGGAAGCTTACCACCTCCACCAAGAGCACTCAAGGCCACTTGGGGAAGAAATGAGAGGAACTCAAGCCTCTGCTGCAATGGCATGGTCCCAAACTTGCTCTACCAATGTGATGGAGTGTTGCTTTGCTACTATGGAATGCTTGGAATGCTTGGAATGAGTGAAATGAGCTTGTGAGAGTGAGAGTATGAGAGCCCAGTTTGCTCAAGAATTCTTCCAACCTTTAAATGCAAGTTGAAAGACTGATTATGAAGGAATGAGAAGGAAAATGACCATATTCGGGTCGGTTGGCCGAAGGAGGCGTTACAACTTCACTACCAATGGGAAGAGTAACACCTCTACTGGCTCAACTGCATGAATCTACTAAGGATATAAGCGGACCATGTAGATGTTTGCACACTGTGCGGGAATCCCCAATAGAAATGAATCCACAACCACACAAAATAGGTACCACATGGATTGCCAACAATGGGCTTAAGTAGAATTAAGCCTTCGATTTTGGTTTTCTAAAGTATATAAAGGAAAAAAGGGGAATTGTGCCAAGGGTGCAAATTTGTTCTTATAAACTTACATATGTAGACATGTTAATAAACATTTTCTATCCCCTCCCTATGAGAGTTTTTTAGTGAAAAAATTACAACTTGGGCCATTCCTAATGATCATACTTGTTCTTCTCATAATATTTCTCCTCTTGGTGACGAAGATATTTTATTAGAAGAATCAATTAATGAGAGTTTTGAGAATCCTAATTGTTTCTCTCCTTTTACCTATCTTAGTGGAAAAAACATTCACAACCAACATAACACAACCTTAGATGATCATGACATCACAATTTATTTTCTCTTAGTATCTCTCCTTGCTGTGAAGACGATACTTTGCTATTAGAAAACCTATTTTGTGAAGATCATGAGAAACTTACTTGTACCCTTTCACCTATGGAAACTTTCTTGAGAAAAAAATTTCAATCATTGATCATCCTTATACTTGTGATGAAGTCCTTCTAGGAGATCCAACCTTAGAATGTCAAGAAAATCTGATTTATAGTTCTCCTCCAAACTCTCCTCCTAGGAACAATATCATGATGCAAAACACAAACTAAAATAATGATATGGAATCTCACTTGTTAAGGGATGTTAAGATTATCCAATCGAAACTCATACTTTACCCCCCTTCACATAAACCTCCACCTCAAAACAAACCCAAGTTTACCGTCTACCCTCCACACAAACAACAAAAGAAACCTAAACTTATCATTTACCCACCTCTGAATAATGTATCATAGCAGCTGAGTTATAATATCGTTGATCATACATATAACACTCGAAATAATCCACAACCACCGCAACCAACCCCACCCAATTTACCTTTACCTAATCCATGTAGTGCTCCTCATTACCTACCACAAACAAAGGAGTATGACCTTGTCGACCAATTAAAGAATACTCCTGCAAAGATTTCCCTTTGGGATTTACTTCATAACTCACCAAATTACCACAATAAATTCTTCAAATAGCCTTAAAAAAAATTGCACCTCCTCATGGTGCAACTATGAATGATGTGGTAGCTTTAATTCATAAAACAAATCAAACTAATGTTGATATTACTTTCCATCAACATGATCTCCCTACTTTAGAGTTGCACAAATAAACTGACACTTTCATGATCATTGCTCAATACAATAGGATAGGGATAAAGTGTACCATTATTGATAATGGTTCTGCTCTTAATATGTGTAGTGTGAATCTCCTTGATCAATTAGATGTTGAAAAGTCACAAATAATACCTGATTCTATATCTATTCGAGGATTTGATAATACATCAAAGTAACTGCTTGGTGTAATCAGTTTTCCTATTACAGTTGGGGTGGTTAATTTGCAAAATCCTATTCATGTCATGCCGTATGATCTCTCGCATAATCTTATTTTAGGCAGACCATGGATTCATGAGATGAATACAATGCCTTCAACCCTTTATCATATAATGAAATATGTCTATAAAAATAACATTTATCAAGTTGAAATAGACCTCAAGCATGAAAGTTTCTTGCACCTTGAAAAAAGAGCTACTAGTCCTCTGAAAACATTCATTCCAACATCCAATATACACCCTCTTGAAATTGAAAAAAATAATGAGGAATCGGTGTCTAAATTATTTGGTGACGATTGAGGATCCTTATAATTCACACCATCATTTATGGGAAAATACCTATTCACACAAAAGAAAATTAGAAACAAGACTGACCAACCATCATGTCAACACACTATACGAAAGACCTTTCGAAAGAATCCACCTCCACCACTTTAGACAAAGACAGAAATTGCACAACTACCTTTGATGAACATAATAACGAACAACCACCTGATTCCAAAGCAATGAAAAAGATTTATGGAAAAGGTTATGAGCTTATAAAACAACTTGGATATAGTCGAAAAAGGATGTGGTGCTAACGAACAAGGTATCCGCAGTCCTATAGAGCCTAACACACAACAAACAACTCATGGTCTTGGTTATTTTCGTTTGATTGAGATAAAAAAACCTTCCCTCAACATCAACAATATCACACAACACACTCCTAAATCCTCCTTAACAATCGTCCATCCTGAACTCCTTGAAACTAGTGATCTTGAACAAAATCCTTTACAAAATATGGAACAAGCAACTACATCTTTGCTTAATGTCCATGCCATCTCACAAAACGTTCATGAGTTGAATACATCATATTTTCTACCCTCCTATAATAGAGAGAACAAGATATCACAATCTCAAGAGCCTTGTGTAAGTATGACATCCACTACTAAGCAAGATGCATCTTTGACACAAACCACAAGACCACCTTCTACCATTGATCAAGAGGGTATCTTCTCGAGACTCCTCCAAGATCACTTGATAACTCTCCCGCCTAGAACTCAAAATAAATGCTATTCCAAGACTTCATTATGTGCCTATCATAGAATTCGTGGTCACTCCACTAATGAATGTAAAGCTTTGAGTTGTAAAATCCAACACTTTCAGGAGTTTGGTATGCTTCCCTTTGTGGGGGCACCTACTTCCTCTAATTGATACTGATTTTCACTCTCACATGCACTTCATCAATCATTTCGGCTCACCCTTGTCCTGCACTTAGTGGGGGCAAGGGGTTATGTAGCCTTGTCCTCACATGTCACTTTTTGCTATGTCTTTTGACTTGTCGTTAACTTTTCATGAACATTTAAGAGCAAGCTTGCGATGTGGATGACATTTCTTAAAATTGACTTGCATATGACATGCTTCTCTCTTTCATGACATAGCTTATCAGAAATATATGACTTGGCATAAGGCTTTCTGAGTAAGCTCTCATGTCCTTTTCTTCTACTTTAAAGAAATTTCTCACAGTATGGGTGCTCGCAATCACTTTAAAGTGGGGGAATACATCACCACTCACATTTGATTGTGCGATTTCTTTCTTCTTGCGATGTATCCTTTTCTTGGTGGTCATTGGGTTTGATTCCCTCCAAGAGCAAGATATTTCTTTTGACACATCCTCTCTTGGAGATGTTAATCACAATGTCCCCTAAGATATTACCTTGCATGAGCTAAACAAATCCATTTGAACAATCCTTACACTATTAAATTACATTAACAATGTCTACGACTGTCAAGAATATGAAGTCTTGCTTACCTCATAGAGCTCGAAAATCATTTTCCTTGTGGCACCTTGTTAAAGTTCTCAGGAGGTATAACTTTGATATGGTTGAGTGGGAAGCCCACCTAGTGGCATGACTTTTCCCCATAGCCACCTTTGTGTTTGTGAGTGCATACCAACTAGTGTATGTTTCTCACCTTTGGGATTTCTCACCTTGTGGACAACTAGAAGTTTTGTGGGCCTAGAGTGAGTATACTTTTGGGATTTATCACCTAGTGGACCACCAACTGTTCTATCACCCCAGAGTGAGAATGCATTTTCTTTTTGGATAAACAACCTAGATTTGATCCACAACTAGCTAGAAAAATAATTGAAGCTTGATCCACCTTTTCATTTTCATATTTCTCTTTCATAGTCCTTTCCATTACATGATTTTGTATCTTGATGGTTTGACTTAGGATCTTGGATCTTGGGGGCTTGTGCAACCTCCTTTGATCTTTTTCATTCTTTGTCATCTGCATTTGTACACTTGGATATCTCTTGAATGTCTACTTTAGTGTGAGTTTGAAGCACACTCATCCTCTCACTAAAGTGGGGGCTTAATACACCATTGAAAAATGGCCACTTGTCATTTTCATGGTCCTTTTAGGCCTGTCCTTTTGGTGTTTGATCTATTTTTCTTGAACATTCAAATTATGATGTCTTGTAAAGGTGTTGTAAATTCTTGTAAAGGACTTTCATGTTTTTCTACACTTAATGAATCAACTTATCCCTAGTTCAACATTATAAATTGTATTTAATTGCATATTCACATCAATCTAGAAGGTTTTTGAATTTAAACTAATAATAAACTAGTGTTGTAATGTGTCTTGCACATTCACATTGGTTCTTGTGCCTTTCTAGGCTATGTGGACCTCATTTTAGTGTTGTAAAGTGTATTAAATCACACTTTAACTTTGAATTATATGTCCCAAGCCCTATTTGAAATTTACACCATCACTAATAGGCCCCTATTAACCCACATTGTGCATCCTGAGGCTTTAATTGATAAAATATCCGACAAGTTTACAATTTAAACGTTATTTCCTTATCTCTTGACATATGAACTGACAAATTGGACCCTATGGGACCCATTCTCCATGCATGCCTAATCAGTCCCATCCAGGTGGGAACCTTTTTTCATGTGTGGTGAATGAGTCCCATTTGACTCAATTTTGATCATTGAGCAGGAAAAAAAAGAAATTTGAGTTTAATATTGCTTCATGTCGGCCTGTGATGAGGTATTAATAGATAAAATAGGTAAAATTTCTATAAATATAACTCTTTTAACTCATTTTCACATATCCTAATCTCTTATCATTCATTCATCCTCCAATCTTCCATCTGAAGTCAAGCAACTTAGGGTTTTATCATTTCAAGGCCTTGAGACATCAATTTTTAGAAATTCAAGGGCAGATCCTCGATGTTTTGTTGCATAATTTCAAGATTAATCATCATGGAAAGGTTATAAACTCCATTTTTGCATGTTTCATTTATTTCTTTCATCATTTTGGTTTAATTCAATAAAATGGGTTTGACTTAGGCAAACCCCCATGCCCTAACATTCACCATTTTACCCTCTTAGCTTGTGTTTATGTAGATTTAGATCTCTTGGAAGCTTGCAAATCATTGAAAATAAATTTGAAAGGTTTCTCAAGTCTTCTCTTCATCATCCAAGTCAAAATATCAACAAAAACTAATTTTTAGACTCATAAATTAGAGTTTTGGAAGCAGACACCTGTAGGAAGTCAAAGTGCAGATCAGAAGCTTAAGATGCCACTATTGAATATTCAAAAATTAAAAATTTGACTCATTCTCCATTAGTGGTGAATGAGTCTCATTTCCAGGTCAATTTGTGTTTTATGTATTTTCTGACACCCTTCTGATAGAAACAGGTTTTGGCTCAGTTTACTAGAACTAGGACTGATTCACCCAGAATGGTGAATGAGTTCCTCCAAGCTTGAAAATCAACATCAGTAGTGGTTCAGAAGCAATTTGCAGTCTCCTTCAAGCTTCCAGGTGCAAACTTCAAGTTTCATTCATTTTTGTTCAGATTTGCATTCATTTCTAATTCATTGTTGCAATACATAATGTGTTTTCAAACATTTCATATTCCACTAGTTTTGCATGTTTAATCAATCAATTTATTTAATTTATTGCATCTAGATCATCTCATTTATTCTAAATAACATCACACATTTCCTAATTTGAGTGAACTAGTTAGCATTTTTGGCCTACCTCTCTTATTTTAGGTGAAAACCCCTAGAAGAGTTAGGGAGTCTTGTGGTGCCAAAAATCTATGGTTCATAGTGAAACATTCTCACAAGAAAGAGATGAATGGAGACTAGGTAAGTTGATGATTAAACATGTCTTTGATCTCATTAAATCTTATTCCATAATATATTCCAATATAGTAGAGTTTATAGAAGAGGAGCTTTCAACATTTTCATGATTCACAATGTGTGTATCTTCCAACACCAAAATACCTTTGTCACTTGAGTAGGAGAGGTATTGGGAGAAGAGAAACTATGATTATCATGATTTTCTATGTTTACATCTACTTTATTCCCAAAAATAGGAGAGATATGAGGGGGGTGTGGAATTAAGGAACACATCAACATTTTCACTCTATTGCACTAAGAGACTCTCATAACTAGGAAATATATTGGGTGAATGACTAACATACTTGTTGATGAGATTTTTCTTGGCATACTTGGAAAGGAAAGATTCTAACATTGTGAGTGTTTTCCTAAAATGAAAAGTAAGCTATCCAACTTATGCTGATGATTTTTGCTATTGAAATGATTTTGGAATGATTAAAAAATGACTACACTAAATAGATGCTTTTGAACTTGGAACCTCTAAAAATGGGGTCTAATAAGAAATGTGGTCTATGTGGGGAAGGTTCCACCCAAGGAAAACCCTCGAGATTTCAATGCAAAATGGATTGAAATATAACAATAGGGTTGACCCAGGGATTGAATATAATAAAAATGGGTTCACCACCAAGTGTAAACTTGGAAAAGACAAAATGTTGGAAGAAATAGTGTGATATGCAAACTAATTCTAAATGATCTAGAAATGCAAACAAAACAAAACAAAACAGAAAGTTGTGAAACAAAATGTGTGCACCTGTAAACTTGTTGGGAATGGAATGGAACTTTGAAAATCCTAAAAATGTTGATTTTTAGGCTAGTGGGACTCATTTCACATTCTGGGCGAATCAGTCCAGATTTGGAAAACTGTACTGGAGTAAGTATCGGGCAAATGGGTATCCAAATCTACAAAAATATTCAAAAAAAACCTACAGAGTAACTCATTCACCACTCTTGGTGAATGAGTCTAGTTTGACTTTTCTAGAAATTCAAAGTCTGGATCTACTTCTCTCTATCTACTCAATCTTTCCCTCCAAGTGTCTAGATGTGAAACCTAGATTTTCAGGGTTGTAAGTGAATTTTTATGAATATTTTGACCTTTTCAATAGGGAGATGGCTCTAACAAGTTTGAAAGCTAATCTTCAATGATATACAAGCCTTCAAAGCACCTACATCTAGGTATGTGCAGGATTATCATGGATAAAATAGGCCCTTAAGTGGCGATGAAATTAAAAAAAATCAGAGTTAGGAAACTTGACGTAAAAGAATGAATAAATTGTCTATATTATTTAAAAAATATGTAAGAATAAAATCTATAGCAAATTGAATGTAGTTTCTAAACTACTAGGTTTATTTAAAAAAATCTATTTGGTAAAAATTGGAAATTTCAATCTTGTTACTTAAATTTTAGGGAAAAAATAGAAGTAGGTGTTTGTCGACCCGGCCCTATACAATAAAATGATAATATTTTTTGTAGATTTTTAGATATAAGTAGAATGAATCATTTCGATGCTGATATATTTTTTGTAATTTTTTTTTCCAAGTAAATGAAATTAATTATGAATTTTTTATTACAACTTTTAAAAAACATAAAAAAATCGTATGTCTGACCACCTTAACTTGGTCAAAACTTCATGAAATTCATTTTTTTTTCAATCCTATTGTATGCGAAGCAAGTAGAATGTGGCGCATGTTTCAGATTCAAAAAAATTGATACCATTTGAAAACTATAGATTTTTTTAAATCAGCCTATCAATGAGGAAATTAGTCATAATTCAAATAGAAAATGAATAATAATTATTTATTAAATTCAAAGTAAAGCATAATTTATATTGGTGGAAATTTGAGAATATCCTTTAAAAACCCTTTTCGTTTCATCAATTTTGGGTAAAAAAAAGTTGTTAGCCACATACCCTACACATACCCATCATATCACCACTTTTTCCCCACCATGATCCTGCACATACCCATCTGCAATCACAATGATGAAACATGAAATAAGATAATGAAGCATGACCATGAACTAATGAAATTAGAACCTTTCCATGATGATGTATCTTGAATTGCTACAAAAATTGATGAAGAATTTTTCCCTTGAATGCCTTAGAATTGATCTTGAATGCTATCTTGATGACCTTGTGAAGACTCAAAATGCTTAACTCTTGATTGCTTGACTTGAGAACATGAATGTATGATGCTTGGATGGAATGAGGATTTGAAAGCTTGTTTATATAGGTAGTCCACTCACATGACTGCTAATTTGATCCCCAAGGCTGACATAGGAGAAATTTAAACTTAAAACCTAGTTTTTCTTGCTCAAACTTTGAAAATAGCTCAAATGGGACTCATTCGCCATCCTGTTTTTGATTAAATTAAGTTCATATGTTGATCTAGTCAGTTTTTTGATTAAATTATTCCTTGGGATGCACAATATGGCGCCACGGGGGCCTATTAATGATGACATAAAGGTCATAGATGCAATAGGGTCCAAAATCAAATGTGAAAGTGTAAATAAATACACTTTGCAACACTAAATTAAGGAAAAATTGGGTCTATTTAGATTAAAAGGGCACTAAATCTCATCTGATTGTGTAAAACACATTACAACACTATATTAGGTCCACTTGATTTGCAGGCCCCTTAAATTAAATGTGAAAGTATAAATAAATACATTTTAGAACACTAAATTGGGGAAAGTTAAGTTAATTTAGCTTAAAATGGGCCCAAGACCTAATGTGGAGGAGGGTATGTGCAGGATCATCATGGAAAAAATAGGCCCTTAAGTGGAAAAAAAATAAAAAAAATAAGAGTTAGGCAACTTGACATAAAAATTTGAATAATTATCTATATTATTTCAAAAATATATGTAAGAATAGAATCTATAGAAAATTGAATGTAGTTTCTAAACTACTAGATTTGTTTAAAAAAAAAATCTATTTGGTGAAAATTTGAAATTTCAATGTAGTGGTACATAAATTTTAGGGAAAAAATAAATGTAGGTTTCTGTCACCACCCTAACCACAAAAAAATGATAATATAATATTTTAGATATAAGTAGAGGACTCATGCCCCGATGTGATGCATATTTTTTTGTAATTTTTTCTAAGTAAATAATTATTATGTTTTTTTTATTACACTTTTAAAAAATAAAAATTGTATGTTTGACCACCTTAACTTGGTCAAAACTTCATGAAATCAATTTTTATTTTTTAATCCTATAGTATGTGAAGCATAGAATGTGACACATTTTTTCATTCAAAAATCTAATACCATTTGAAAGCTATAGATGTTTTTCAATCAGCCTATCAATTAGGACTTTAGTAATTTGAATAGAAAATGAATAATAATTACTTATTAAATTCAAAGTAAAACATAATTTATATCAATGGAAAGCTAAGAATCTCCTTTACAAAACCCTTTTTGTTTCATCAATTTTGGGTAAAAAATAGTCGTTAGCCACATACCCATCATATTGCCACTTTTTGGCCCATCATGATCTTGCACATACCCTGGATGTGAAAAAAACTTCACAACACTAGACCAAGGCAATATTAAATCCAATTTACCATTAATTATTTTGAAATCAAGCAAGGGAAAAAGGCATACTTTTTCGGTGGTAACATCTAGCCCTCACTTTAGTGAGAGTATGAACATGTTTCAAACTCACACTAAAGTAGACATTCAAGAGGGGTCCAAGTGTACCAATGGATATGAAAAAGGATAAAAAAGATCAAAGGAGGTGGCCAAGCCCCTAGGATCCAAGATCCTAAGTCAAACTGACATAAGCACAAGAGGACATGCACAATGGTGTATGGTATGTAGCAAAACAAGATACACAATCATGCAATGACAATAAATAGGAGAAAGGAAAAACACGTAAACATAAAAAGTGTTGACAGGTGTTTTGCATAATTTCTCAGCATAGGCAGTGCGTAGATACACTACCTCTCATGAAATGAGACTTCCAACAAGAAGTTGTTGAAAATTATGCCAAGGTCTCTCAAGTGTCAGGTCATGACTTGCATGGAATTCCTTAGTTGATGTTTGATGTGATCTTGCTGGTAATCACATGGAAGACTTTTGTAGCTGGATGCGAAGTGGATCTTAGAGTCTAAAGTTTCTAAGATGGGAGTTAAGGTGCACTTTGTTGTAGGTTCGAACAAAAATCTAAAACTTTAGTATTCCCCTTAAGTTTTGGCTTTACAATGTGCAATGAACCTTAGCATAGGTTGTTTCTAAGAAAAAGGAAAAGAGCAGGGAAGAGAGAAGGTTCCTGGATCTACAACTAACTATGAACAGTGATCATGGAGGTTCTACTATGGATAGCTCCCTTCAAACAAAGTTTCACTTAACCAGAAGCAACCACAGTCTCATGAAACTTTGTGCTATCTTTTAAGGTCTGTAGATTTTTCACCATTCATCCACCATACATATGCATGAATAAAGATGAAGATTTTAGAGCAATTTAAAGTTTTAGCCTAGACTAACTTTACAAGACCATTTACCAGTAGCAAATGACAAAAATTATGGACTGGAAGGCATCAACACAACATAAATTTCTACAATCACAGAACAACATTACCAAAATATATATAACCAATTGAAAGCTTACTAAAGAAGCAATGAAATCTAACTAAAACATCCAATAATGGGATATTGAATAATGAAACATGTAGAGAAACTCAGAAAATGCACCAAGTCAATTTTTTTTCATTAGAAATTTTTGCAACATGTTATTACAACTCAACTCTCTCAAAAAATGAGAGGAGACCCCCTATTTATGGTGTCCAAAAAGTAGAACGAATGGCTAAGATTTAATCTCATTGTGTGGGAAAGATTCACTACAACTTAGGGTTCTACCTAGCCCCCAATATATTACAATTTTAAAATATAGCCTTGTCCTTGTCCCTATTTTGTCCTCTAGTGACAACATTGTAGCAATTTGTATTTTGCTGGTTGCCCTTTTTTGTTGTAGCTACTATGTTAGGAAGTATTCATTAATAATAGGGTTGCCTTCTTGCTTCTTTAAAGCTTCATACTCCATGAACTTCAGAATTACTGGCTGGAGCTTGTCAACCTCCAAAATCTCATATCATAGCAATTGATAACTCCATTCCTTGAAGTTTTCCACAAGCCTTTTCCATTCTTCATCATACTTGGCAGTGTGGTCCCTGAATAGTTATGACTAGGTGAAAGCGTGGGGGGAAAAACTCATGAAATTTGTAGTTATCTCCATTGACATCCTATCCTCCATCCCCTTTTGAAAGTGGGGCCTTATTTTCTCCAGATCTATTTGTACCACAGGCATGTCATACCCTATCATGAACCTTAAGTATCATATGCAATCTGCCCTAATTTCCTTGACCCACTCATCTGGATCCACCTTATCAAGCAATTGCTCCAACCTTTCTTTCCTGTTCTCAAAGTCCTGTTTCCATACATCCATGAGCCAATGATTGTCCCTCTTCAACACGAGTTTCTTTTCCCATGTGGCACTTGGCAACTGGAGGATAGCCTCGATCTTTGGGTAGGTGGATTTATACGTCACATGGAAGTTGGTGCAAAGTTTCTTCGTGCTTTCCAGAGACTATTGTAGGTCCAAGAACTTGTTGGTTGCTCGAGCAACCCGACTCCATACCTATATTTCCAATGTATAGAACCTGAACTAGTTTTGTGTTTTTTCCAGGTTCTTTCTCTTTTCTAGCTTATCAATTTTCTCTTTTGACAGCAGTTGTGGTGGAGCCACAGACGTGGTAGGAATTTCTTCTATTGAGGACCATTGTTGAATGTACTTCATTAGGTCAGCTACTTGTGCCTTTAGCTCCTCTTTTGAAATTTTGTCTTGCTATATCAGGTGCACCACAGTAGCAACGAACTCTTGGAGGTGTTCCACTTTTTGTTCCCTTGTAATTATTCCCAGGTCAATAGTAGAAATATTATAACTTACCCTTTCTTCCCCTACTATGGGCATAGCCACTTGAACGGTCCTAGATCCCAAAACATCCATTGTTACTTTGGATATGACCTTGGGCTTCTTTTCCCTTTTGGTAGTGACCTATGCCCTGGCTAGGATAGCCTTAAGTCTCATTCTCGGACTGCTCAGGGTGGGAGTCCTCTTTTCAAGTTGTTTTTCTAGTCATTCGAGCATTTGAGCCTTTTCTCTAGGTGACTCATGATCACCTTCTTCTTCACCCTTTCTGATTTCAATCTCCTTCTCCTTAGGAGGCTCTTCGTCTGCCTTTGTATCTTCTTCGTCCTCATCAGAATCACAAGTGAATGTTATGTGCCTAATCAGGGACTTGGTGGGTAGGTGCTCCTTGGGACTGTCTTCCCTTTTAGCCTCCTCTTCTCTTTTGTCATCATTCTCATCCTCATGTCTGGGCTCCTTGGGCTTTTCATTTTTTAGGCTTTTGTCAGTCTGACCCTCACCCTTAAGCTTGTCTACATCTGCATTCTCTTCTTCTTTGTGAGGAGGTGACACATCCTCCTATTGTTCCCTTCAAGGAAGTTCCACATTTTCTATTGTCATGTAACCTTCTTTCCCTCCTTCTCTAGTAGGAGTCCTTTCTACTTCTTCCCTGACATCTTTGAATTCCTAGGCCATTTCCTCCTCGAAATCATCATCAAATGTTTGTACGATTTCAGTACCGGGATCCCTTTCGTCACCACTCTCGGAAGATCCTGTTTCTTCCTCCTCATAAATCATCTTGTCAATTTTTTGGTGTTCATATTCTGGGTGTTTGTGGTACTTGTCAGCCTCCTCCACCAATTCTTTTATAGTTTCCATCTCCCGCTTCTCCCATTCCTCAAAGATCAGCATTGTGGCTTCCATTGTTGGTGGTCCCATTGGAGGTTTCGAGGGTGGAGCACTAGCGAGGACCTGCACCAAGGCAGCTTGGATGGTGGGATCCAAAAATATTTGGGAAGTCTCAGAGGGGGCACTCTGCATGTGCCATGAGAAAGCCTCTGGAAATGTTAATGTGGGTATTGGTATTGTCGTTGTTTCCAATGGAAGCGATGTATTGGGCGACATGGAGGCGGAGGGAAGCAGAGAAGTTGTGGCAGAGGAAGATTCAACCAATATCACGAGCCTAGTTACTAGAGAGGAGGCAAGATGGACCAAGATGTCCACCACAGGTGGGGATGTGGCAATCATGGCTTGAGAAATGGATGGAAGAGCGGTGGAAACAAGGACAGTAGGTAGAGATTTTGGTTGATCTACTTCCCCTTCTCCACCCTTGTGAAGGGGATCCTCCTGAATTGTAGGTTTTCTTGCGATGCTTCCTATCCTTTTATGCCTCTTCGAGGGTGAACCCTCTGAGTATTTTCTTGAATACACATTTGGTTCTAGTTATTGCTCTGCCTCGACCTCTTTTCTCTTTGTAGATCTTGTGAATGGAGGAGATTTGGATCTCTCTAGTTGAGGTTGTAGTAGCAACATCTTCTATACCACTAGGCTCACTCTTGAGCCCTTCATATGTTAGTATAACCCCTCATTGTTTTAATTGGGCTACCTGTCCATCAACCCATTCTTTAGTGCAAGCCTCGATGGGATTGGTTATAATATCAAGGTCATCGACCTCTTGTTCATCCTAATCCATTGCTGGCAATGGCAAGTTAGCAACTGCATTATACTTAGGGTCTAAGACGGTGCTTTCATCTTCTTCAACTTGATCAGGTACAAGAAAGATATTTACCCTTCTTACAAAATATGTGGTCATCCGCATGTAATGCCTCACTTGTACCTCCTTATCATCTTGGAAATTTTCCCATAAATCTTCTATGTGATGCAAATGGGCGTATCCTAGTCCCAATGCCTTCCTTACATGCCCATATGGGTCTATCTATGGGCGAGCAGTGTGCAGGAAAAAATGATATTCCACTAATTCCTTCTCAAAATTCTCATTACACTGGGAGGTTTGCAATTTCTGCATACCCTGCCAAAAGCTAAGGGATAAGGGATCCCTGCCAAATGTCTACCACTGAGGACTAAATTCATATGTTGTAGCTATCGAGATAGCTCTAATAGTATGATCTGGTTGTTGGGGTACCAGGGTAGCTTATTCAGCCTCTCTGTGTAACCTTGGGCATGAATGTAGGTGAACTTGGGGTACTAGATGAACAAGAAGGTGTACTATTTCAAGAGCACCCGAGCGCTGTGATAGATCCTTCTTTCAAAATCCCCTCCAAGCAACCTAATAATGTGACCTATGAAGGCATCATTTACTCTGCAATACTCCTTGAAGTTCCTGAACTGTAGCTAGGGGTATCTATCATAAACCTTTAATGCATGACCCGGTTCCTCATCAGGTGCCACGAACAATCCATTGTACTTCCTTCTCTTGGCTAGTGAGCAAACAAGATAGGAGGTCATGTAAAATTTGGAGGTCTTCTTTACATTCATAAATTTCTCATGGAAGCAATCACTTATTATGCCTCCCCAATAGAATGAGGCCTTTGTGGTGACATCTTCCTCCCCATAGAGGATTTGCTCTACGAAATATATGATCCATTCTTGAAAATATGCGGCAATTGGGAGGCCCATCACCCTGCTCAATAGAGTCACCAATTCATGGTAGTCCTCATGGAAGTTGCTGCAAAAGAGCTCCTAAGGAACCTTTGCGATGCTACCTCTTTTCTCTTTAAGCCAATATTGGTTTATAAGCTTCTTACAGCCAATGGCATCTTCATCCCATGTTGCCTTACATTCTGTGATGGTTTGCATTTCCATTGTTTCAAAGGTAGGGATGTGGAAATTATTTGTTATCACTTATGTTGACATATCAACAAGGATGTTTCCATCTCTGTAAACTATTGTCCGTGTCGCTAGCTAATATGTCTACCAGCAGGCCATGACCAATTCATGGGCTATAAGGGATGGAGGAAAACCCACAACCTTACCAATTCCACTTTGTCTGATTAATCTTGCATTATCGGTCTTAGGATGGGTCCTGACCCTCCACTTGAATTTGTCAACATCAACATGGCTGATATTGGTATCTATTATTTCTTTCCAGTCCATGATGATTCTGGACTGCAACGGCTCTCCCTGGAATTGGAACTTCATTTGGTCCTTGTCCTCCTTTCCACGAGGAACCTTGCCCCCTTTCTTCCCCTTGTCATTTTTTGCGACTACCCCCGAGGGTCCCACACTTGATTCCATATATCCTGTAAACAAGGTACAGTGAGCATAACCAATCACAAAAACATGAATGTTAGTCATAATCCCATAAACAAAGTCCAATTAGATGATATATCATTCATAAAATCACACTTTTACTTCAAGACATCGTTAGCAATTTACTGGAGCGATTTTGGACAACCCGGGTCTGGAGGGTCAGACTTCCCTGGTAGGAATGTTGTTCAAAGGGTGAATAGAGTGGGGCAACCCGAATGGTGTCCCCTAACTTTAGATTTTGATCATTTAAAATGCCAATGTAGGAGAAGGTTGAATTTAAGCATGTGGGTCAAGATTACTTTTTGAATTGAAGATTATTTGGGTCGCTTTGGGATCATCCGGAAGTACAGGGCCGGAAAGCTATCAAGGCTTAGCAGTTTGGAATAGCCAAAAGTGAAATGGAATTCCTATTTTGGAATCCTGGGGTCCAAGACTTGGGAGGCTAAAAGGCGACCAGCGTTTCCTCTTAACTTTCAAGTGTTCGGGCCTAAAGGGGTAGGAAACCGTTGGTGTTTTTTCATTTGAAATGGTGGTCATTGAATGGAAGTCCAGAGGGGGCAGCCTGACGGACCGGACTCGGCATTGAACATGGATGCATGATTTTTTTTCTACCCAATTATAGGCAATTCATAAGGTGGACCCCAGCGGTCAGAAATACGAACCTACTCTTCCCTTTCGTGCTAGCTGAGGTGGGGCAGAATCTTGGCAGACAAAACCCAGCAATAGGAAGAATGCCTAAGATCATTGTTAATCATCCTCATGGAAAATAAAGGCTCGGGGCTCGGGAGGCAGAAGGACGCCACTAGACAGTCATTTGAAACAACTAAGTCACCACAGAAATCTACAAACAAAACTCTGTGAACCGGGGCTCGGGGACATGAGGGAATAGTTCATTAGTTGGTTTAACCCCAATCAACAAAAGGCAAGGTGGGACCTTGGGCTCGGGTGGATAGGGAAGAGTCACCATTTCAAAAGGTGAAAGCAACGCGGCATCTTGGGGACAGAATCCTGGGGGTACGGGCCCGGGAAGCAGAAATGGAGGTTGAACTTCAAGTTTAGTTTAAGTCCGACAGCGATCCACTGGAGGAGGTCCGAGGTCATGGGCCCGAGAGGGCATCCCACCATTTGGACACTTTTTTTTCTTAGTTTTCGATGACGATGGGAGGGTGCGGGTCCGGAGGGTACGAATTCCCTGTGTGAAGAACGACAACAAGGGAGAGTTTTGGATTTGTCTTAGAGGATGTTTAGGAGGTTTTTCTATAATTTCAACACATGGGTTTTTTAGGTGTTGTCTTGTTTTACCCAATTAAAGCATTTGTAGCCCACGTTCATTCATCATTTATGCGTAAAATCACAAAAAACCTCTCAAAAAGGTGGATAGCAAACCTACCTCAAAAACCTGATGAAAGAGGTTGTCAAATCCACAAAGGATCGACAGATGAGGGCAATGGGCATGAGGGCGGTGGGCAACCAAGGCACTGAACTCTTCAAAATCTGCTCTTAACTCCTTTGGCCAACCTTACATATGAAAATGATTGGTCAAACCAGATATTTATACCCCTAATTAGCATTTAATACGCTCATTAGTGCTCATACGAATGATAGGAGGGTTGGTAAGTTTAAATTCTCAGACGACGGCAAGAGGTCTGGGGCCCGAAGGCAGGAAGGACATGACCTAGCAGCCATTTCAAAGTTCGTTATTTTCAACTAACAACAAAAGGCAGTCTAGGGTCTGGGGGGTGAAACACCATCGCTGGTTGGCCGTCAGAAATGGCAAAGTCAACTTGCAACCCCGAGCAGAGAAGTTCGGAAGATCGGGCCCGACGGGGACAAAGGAAGTCCACTTTCAACGCAATTCATAAGGGAGAAAAATCAAGAAGCCAGGTCCTAGGGCATAGGAAGGTGAAAGCCTTCATCCATTTAGGATGACGAACACCCAATGGAAACTTGGTAGGGCGGGCCCGCCAGGGCCCGAGGCCGCTAGAAGGAGCAAACTGCTAAGGAAACTCCGCAAAGGACCAGGACTTAGTAAAATTGGAGGGGATAAAACATGATAAATTCAAGATGAGACTTTGGAAGCACATTGACCAGTTAGGACATGAAAATAGGGGCATGCAAAATGAGGCAGTGACAAATGACCCGGCGAGGTGAAAAGAAGAGAGGGTCCCTATTATGAACGGGGCATGTGTACTGAAGGCACAACACAATACTTCATCATTACTACTATTAAATCCATAACATTAGACAAGTTTTAAATTTAGCAATTTATCTTTAATTTTTCTATTTAATTACTTACTTCTCTTATCTAGTTACTTTTTAGTATTCTATCAGCTTAATCTTGGGGAGGGCATTACATAGGTATTAGAGCACCAAGTTGCAACACTTTGGGAGATTTTGGAAAAAGGTAGTAATGATATAAATGAGTAAATAGATAGATTTTATTAGTTAAAGATGGAGTTACATGATTTTTTTGATGTCTTTCATAATAGATGGAAGTTGTATTGAATTATTTAAAATTATATGTAAATGCCACCTTTTAATTTCTCAACACGTTTGTGATGGAAGGGAAACAATTTTTTTATCATGTTATTTGCTAAATGTGTGTAATGCCTTAATTATTGAGTAAATTTGATTTTTTGATAGTATGGGGTGAAGTAATTAAGTGATCTCGTCCTTAGTCTTGCAATAAAAGGTTAAAAATAGCACATCAATTATAACTAGTTTTTTTTTTAAAACTTAAAGTTATTTTTTCTCTCATCCTTGAATTCAAACGCCTTAGATTCCCAACAATGTGGTTGTGATTATTGTCTTCTTAGTAATCAAGATTTCTGGATAAAACTGTGTGCAATTTTTTTCATCTAACGTTTCGGATCATACTCCATGATCCATCATCAGGATGATTAGCAGATAGAGAGAGACATGAAGAATAGATAGCAGACTTGGATAGAAATAGGGGAGAGGGTGGTGAGGGAAGGTTGTGAGGCACGTAAACCAAAAAGATGAGAAATTCAAGGGGAGGAGAAATCTTGATTACTAATGATCATGGACTGTGGAAACAAAATGTTATTTATTGTCTTCTTGTTCATTTTAGGAGCAATTTTTTTTGCTTTAGGATGGAAACTCCATTGAATCACTTAAGCTTATGAAAATTTTATTTGAAGAATCTTTGGTGTTAATTCTATTTTTTCATTTTCAATGTTGAACTCTTTATTTGGATTCTTGGTTGATTATAAATATTATTGAATTCATGTAATCCTAATTAGAGAAGTGATATAAGAAGGAAAGGGATTTACATGAAATTATTTTTTTGGATTTCAAAGAATTAATTGTCTTGTTTATGGGAAATTTCATTTTGAAGGTAGTTAATTAAAGTTTGTTATGTTCATCACTTTAACTTTCTTCATAATAGAGATGGATGATAACTATTGCTAACTATGTAGAGTCATTTCCTTGAGAAATTATTTAATGATTGTTGAAGTAGAGTGGGTCATCATAATTGTATGCTCTCTTGGTTGTGCATTACAAATTCAATACAATCTAGTTATCCACCATAACACATGGGTTGATTATTAAGAATATGGCTTACTCTATATTTTGTTAATGTTACAAATTAATTATGAAAACTATCTTATTGAGTTGATGATTTTAGACAAGCGTGTCCTTTTGTTATGAATTTAATGAAATATTATTCATACGATTTCATGTTTTATTATTGCAAAATATTATCTTATTTTTCAAGTAGAAGATTGGAAATGAGATAAATTAGCCTCAATTACTAGCGATTTTCTTGTTTCGAATAATGATACTTAATTTTGGTGCAATGGGACTATGAGTTGAATCATGTTATAAGCAAGGAGTTTATCCTTTGTGGTATATTGTGTCATGATCTATGGTGAAATTATTTATTGTTCTAATATTTGTTTTGAGAGTCGCGTTGGGGATTGAGAATTATGGGGAATTCCTTCTTGGAAATCCAATGTGATAGTGATGTACTTGGATGTTGGTAACTATTTCAAATGTAAACCAATTCATGATTTGATAGTGCTAAATGGTATTTATGTGTTTCAAAGTGGCTAAGAGTTGTTTTTTTATAAGTGTGTCTAAAGTTACGAAAGTGCATTATAATATGTATTGTGAGAAACCAGTGAATGTTATGTTTGTGACTTAAGTTTGAGATACTGGGTATCCAACTTGGGATAAGGGTGTGGTGGACATCTGGGATGATCTACTTGCATATACCCTGGTGTTAAATTATGTGTGATGATATTACATTTTTTTTGTGTTTTGGTTTAGTGTGGAGTCTCGTTTGTATAATGGGGGTTTGGGTGTGCCTAAAGAGCTGATCTCACTTGAGGGATGAGAGCCTCCTTCATTTGGGGTTGAAGGAGTTCCCCATTCTTTGGAACATGGGAACATTGTGATTCTTGATAAGTCCATGTGCTATCCAATGGACAGATGTCAAGAATTTGGTTTCCCCTTGGAATGTTGAGTTGGATCTACTCCCCCTTTGAGGACTCTGGATTTGTTGGTCCATGGTTTAAAAAGTGACTAAAGAGTTGATCTCACTCGAGGGTTGAGATCCTCCTTCGTTTGGGGTTGAGGGAGTGCCCCATTCTTGGGAACATGGGAAAATTGTGATTCTTGATGCATCCATGTGCTAGTCAATGGACAAATGTCAAGAATTTGGTTTCCCCTTGGAATGTTAAGCTATATCTACTCCCCCTTTGAGGACCACATTTGTTGGTCCATGGTGCAAAAAAAATTTTTTGATTGTATCCCATGGGTTGAGGATGGATCCGGTGTTCCAAATGTTGGATGAGCTTCCACTTGGGCTACAACTATTACAGAGATTGGATATTCAAAGGTATGAGTATTAGATGTAGTGTTCTTGTGGTATCCATATTGGTCTATTCACATATAGGTAATTCTTTAGCTAGCCATGATCCTAAGAAGTGTTGGAAATGAAGGGAGAAGAATGCAATAGTTTAATTCTTATTATCCAGTATTTGGTGGAAGAATATAAAATGAAAAAAATGTTAGGCTTGTGACAAAAAAAATTACATCATTTCTTAAGTTACAGGAATTACAGTGATTATGATAGAACTATAGGGATGATTACAAAGATATTTTTTGGTGAATGATGTTCTCTTGGGTAAAATTCAGTGTACAAATGACTTCTTTTACATAAACATATATGTATATGGCTATTTGATTGGTGTGTCTTAGATTGTGTGCAACTATGCTTGGTTACTATATGATTATTTTGTAGTTTGAGACCACCATATTGTTATAAGTGGTGTGAGACCACTATGTATTGTCGGCTATGTGGTTTGAGAACCACCATTCCCCTCCACCCCTTGAGTGGCTTGAAGAAGTCACATAGTTCATGTAATGTGCAAATTTTTGTGAAATGTGTATTATTTTTTGAAGATTCTTTTGTTGTTTATGCAAGTAGTATTATAATTTTGGATATTTAATTTATGTCATCCCTTTTACCTCAAGGAATTAATTTGATTTAAATAGTTTTTATTTGGATTGAGATGTTTCTTTTGTACTTGATTTATTTATTTATTTATTTATTTATTTATTTATTTTCTTCTTCTTTACTTCTTGAGATTTTGTTGTAATTTTTGAAATTTTATTTTTATCTTCTTAAGTTTGAGGCTTCTTTGAACTACTAGAATATGTGTCGTGATGTGAACTATGTAAACTGCTATATCCAGGAGGGATCCCTGGCAAGTCGTATGGGGGTGAAAATGCATTGGGGAATTTATCTTGTGAGGATGGGGATGTAAATGGGATCGGTATGGTATGGTCATAATCCATTCTCCCCTAGTGTGTGATTCATGATTACATAGTGATGGTAGTTGCTTTAGATCGGTGATATGGAATTTGGTACTATTCCTACTCATAAATCTCATCCCCTAAACCATGGGATATGTCAGTTGTGTTAATGAATGAATTTCATAATATGATACACTATAATCCATGAGGGATGAGCATTAAACACATGACACATAGACACTACGCATAGTATCGATGAAGATGCATCACATTGATATGTTCTTTTAGAGATGTTCCATCCATAGATGACAATCCATAAGAACTAGAACCATACACAAACATGACAATGTAAGGGCCTAACCAATTAGGACTAAACTTCCCCTTTTGATCAAGTGGTGCATTTACATCTCTTTGATTCTCATAGAGAACTAGGTCACCTACCTTGAAATTCCTAGGGAGAACACCTTGATTGTAGTGTTTAGAAAGTGATTATTGATAAGCTTTAAGGTGGTTGAGGGCCTAAAATCAACACTCATCGAGCAAATCAAAATAATTTAAATGATTAGAATGGTGAGTTTCATCATCAATTAAACCTTTAAGGGAAACTTTTGAAGATAGAATTTCCAACTATAAAGGCATGGTCCCCTCAGCACCATACACAAGGTTGTACAATTTTGCTCCTATCATTGTACAAACACTTGTGCAATAAGCCCAAAAGGTGTATGTTAATTGAGTATGTCAATATTTACCATTTTTTTTAACTATTTTTTGGATAATAAGCTCAACCGTTTTATTAGACACTTTGGCTTGTCCATTAGACTAAAGATAGTATGGTGTAGAAAATAGATGTCGGATATGAAACTTCTCCAGGAATTGCTTCATCTTTGTATTCTTAAATTGAGTACCATTATCACAAACAAGGGTAGAAGGAAATCCAAAGCAAGAAATGATATTGTTCAAAAGAGAGCTACAAATAGATGTATCATTCATGGATAGAATCAGAATAGCTTCGACCCATTTCATAAAGTAATTTATAGTAGTGAGGATAAAGATATGTCCTTTAGAATAAGGAGGTGATATTTTACCAATAAAATACAACCCCCATTTCATGAATGGCCAAGGAGAGGTATTATTTTGAAGCTCTTGAGAAAGAGCATGAATAAGATGGCTATGTTGCTAACATTAAGGACACTTCTTGACAAATTCAAAGTCTTGCTATATCATTTTCTAAAAGTATCCTATATGAATCAATTTTCGCAATAGAGATTTACCACTAAAATTTCCACCCCTAGAGCATGAGTGGGATTCTTTAAAGATAAGGGGTATTTCCTCTTTAGTGAGATACCAAATAACCAAACTATTGTAAGAGTTTTGATAAAGAACATCTGACAACACAACATATCATACTGCAAGTTTTTGTATCCGAGTGCAATCATTTTTGTCGCATCATCAGGAAAATTTCTAGTCTTCAAATAATTGTAAATGTTAGAATACCACTCCTCCAAGTCTACGTGAGCACACATGAGAGTATCATATTTAGGTTGATCTAAGATAGTGGGAGAGTGAATAATATGAACCACAAAATGGTATTCTTATATATCCTTATCCGAAGGCACAAGGGAGGCAACACTCATCGTGGAATCTACATGTTAGTTTTCTCTCCTAGGAACACTATCTATCATGAAAGAGGATAAGCAATCAAGAAATGATAAGGCCAAATCATGATACTGAGATAGCTTATTCTTCTTAGCTTGATACACCTCTATGATTTGGTTTATGATGAATTCAGAATCACCATGTATGTGAAGATGTTTGATTTCTAATGCAATTGTGGCACGCAAGCCAATGATAAGGGCTTCACACATAGAGATATTGTTTGTGCAATGTACTTCCAATAAAAGTGATAGATGTATTGGCTTACCGTTAGGAAATATCAATATTTTCCTCACTCCAGAGCCAGCTTGACACCTCAATCCATCGAAATACATCTCCCATACATGTTCACAATCAGTTGCAAAAAGGTCTTCATCTAGAAATAAATTAAAATTAGGGAAAGAGTGAGATGAGGGATATTCCACCAATTGATTGGCAATAGCTTGACCTATAATGGATTTTTTAGTTTCAAACTTGATATTTAATTCAAAAAGTAATATTACCCATTTTTCCAATCTCTCAACAAGATTGGTTCTAGTGAACATATGCTTTAGAAGATCAATTTATACAATGACATTAGTTTTAGCATGAAGAAGGTAATGTATTAACTTTTGTGTCACAAATATGAGAGAAATACATTGTCTCTCCATATTAGAGTAATGAGTTTCATAATCGACAAGAACATGACTACTATAGTAGACCACTCTTTCTCTACCATCATAATCATACTAAGCCAACAAAGCTTCTAAGGCATAAGGTGACATGGCAAGATAAAGAAAAAAGGGTCTATCCTACATATATGGAATTAAGATAGGAGGATTGGAAAAATATATTTTGATGGACTCAAAGGTTTTCTCACACTCTTCATCCCATCATAAATGAACATCTTTCTTCAGCAAATGTGTAAAAGGAAGGGTGTGATCAGCCAATTGAGATATGATACTACAAATTGCCTGAATCTCCCCTTGTAGACTATGCAGTTGAGAGATGTTTCTAGGTGGAGATATGCTAACAATCATGTCAATATTATTTGTGTCAACCTCGATTCCATGAAAGGAAACTATGAATCCCAAAAAAATTCCTATGTCAACACCAAAAATACACTTAAGAGGATCTAGTCTCATCTTATAGAGTCAAAGCCTTTTTAAAATAAGATGGATATTTTCTATGTGATCTAGACGAGTCATAAACCTAGCTAAGATGTCATCATATTAGTCTTCTATAATTTTTTGAATGAAATCATGAAAGATTAAGGTCATCACCCATTGGTAAGTTGTGTCTACATTCTTTAACCCAAACAACATGACCACATAATAGAAAGTACCCCACGGGGTAGTGAAGGCTACCTTATACTGATCTTTTGAGTTGATACAAATCTGATTATAGCCTAAGAAGCCATCCATGTAAGACCCTATCCCTTGTGGCCTTGTTGATCCTATTAGTTTTTGATGATTTATATGTTCTTTCATGTTGGATAGTAAACATGAGTGATGGTTGTTGCTACACCATGAAGATGTTCATATTCTTGACTAATCCTATCTAATGGTTGTTGTGAATTCTTTTGATAGTCATATAATTCCCATTCTTTTTCTATGTAATTATGTAATGATCAATATGATCAATTATTGGTAATATTACTATGTATATTAATTGGATTACATTATGTTAGGTAATTATATATTGTAGATATGGTTAGGTGTGATTATGAAGACAAATATTGATATTCAATGTTACTTATAGTAGTATGCATTATAAGTTAAATATTCTATTGACATAAGTGGTGATATTTTGATAACAGATAGTATTCACTCAATTTTTATTGACTCCATAACACGTATCATGCGAGTAAGGAGTGTTAAATTGTATGTTACTTGTGTAGATTAGTGGATCAAATTTTCTAGTTGATTATTATTCTTGGAATTTTTAATTCATATGTCATTTTTTTTAATTATTATTAATCATGAGTAATACTGACACACATTCTTGGTTGAGTAAATAGGTAAAAATTGGCCAATGTTGATAAGGAGGTCACATAGCTAATTCCTTTATTGTATCCTTGTAAAATATTAGTCTTTTCATGGGAAAGTGATTTAACCTTATTTTGTGTGATATGGGTTGTGCAGATATGAGAGTTATTTTATTAGTCCCTTGAGTCATTTTATTAAAATGGTCAATTTATGTTTTGTGAATTCCTTATGTGGTTTTAATTGTTTAAAATTTTCACTAGGTTATAGGTTTATGGGTTAGAGGTATTTTTATTCCATAAAACCCCTTTAATAAAGTCTTAAACCCACTGCAATTATCCACTTATGAAAAGTGACGAAAATCGGAGTTGAAAGAGGGGTTGGGAAGTTGAAAAGATGGTTGTATTTTTCCCTTATATTTATTCTTCCTCCTTGAAAGGATAAGAGGCTTGTTCATTTTGGGAAATTGTTCTTGACTTCTTTTTTGGTTTTTGATTCTTAATTTTTTTGGAGTTCTTGTCATGTTTGTGAAGGAGAAGCAATAGAAGTGATTTCTTGGAGATATATTTCTTGGTGATGTCTACCCTTTTAGTTATCTATCTCTGTTGATTTGTAATGAGGTTGTTGTCATATTGGTCTTGCTTATAAAAAATCTATGTGAAATTTGATGGTGAATCTCTTGCATTGTTGCAAGTAGCGTGTTGGGGTTTTCATTGGTTGATTCTTCTACCTTGTTTAGTTTACTTTCATTTATACCCTTTTGTATGTTAAAACAAAAATTATGAATGCAAGATGTTGTGATGTGCAAAATATATAAAGGGTAAACTTGTCTAGGAATCCTTGTAAATATTGGTTGTAATGTGTCAATTTTAGTAATGTGGATGTTGTATGTTACACTTTGGTCTTGGATCCTATGTGAAAAATATTTTTTGGAAGTGCTATGTGACCCTAGCTTGGGGGTAGATTGAATCTCAATCCTATGGTTGGCTGGAGAGCACATTGACCCATATTATTTTTCTTTTTCATGGATATTTGTATTTTAGGTACATGTGTTGAATAAGAAATAATATCTTGGGACTTTCATCCAATGGATTTGAAGAGAGAAACGTGTTGGTTTTTTGAGGTACCAATATTGTTGCCCCTATGCCAAACAATAATCTATTTAAAAGTAGTTTCACATATTTGATCATAAAAATTGATAAACATGCTATTGAAGTATATAATTTAATGGGTTTTTCTATTAGTAATCTCAAAAAAGCATATTGAAAAATTGTATTAACTTAGATCACCAATTATTATTTATTAAGAAAATATTGACATCCTTATTCACAATAAAAATCTATCTTAAAACAGTCCTACAAATATGTTCATACGTAATGAAATACAAAGAGTTAGATGATACAATTTAAAGGGTTTTTTTAAATAAAATATTTTTAAAACATATCCAAGAATATGAGAAATGTAGTAAACGAAATCTAATTTATGATTAAAAAATTATCATCTCCTTCTTTGAAACTAAAACAATAAATTGAAAACAAAAACAAATTGAGTGAAACCAAGTTCGGTATGATGAAGGAAAAATAAATATCTGAAGGAACTCTTCAATAAAAAAGATAGAAACATGAGAAAAATCTCTTACATAGATTATTAAGTTAGTTTTTGAAAATTAGTTTCTAGTTATCCATTAAGAGCCTTAATTGTTTAGTGCTTAGAAATATTGGTTCCAAGTTGTTAATTTTATTTATTCTCTTATTTACAGGATTGTGTTCTTAATTATTTGGTTTATTAATGGATGAACAATATATTCATTTTATCCAAAAATAATATCTTAATTTATATCAAAGTGATTAAAACGACTTATCATAGAAGAGTCTAGGTATAGTAAGCAAAGTTGGTAATTGAAATCACCTAAGAATTGTTGTAAGAAGAATAATAATTTTGGTAGAGTTATGAAGTAAAGGAATAAGGTTTAATTTTTGAATTATAACCTTAAAGCTTCTAAATCCATTAAATTATAGGTACTAATAAATGTTAACGAACTAAATAGTCATGAATTATGTCTATATGTTTAGTTGTGTGTGTATACTACAAATATACATAATCAATCTCAAGTTGTTGAGCTATTAGTCCTATAGCGTAAGTGTGTTCAATATTGGATGGTATAGTTCTTGTTAGCTTATTTCTTGCATGTTTATGCTTGTAATATATTGGTTTAAAGTATTGTTTAAAGTATTGTCTTCATTTCTAATGATTTCGTATTAAATAGATCACTTGGAAAGGTAAATAGATTGAGGTTGATTCACTGCTTACGATGCATCTTTAGTATTTACTTCTATTACATATCTCAACCTTTATGTAATCTTGATTTTACCTTCACTAACATTTTTGGATGTCCTATTTGATTCTTATTTAATGATAATAATATCTTTTGGGGCTTAAGTTAATGTTATTATGGAGATTTAATACTACCCTTATCAAAATAGGTTCCATGTTTATGTGTAGTTTAAATGAATACAAATGATGTTGACAATTAGTGTAAAGTTGGAACAACAATGTTTGATTTTAAAAATGAAAAGTAATTCATTTTTTTTATATTAACATTGGGTGTATACATTATTAAAATCATCATAAAGTAATGATTACGAAATTCCTTAGTGACATTATCATTATTATTATTATTATTATTATTCCCTCTTGTAAATTTAATTATTGGATTAGCAAAGAAAGTATCTAACGTGAAAAATATTCTTTTGGAGTGTGTAAGACTTCATCATTATTGCTACTAAATCCATGTAACATTAAATAAGTTTTAAATTTAGAAGTTCATCTTTAATTTTTATATTTAGTTAATTTTCTTATCTAGTTACTTTGTAGTATTTTATTAGCTTAATCTTGGGGAGAGAATTATAATCCATGAAGAACAACAAGGTATGGCATGCGATCAAATCTACAATCATATCGATATTAGGTAAGGAAAATTCATCCTTAAGAGAAGCCTTATTGAGATCACGAAATTCAATGTAAATTTGAATACGGCCATCAGGCTTGCTAATAGCAATGATATTTGATATCGAAGGTGAATAGTCAATAGGATGGATAAATCCTAGTTTTAATAGCTTCTCTATCTTAGTCTTAACCAATAATGCAACCTTGGGATTTATCTTTTTGATCTTTTGTTTAATAGGCTTAGTGTCGGGACCTAGGATGATATTATGAACCACCATAGACTCATCAATACCAGGCATGTCCTCATATGACCCAGTGAAGATATCAAGATGAGAATGTAAAAAATTTTTTAAAAAAATATACTCTTCTAGAGAAAGGAATTTCCCAATCTTAATTACCTTTTCAGAAGATTTAGGATCCATGGAAACATCAGTAGTACCCCCTTTAAGGAGAGAACTATGGTCTTCAGGATGGGGAATAGGAACATCATCATCCATGTTAGATAGAGAAGCCTCCTTATCCACACTCAAAATGGATTCTCCAAAGTATGATTGTTTACACAAGTGATACGGGAATCACTATTTATGGTGAAAAGAAGACAAATGGGAGTAGACACCTAAGAATTCTTCCAATGCTTCTTCCGAAGATAAAACATCTATGGGAACTTCATCAAATTCTACTTCAGTCTCAATTAGTTTAGGATGAACTAGGGAAAGAGGCTCAATAGAGATCATGTTAACTCTCCACCATGGTTTCTACATATAACGTTTAAAAGTACAACCTAGCCCCAAGTTACACTTATGAGGCCTAACTTGGATAGGGACTTGGATTCCCTATTCAATACACCAACAACTTTTACGGTTATAACCATATTTTGTGACTAGTTCATATCCAGGGTTGTATCATGTTTGCAAAGCCTAAGAAGAAGGTGGATCCACATAGAGAGTTTTCTTCCACTAATGGTTGTCAAATGTATCAATGATATCACAATCATCCTTCTTGATAGGGCGGCAAACATTAGCTTCCTCAACAGAAGCATGATTATCTTCCTCGCAAGAGTATAGTCATTTTCCTTGGCAGGACTCTGATTGCTTTTCTTGGTAGGAGGACAATTAGATTTCTTAGTAGAGGTGTGTGAGATTGTTGGGAGGTCAAGGTGGATAGGGTTCACTTTATATTTTCTAGTGAAGAAATCAGAGAAATCCAAGGACCCCTATTTTCACTAACACACACATTTTATTTAGAAGACGAAATGGAAGGTGAGGACTTAGGATTCTTCACTTCGAGTTGCTCTTCTTTAGGGGAAATTGACTCAGGGGTAACCTTCGAGGTAGGAACCATTAAAGAGTTTCAATGCATCAAAAGATCATGATGGAATACAACTCTTAAGAGTGGAAACAACCAAAGCTCAACTAGTAGCTACTAACTCACAAAGGTGCATAGTCGGTCAACCTTGATTGTAATAACTTCATTATTAGCAACTGTAGTGTCAAAAAATGGGTCCCTTGACATTTTCACACTTGTTTGGGTCCTTACAGATTTTGGCTTAATGTTTCCTTGATTTAGTGTTGTAATGTGGTTGACACATTCACATCAGGTCTTGGGCCCTTGCGAACTAATGGATTTAAATTGTACCTTACTAAAGTGTTGTGAAGTTTTGTGAATTTTTTTGACACACTTTCACACTTTTTTAGGGTTTTATCAATTAACTAAGCATAATAAACATAATTTTAATCATAATCAACATTAATCATGCCTTTTTTGAAGTGTTCTAAAGTATTGTAACACACTTTCACACTTCTCTAGGCTTTTCATTAATAATTAGGCTTTCTTATAATTTAATTGGCCCTATTTTGCATCCACAAGCCTCATTTATTGCATATTTTCAAGGATAATGTCAACACCACTCAGTAACCAATCATAATTTAGGTGTTTTTGGATTGTGTGGCCCAGATTTAGTGATCTAGGACTCATTCGCCACATTGGGCGAGTGAGTCCCACCTAGATTTTTGGGTCCCAAACCTATTTTTACACCTTTCTAAGCACTTTTGATTTTTGGTCCCATACATTATGCCAAATGGGACTCATTCACCACCTTGGGTGAATGAGTCTCATGTGGCCCAAAATTGAAATTAGTTCAAATTCTTGGTGAGATTTTTCCCTCCTAGATCTGATGTCAACTTGTAGTGTTGTAATTTCAGGAATTCTTGCATAATTAAGTATAAATACAAGGCTCCTTCACTCATTTTTCATAACATGCACCTAAGACTTTTGTGAGAACATTCTTAATGGAAAGTTGAGTTCACAAGGGCATTCAAGTGTCTTCAAGAGCATTCAAGAGCATTCAAGGGAAGAATTATTCATCAATTGTTGCAGCAATTTAGGATCCATCATCATGGAAAGGTTCTAATTGCATTATTTCATGCTCATGCTTCATTATCTTATTTCATCATTTGGTTTAATTACCTAAATGGGGTTTGGCCAAGGAAAACCCCTATTCCCTAACAATCAACACTTTTTCTCCCTCTCTTTATGTGATTGCAGATTTAGTTGCTTTGAAGACTTGGAGATCATTGAAGACTAGGTTACAAACTTGTTGTATTTGTCTCCCCATTTGCAAGGTCAAAATATTCACTAAAAGGTCATCTACAACCCCAAAATTAGGGTTATGGATCTGGGAACATGGAGAAGCTAAAAGAGAAAACTAAGAGGTGCATATCAGAACTTTGAATTTCCAGAAAATCAAAACTAGACTCATTCACCACAAGTGGCGAATTAGTCCCACTGTAGGTGTTTTTTGGAGATATTTGCAAATTTGGATACCAATTTTCCCAAAACTTTATCTTGTGCAAAAATCCAGAACTAGGACCAATTCACCCAAAATGGCGAATAAGTCCCACTAGGTAAAAAAGTCAACAATTTCAGCATTTTCAAAGTTGTTTCTAGTCTTCAAAACATTTCCAGGTGCACACATTTTTTCTGTAGCTTTCTATTTTTTTCTTCTTGCATTTTCAAGTCATTTAGTTCAATTTTGTATCAAACTACGTTTTACATTTCATCTTGAATGTCATTATCTTGTCCAATTTTAAATTTGGTGGTGAACCCCTCTTGTAATTTGAAATCATACCCTAGGATACCCTATTGTTAGATCTATTGCCTCTATTCCACTCCTGGGGTGAGATCTCTAGGGTCATCCTTGAATGTGAAGTATAGAAGATTGTTGCCCTAGATCCTAAACCCTAGCAAAGACAAAATTATATCTTACATTTTGGTGAACCTTCATTTAGAATACCTTCTTTTCTGATTTGGAGTCCATCATCATCCTAGATCTAGCTTGCATTAACTTTGCATTAGTTAATTGGCATCGAGGGTTTCCAAATTTTTGCATTAGTGAAAGTTCATATAGGTTGCATTTTTCATCTCAAATCATTGAAAAAAATCGAAAAACTACATTTTCATTTAGTTTATAGATCATACAACATAAAAAACATAAAAATTCATTAAAAATTTTTGAAAATTTTGAAAAAAATCCCTACTGGGACTCATTCGCCACCTTGGACAAATCAGTCCCATAACAGATCTGAAGCAACCTTTTACAACATTAAAAACCTTGTTTTTACACTTTTGTTTGCTTCCATTAACTATCTGTTTTATTTGGTGGAGTTTCCATTACATGCATTTCATTAAATCTAGCTCAATTTAGTCCATTTCATGCATTGCTTAATTTCAAATTTGCATTTTCACATTGTTACATAGCATAATCAGTCAATTGTCATCTTCACAATCTGAAAAATTGCATTACTCTTTTGCATGTTTTCTCTATCATTGTTTCATTTCAATATTGTAGAACACTAATCACATCATGTTTTCATTGCAAAAGGCTATAGTTACCATACTTCGTGTTCTATTTTCCAATCTTGTTGAATGTTGCAAGAAAGCTTTGTTAAGAGCATATGAATATGAGGTCCTTTCCCCTCTCTTTTTGTTTGACATTGATCTCTCTCCTAGTATCCCTTCTTAGAGTGACACTTCTATATTTGACTCCAAATTCTGACAAATGTTTGTCGAAATATCGACAAACTATTGTTGAAATACCAATGAAACAATCATGTAAATTTCATCACTAGTTTTTTGTTGCTTTTTTGAAAAAAATTTACACATCAAAAAAGTGACCCAGCATCGTCGGTCATCGCCATGGAAAATGGACCTAGTATTCGTTAGAAAATCAATGAAAACTTCATCCATCTAGCGATGAAAAATAGCCACAAATTTCAACAAAAAACTGTAGACATTCTGTTAGCTCTCAAAAACGTAGGCAAGATGACTCAAGAGGCTGCCCATCTCTTGATATGCTTCAGGGTAATAGACAAAGTCAAGAGAACTCAACCTTATACTCTTTAGGTGCTGCCAAACCTAGGTAGGTATACCTTTCTGAATTGGGTAGACTTAACTTATGATTATCTTTCTTGCACAATGGTTTGTCCACAATGGCAGATGGAAGTGAACAAATGAAATCAAACTTGACAACAATAGTAATCTTCTGATTCTAAATCCTAAAGTGCTCAATTAACAAATGTAAAACAAATGTAAAGAAACTGAATGAATCCAAATGATGAAATTGTAGAGACTAGTGCCTTATTGGGTATGTGAAGTCGAATGAAATCAAGATAAGCAACACTCTCTGGAGAAAACTCAAATTATCTGGCATACATTCTATTTACAACTTGTATAAACATGCAATTTTGTAACTACTAAGCTCTACTTTAACAATCCAGATGAATCTCTCTGATTACTATGATCAAATAAAAGGATTTAATATTTGCTTGAAAGAACCGATTGATTAATCACACAGATACAACAAATGTGCATTGATAAACTGAACATAAACTTGTTATGTCAATTTAAACAACTAGAAAGCATCAATCTTGGAGACAAGTTAGCAGTATTCTCATTAAATTCAACAAATAATTGACACCAGAAAAATGCAGCAACATCAACTGATTTTCATAGATACCTCCATTCTAAAATGATGCAACAATAATCTCCGATCTGATAGTTTTATTCTACTGTATCTACTTGCCATATATTGAAATATAATAACTGATAGTTGATCCCTTTTTACAATTACAAAATGCCTATTTATACACCAACATGAGAAAATAAATCATATTAAAATATCACGTCGACCCTCCATAGAAATCGGGCTCCAATCGAGTCATCCTGCAACGGTTCCAAAATGTATACATGTTGGCCACAACATTTGAATTTTTGTTATTTAATAGTGAAACAGTTAGCGAGACACATTGTATCGTTATGTCGAAGGCAATCCAATTGTTACCTACCCGTGTCCTTATTCGCTTTCGCCGTGACTGTCGACTGTCGAGGAGAAGTCACATAGATTTCATAATGTTTCATCGAAAGTCCACTTACCACCTGTATGTTGCCACAACATTTCGTTCATTACACCAAAGTCATGAAGTATCTGCATATTCCCCTTGTGTTTTGATGTAGCTCAGTGATATCGGGGAGACCTCACATAGACCACATCATGTTTCACCGAAAGCCTTTTATTCATCTTTGTGTCGTTGAGACAAGATCACACTCTCGCCGACAAGGTCCTTCATCATTTTCCATCGGCAAGACTGAAGGTCACTCACTGAGACCTCCTACCGATGTCATAACTCCTCCTGAAATGTATCCTTTCATCATGTGTATCGGCGAAACATATCAATGTCAAGAAGACCTCTCTGAGATTAAATTGTGTCATACCGAAGCATCCTGAATCCACACTTGATCGCCAAGACATAGCCAACCTCTTACCGAAAGCCATTTGAGAGAAACCTTGTATGCTCCATCGGTGAGACATATATATTTCGCTAAGACCACTCGCCGAAGACTTTATGTTTGGCCGAAGTGAAACCCCATACGTGATGTCGGTGAGACCAAAGGTCACTCGCCAAGACCTCACCCCGATAGCACCAACCTATACTGATACGTATCCTCCCACCACCAGTCGGTAAGACCAAAGATACTCGCCAAAATGTAATACCCATACCGCACAGCTCTTGTCGATGAACCCTCATTCAAGCCAGTCGCCAAGACAAAAAGCATTCGGTGAAACATTATATCGATGACCAGACTCCTGCCGAAATTTGAATCAACCTCTGTCGTCAAGACCGTAAAGAACTCCTGCCGAACGGTGCCTGCAAGAAAAACCTAATCGTTGTGACATCAAATGAGTCCTGCCGAAAGGCAACACAGACTCATGTTAGCAAAAAACGCACAATGGGTCGGGGATACAATGGCATTCTCATGCCGATAGGAACCAGAATGTAAAATATGCATGACTCAATGGAATTATGGGGTAGAATGGCAAAGTAGAGGTGAAATATGCACACGGTAGGACCAAATCTAGAAATTTATGAGTGAAAACACATGTAAAAACATCAGATTTTTATAGTTCCAACACATTCATCAAAATTTTGATGAACAGTTTGCGATGAAAAACTGCAAACATTCGTCAAAATTTTCAAAAACAGTTTGGGACAAACCACTAAAATTTCTGACGAAATTGTTGTGCAAGCGATGATATACATCGTCAAAAGTACAACAAAAATACTGTCACATGTATAGCAACTTCATCGGAAGTTTTATGGTTCTTCCAAAGATGTTCGTCGAAATTTTGATGAATGTCTGTAGCTTTTTTTTTTTTTAAATATTCGTTCAAATGCATGTTATTACATACATTTGAACAAATTTTGTAATTCCTATTATTGACCTATTATTCGTGCAGATTTTTGTGTTATGTTGTTGTATTTAAGGACATTCTTTATTCATTCAAAAATGATGAAGAGGATATAATAATCATTAGAAGAGTATCATCTCTTTAACTTTTATTATAACATTTGTACAACTATAAGTGTCTTGAAGCAGCCTATTCACATAATTTTCAACACCAGAATTTTCAACATCAAAAATATTATTGAACTATGTTATTTAAGCCACAAAAATTTGACAAGTAAGAGAACTCAACATATTTCTTCAGACTTGGTGATAATATAAAACTTTGATGTGTATTTTATCTCCAATTTATTTTAAAAATTTATTATTTATCTCCTATTACCCCTATGAATCCAGACCATGTTTACCAATTGTAACTTTTATTATGAATCCAAGTTTTGTTAATCCATTGTAAATCCAAATATCTCCAAAATAAACCATGTAAACCATGTGAGTCTGTTGTAAATTTTTAATTATGAAAAATGATCTTGATTAACCATATTTGGCTTAAGTACACTAGTGTAAGCATAGTCAATATCACACTATGCAGTTACAACTTACAAGTAATCATGGAAAATATCAAAGATCAAACTGCCAAAATATATAGCAGGAAGGACCTTCAATAGCAAGTGGACACAAAAGATCCCCTAATAGATCAGGTGTTCGTGGTGCAGTTTGTGCATTTTGCTTGGAAAGAGCTCCATTATCCTAGCGTGGTCCTTGTTCAAACTTTACCAACATCCTACAACATTTGCAGATATGATATTATACACAATTACACCTTGAAGAATGGTCCCAATATAATCACAGAAAAGAAAGCACAACTAGAGTGTTAAATGATAATATTTTCTCAAAACAGAATGAAATAAACATCATTTCCTAACAGCATTACAAGTCTTACAGGCATCTTTATTTAGCCAGTAGGTAGGGATCCATTAGCAGGAAGATGATCTGATACAACTATAACACTTGACATTTGTTGTTGCACTCAAAATTTTGTATCTACCACTATATCTTCTGCTCTCCTCAATAATGCAGACTAATAATAATGCAGTAAAACTCATAAGCAAGTACAAATGACTCATGTAGTAATATAGACTTTCAAATGTATTTAGGAGCTCAGTCTCTTAGTTCATTGCATAGTGTAACATCTCAACCATCATACCTGACGTTCAGGAAATTTGGCAATTTCAGCCAGTATGTCCATTAGAACTGGCCCTTTTTGACTCAAAGAAAAATATTCTACCTCACACATTGTTGGATTTCTAGATCAATGCAACCTTGTTTATGTCAGCACTGTTTTAATTAATTCCTAGCAAAAATATTAGATTATCATAAATTACTAAAAAATTGAAAACAAAATTGAGCTAAATTTTTTTATTTGCTAAAAACTGCCCAGATATATTCTTGTAATCCTTGATCTGGAGGTTGAGTGTGCATCAGTATCTTTGCATAGGTGTTCAAAAGAAGAGCAACAGTGGAGATTTTGTAGCCACCATTCTAAATGTTAGGAGGCCAAGATCAATTGATGCTTTCGGTGCTTGAAAACTAATTTAATAATCAAGTAAATATGCTCAAAAAATATTACGAGACAGTTGGGAGTTTGTCCTGAATGACAAAAAAAAATGTCTGGGCTACAACCAGGCCTTCTAGCCAGAAGGTGACTGTACTCTCCAAGTAGATAAGCACCAACCTGGAAGCACGCATGAAATTTTGGTTCATGGTACTAGAATAGCTTCTGAAAGTAGGTTACATAGGAAAGATTTTAAATACTCTTATGTTCCATGATGATCATTAGAAATTTAGCACTCCAGTGATGCTATGGAACCAAAAGGTATACAATAATATTTCTAAACTGCATTTTTGTAGAGCACTATTCAAATAACACAAAGGCATCAAAAATAAGTCCAATATCACATTATTTTTTACTAAATGGTACATTAATTGAAGTTTATTAATTGAAAGTGCTTATTCAAATAACACAAAATATATCTCTACCTATACTTTCAGAGCATATGGACCTGCACTCATTGCATATGCACTCAATCTATGGGGACTGCCATATAAAATAGACCATCATTCTACAGCTCTCTAGCTTGACAAAAGACATAGGAACACTATATAAAAATTGACCTCCAAAATTATTATCAAAATAAATATAAACCTCAAAATATTACAATGGAAATCTCATCCTTTATCATAGTAATTAAATATAGATGTTTGATTGTCAATATTAAAAGAGAAAATCAGAAATAGTCCTCAGTTTTCTCTTATTTGTCCCTTATAAATTAAGTTAGCATAGTCTACTATTATGATTATGTTGTATCTTGCAAGTCCCAAGCTGAAAATTTTTCAAGATTGTGATATTACCTGTATTCTACAGCATTGAAGTTCAATTAGGCACATATGAACACCATAGGCAAGTATAATTTCTCTTGCAATATAAATCAGAATAGTAAGTTTTTCCCAATGCCCTTCCTCTTGTTCACTCTGCCAATCTGTGAGACCCATATGTGTGAGATTTCATTCTCAAACTCAGTGCCATTTTCGCTTGTCTTCACATTCACTTCACACAATATTGAAATTGAATATGAATTAATTGTATAATCTCATTCTCAGGATTTTCGCACTCTGTAGAGCTCACTGTAATAAATTTCATTTTGTGTTGTTTTTTCTATGGATATACGTTGGAAAAGTAGTTTTTTTGTTAGGGTCATATGTATATAAAAAAGGGGTATGCTATGTTGTGGTAACAGTTTTGTAGTTGAACACGGGACACTGTTTTTGTTCTTCTAAGTTAAAGAAAGAGAAGCAACTCTATTTTATGCAATCAAAATTTGTATGTTTTTGTCCAAAACATAAATATATATTTACAGTTCATCTCTATTTTTATCTATGTGTTATATCTTGGTTCTTTTGTTCTCCATTTCTCCTCTGCTTATATACTGATCAAACACATTGGAATAGTGCCAAAAGCAAGAATGAGTACATAATAAGAAAATCGCAATTAGAAGATAATCCACAAGTGAAATAGCTATCATCCTTGAGAAAAATTAGTACAGTGATACATAATTAGCATTACTATTCCATGAGTGATTTATCAACACAAATCTTATCTTAAAGGAAAACAACTTTATTGATTGCATACACTGTCCTCATAATATCTACTTCAGGAAACAATTATGTTTTCTAAGAAATGAGATTATTTAGTGTTGTAAATAGTGTAGACCATATGCATGGAAAGAATAAGAAAGAACTGCAAACATACAAAAAAAAGCTCAATACAATGAATTTTACCTGAGAGAATTCAATGTGGAAAACACCAAAAGAGTAGGACTTGTCTTCTCTTGCCACTATCTCCTTTAGTGTTTTAACAAGCTCATTGCCTTCTAGAGATCTCCATGGAACTCCAAAAGAAGACTTGTCTTATCTCGCCACCATCTCCTTTAGTATTTTAACAATCTTACTGCCTTATAGAGACCTCCATGGAACTCCAAAAGTAGACTTGTCTTATCTCGCCACCATCTCCTTTAGTATTTTAACAATCTTACTGCCTTATAGAGACCTCCATGGAACTCCAAAGAGAGGATTTGTCTTCTCTTGCCACTATCTCCTTTAATATTTTAACAAGCTTACTACCTTTTAGAGATCTCCATGGACACAAAAAGTATATCAAGGAAACCTTGCAACTTATAATGCTCTAAAAATTGCTTCAATGCATACTCTCCTACTCCACTTACATACTACAACTTCCTAGAACACTCAACCAAAAATGAATGAATGAATCTCTAACTAAGTGAATGGAAAGATCCTGCAAGGGCATATTTAACTGAATGCAACACAAATGAACTAAACAATCATTCCAAAATGCCAAAGAAAATAAAGAAACACCATCTTTAGATGTCACTCTTTTCTATCCAACATTGGCAGAACCACCACATCCATCAGGGAAAAACCTTTGAGATCTGCAAACACCACAAGACAAGCACAACTACCATAATACAAGCGAAACCACCATCTTGGCACCACTATGGTTTTTGCTCTATGCATACTACTTTGTGCTTTCTTGACCCAAAGGAATCCAGATCACCTTAGAAACATTTAGAACCTGTATAGCACATTTACCATATTTGCATGTTTTTTTCTTACTGAAAAAGATCATATAAGGAATGTTGAGAGTGTTTCCAAGTTGAATACCTTTCAACTAGTGAATGAGAGTAATGGCTTAGTGGAATCAAATCCAACTTACTTCATGATCCAAATTAGATCATATAAATATCCCCTAAAAATATAATGAAATATACATGGGAAATTGTGAAGGGACAACAATCAATGACAGTGGCAAACCAACAAACCCAAACCCCAAATCTGAACCTACAACATGGGTGTTAGACCTACTACAACTATGAATTCTTTTGTAAGATTAACAATCTACAAGAAGAGAAAAACCAATCAGTTAGGATTTGAAGCTTGTGGAAATATGAGTCCAAATTTTGTTACATTTCATTTAGTAATCAATGCATCATAAGGAGGCTACATTTCAAGTTCCCAAGTCTAGCTCTTCATATTTTGGGAGTAATTAAAGAATCACGGTTTTTAACAGAACTCAATTTTTGAGAACTACAAGCAAAACATTCAAAAACCATTCATAAAACTAGATTCCTTGCAAAAAATACTCAAGGCATATGGAGATGCTCATTCGTGGAATATAGGCTATCACTAATAGGATCTCATAAGAGATTGACTTATTAATGGAAAAGGTAGAGATACTTCAGTCCCAAATTAAGAAACCTCCTGAGAACTAGTCTACCATCAAGTATACTTCAAGAAATTTTCCCAAACAAATATGGAATTGGGTTTGGTCTATTCATCAACCCTCTTAAACTTGGACAAATTGGTATAATTCTCTTCCTTTTGATAAGATTTTATATAGAGGAAACGTTGCATAACTTGTTTACAAGATGATAAGACACCTCTTGAAAATATCAATATGAATGAGAAATAATGTGGAGAAGCCAATGCATATAAAACCAGTTCAAGCTCCATAATGAAGGATGGGGAGGATCAAATGATGCAAAAAAAAATGACCTTTGGAAACCTCACAAAAGGCCCTCTTATTCTAGGGGGACATCTTCCTCTTCTAGCATGCAAGACAGTCTCATTCCCTCATTTGGCATCCTTTCATTTGCTTTTACGTTCATTTTTTGGACCCTCTATACCTATTTATAAGGTTATGTTCTTGTACTCTATTTGAGCATCACATTCAGAATAGTTGTGGTATGAATTTTCTTGTCTCTTACACTTGGTTGCCTTCCATAAGTCTATTGCCTTGAGGAATATTTGAACATTCAATGCTATTTCTCATTTGAAAATTTGAACCACTACTATCCTTGCACCTATCTAGCTAGAATTTTTTGAATCCTAATGGGTTAATCAGAGCATCACCAATATCCAACATAATAGAAACTAACAAAAGAAGACCCAAAAGAACCCACCAGCATCCAACAAGAATAAAAGAATCAAATCTGCCAATGGTAGTCCCAAATCACAAAAGAAACAAAAATTCAAAACTAAATCAACTCAAATTTCCCTCAAGTGTTCAAGGGGTTCTACTGAAATGGTAATAAAGAACAATCGCAAAAACTTGATCCAAGTTGAACAAGTTTAAACCTCTCATTGTATAATGCAAAGTGGCTTGTAGCGTTCGCAAAGAAAGGTGAGGTTGTGGTGTATTGATTTTGGGGTACATTCAAAGTAGCAATTTAATGATTAATGATTATAGAGCACATTTAAGGTTTGATTTGGAATAAATTTAGTGTGACCCATGTTTATAAATCTCAAGATTGTGATCCATAACTCATCCCACACAAGATTAAACAAAACCCCATAACCTTGAAAGGTTCAACCAAATTTTCATAACAGAGAAGTGATTATCACTAAAAATAAAATAGTCTATTATCATAAGAGACCCAACACAACCACCAACAATCATAGTTAACCTCTTTCCAATGCTAAATTTTAAAAACCCCCAAATTTTGCACCCATTATCATAACAAACATAGAAAACCATAACTCATTGCCAAAATAAAGTAGAAAATGTCTTACCTGCACTGTGAGAACGAGGTGCTAGATACAACAATAATAATATTTCCTCTTCAATGACGCACCCCAAATAATTGTAGAAGCCTTAGAGATCGATGATATTTTGAGCCTTGACCCCTTTTCACTGAGCTCCCATGTCTTCCTTATGTGATGCATTGAATGCAAAGAAAAATACCAAGGCTCAATGCATATATTGATTATAGCACCTGGGAAGGGGTGGTTTGCACTAAAAATGACTGGATCACTTTTGACCCCATACGCAAGTGTCCATTATTTCTTGTTGCACCTAGCCATTTCGAGCAAGCCTTTGAAACACAATAATATGCAATTTATTGGGTTCTTTCTTTCTAAGGAGGGGAGCCTATCTACCGACAGGATCCCTACCGATCGAAGGAAATCCTCACGACTATAATCATTCTTCTTCTCCTCTTTAGCAACTATAGTTGCATGCTAGGGAAATCAATCCCTTACCCACACTGATGCCTTTTCTGAACTCAACAATTTTAACGGGAAGCTAGTAAGAGAGGATGGATGGATAGATCCATGGAATGAGCTTTCACTCCCATGTTGGCATTGTTACCCAATTAAAACCTATGGGCTCAATCATGCAAAGCATCTATGTTGCAGGTGTTCTCGAAGGCCAAATGGGACGTTCACATTAGGGATTAGGTCATGCATCTAATGATGTTTCACAAGGAGCTCATTTGAAAGTATGCCTCAGTCAGATTTGGCATAAAATCCATTAGAGAAGAAAGTCAGCAAGACCCCTATGTTGTCTTGCCGACTAGTAATGCATTCCATTTGTCTGAAATACCAGTCACTAAGACATTCGGGGCACCATAAGTCTTGTGTATCTCTCCGCTTGGGATGTCTCACCGATAGTAGCTCACAAAGTTGATCTCGGGGAAATGGTTTTCTTTTGGCAGAAGGTCTCGGCGATCATGTAGAGTCTCACCGAAGGGGGTTTCACCATCAGCATAAGGTTTGGACTTCAGCATGAAGTCTTGGCGACTAATGAAGGGTCTTACCGATAGTGAGCTTTCCGAAGGATTTTTTCCTTCAGCATAATGTCTTGCCGAAGGTTGGGGGTCTCCCCGAAAAGAGGTGTGGTCTCTGTGAGAGAGTTGATCTCAGGGAGATGTCCTGACGACACAGGAAAGTCTTGGCGACATAGGAAGCATCATCGGCAAAGGTCTCACCAACCAGTGCAGCCTCCTGAAACGAAAGGAGTTCGCCAAAGGGAAAGGAATTCTACATGATTTCTTGGTGAACGAAGGGGTTCTTTCTGACAACAAATGAACTGAGCTCGCTGAGAGTTGAGGCCTTCGGCATGAGGTCTTGCCGAGAGTATGATGTCTTGCCGACTCGTGGTCTTAGCCAAAGAAAGTAGTTTTTCCATGATGTCTTGGCGAAGGCATTATGTCTCGCCAATAGAATGGTGGGTCTCGGGGTAGCATTTTTCTTTCGAAAGGATCTCTCACCAACACTCAGGAGTCTTTCCAATAGATGAAGAAGCCTCGGCAAGAGATGATGGTTTCGACGAAGGATGGAGGAATTGTTGTGATGTCTCGGCGATGCGGAGGTGGTCTCGCCGAAAGATAGAGGGGGCCTCGATATGTGTTTTTCCTTCGGTAGGAGTCTCACCCACAACAAAATACCTTGCCAAGAAATTTTGACATTGGCATAAGGTCTTGCCGATATAAAGATGTCTCCCCGACGAAAAGAAAGGGCTGCTCACCGTAAGGTCTGGCCGAGTGGTGAAGGTCCTGCCGACAAAGGGAGCCTTTGGCATAACATTTGGAGCTCAGAAAGATGTCTTCTGGACTAGTAGGAGTCAGGATGAAAGGAAGGAAGTCGATCGAGGGTTCATAGCTCAGTGAAATATCTTGGCGAAAGGAGGAAGAGCATAACAAAGGAATGAAGACCTCGGTGTGAGGTCTCATAGACACATGGGTGTCCCGCCGAAGGAGTTTTACTTGCTGGAAAAGGGCTCGGTCGGTGTAATGTCTCACTGACCAACAAGGAGTCTCATCAAATGGAATGAACGAAGGTCAGGGATAGCAGAATGTGCTTGGTAAAGGGTCTTGCCAAAGGGTGAAGGTATCAGTGATGAAAGAGATTTTTGTGTGACTCCAAGGGGCTCATTGTAACATCTTTCCAAAAGAAATATGTCTTGTCGATATTCTAGGCAATATCGGTATGACTTTTGGGCTCGCTAAGAACTCTCATCAATGGATGCATGTTATACTGATGGTTGCAAGAGAATTTAATCGCATCAGGGAGACACGATTAGTGTCTCACCGACATGCGATTCTACAGGACGAGCTTTTGACTGCCCGAGGAATCTGCGTGGAGTATGCTCAACCAATCAGAGAAGCTACGAGTGAATCGTTGGCAGCTGAACTAGATGAAGAAGATCAACAGGATGAAAAGCAACGTGTCTCGACCAAGGAGGTTAGAAAGTCGACACGAGACCAGGAAATGAAGGTGATAGCTACAAAAAATCTAAGGGCTTCTCTAGGGAATGTCTCTTCACGGACATGAACAACAGGACACGCAGGGTGCGGCATTAATTTCAGGCAAAAGATCTAGAGAGATTTTTTCTGAGCAAATATTTTTGTAAGCCCAAAGGGGCCGACACTTTCTTGTATATAGGGCATTATTTCCTTCTTGGAAAGGAGTTCTCCAGTTGCTCTTCTGAAGTCTATGACCTTTTACATTCCTCTCTCAGTTTAGCATGCTTCTGTAACTCAGTTTGGAGCATGTTATATAAAACTTACCTTGGATACCATTGATGGTTCACTCTTTGTCTTCTAGTTCTTGTGAAGTATTGTGCATATTTTTATTGATTCATCAAGCTACTTAGTGAAATCTTTCTTTTCCTTATAGCTTTGTTTCATGTTAGCATGCCTTTCTTTGCAAAAGTAGTATCATGTAGGTTACAAACTGTGTTTACTCAATCCTGCACATGCACTTTTAATTTGTGAGAATCTACTTTTCCTTCTTGAAGGTGTGTGCATGTCAAACCTATTTGTATGCATGATCTACAAAATCTTGTTGTGCAGCCCCATGCCTATCACCAGTATTCAAGTGTAACTCAAGTATTTCATTCTTCTTGTCATTTTGGTGCATCACCTTAGAATTTAGCTTTCAATTTATGTATTCCTTGTCCATTTTCCTCACAAGAATCAGTAGTCTAAGTGATACCAAAGGAAGCCGGCCTTCTCTGAAGGCTCATTTCAAATTCAGGTGACCCACAGCCTTGAAATGATCCCATGTGTCTCTAGAAAGCTCAGTTTCCATCACTGTGCATAGGGTGCAATTTCTAGGTGACAACAAGCATTTCGACAAAATTGTTATTCAAGATCTTGCTCATAACAGGTCTCCCCTATATCAAATATCCTCAAACATATATGGCGACAACAGTAAGTCATACATTACTACAACAACAATCAGGCATTTTTCATCCTAACCCTTGCAAAGTGGATTCCCCAATGCAAGATTCAAAATCTCTGGGGTATCTCTTCGGCTGAAAGATTCACTAAGCTATGTCACAGTGCTCTTGCGCGTGCAGGGCCAAAAAACAAAATAACATGTGAAATTCAAATTAAATCGCTATGGGTTTTTGCTCCTCCAAACTCTTCCTCATTCCACTTCTCCAATTTGACGAGCTACAACCTAAAAATAAGGTTTCAACAAAGGTTTTAGAGTATCATGTTAATTAAAGGTCGAGGAGGTATTTATTGACCATGGAAAATGAATTTAGGTTAGCTAATACAAAGAGATTATATCTTGTAAGTTGTGTAGTAAAATATTGCACATCACTATTAGTAGTGGTCATTATAGTTGATTTTTTAAGAGATCTATTAAAATGGATTAAGCTTAGGTCAAATAACATTAATAGAGATTAGGAACATGAGCATGAAATGTAGATGTATAGCTCACACTTAATTGTAAGAGATAATGGTCAACATATATCAAAATAAAGTTAGGAGAGACTATAATGGAGACTATAATAATGGTTTAGATCATTACGGAACCCTTACCTACTCTCAATTATGAAAAATAATAAATTAGAAAATTTCTTGGTTGTTGAATTTGGACCTTACAAAAAACTAAAATGTGTAGATTTGATAATGATCAAATTTACAATAAACAATTTTGAAACAAGTGAAACAAATCATGCTAAATTTACACAGTACAACAATCTTAGAATTCCAACACTCTTGCAGTCACTTCAATTTTTCATATGACATTTTCTTAAGTAAATAATTTGATTATAGGTGTAACTTGATTAATTTCAATCATAATTCAATTAAGGTCCATGCAAAAAAGGTTAGAATTGGTAAAATTGGTCTAATTACAAATCATATAGTTGTGGCATAGCTTTCTAATAATCCTTTATTTGTACAAAATTTATGCTATGGTCATATTTTAAGGTTTATTCCTTTGACAAGATCAACAAGAGCTATAGGAAAAGGTGACTTTATTCTCTTACAATAGGAGGTATCCACAAGGATGCAAAAATTAACAAGTAATAGGAACCATGACTCAACATGATGATGAAAAGGGGGCACCCCAAAGTTAGGAGACTCTTATCAAGAGAGATTATGAAGATGAAGATTCATGTTGAAAGCATAAGGAAATGCATGTGAAATATTGACAAGATGGAGAAATGGATGGAGGTTCTCCTTGAAAAGATCATTTGATATTTCATTGAGACACCCAAAAATCTTGAGAATACAAGAGGGAAGTCTCTTAAATAAAGGAAATAGATAATCCCCATTGTATCTCAAGTAATATCCCATTTCAACTTACTTCAAAGAAAAATCTAAGATGGTGAGCATTGAATCAAATTTATTCACAAATAAATAAGAAATCCAAAATGAAAATTATGGCCATTCAAGTTTTAATATTCTACATAGTTAATGAGAGAAAGAGATGAGCTTAGAGAGAGAGAGAGAGAGAGAAATATAAGAGATACAAAGGAAAAGAGAGAGAGGGAAAAGAGAAACTAAATTTTGATTGGTTGTTTCATGTCATCAATCCAAGGATGGCATGTGTCCTTGGGGAGTTATGCTCAAGGTAGCATTCCATTTGATTAAAGCTATGATAATTCTCCTTTAAGACCTCTTCAATGTACCCATTTCACACTTAAGGAGACAAAGATATGGAGAGAAAAAGAGAGAAAGAGAAAGGAAGAGAAAAGGGAGAGGGAGATAGAGATAAGATATAGATAGACGAAGAGAGAAAAAATAGAAAGAGAGCAAGAGAGAGGAAGAAAAATGAGACAAAGGAGGAGAAAAGATAGAAATAAAGGGATAAAAAGAGGGATATAGAGAAAAAAAGAGAGAAGAGAGAGAAACAAAGATAGAGATAGAGATAGAGATAGAGATAGAGATAAAGATAGAGATAGAGATAGAGATAGAGAATAAATAGAAATAGAGAGATACAGATGGAGACAGAGATATAGAGAGATAGATATAGAGAGAGATATGTAGAGATATAGAGGAATAAATTAGAGGGACAAATAAAGGTAAATATAGTGAGGTAGATAGAGAAAAATAGATAAAGAAAAATAGAGAGAAAAGAGGAGAGATACATAGATAGAGATAAAGTCACATAAAGAGATAGGGAGATAAAGATAGAGGGAAGAAAATATAGAGAGAGAGAGGGAGATAATGAAACATACAAATAGAAAGGGAGACAAAGAGATAGAGAGGTAGAGATAAAGAGATAAGGATGAATAATAGAGATAGGGAGGTGATTGATATATCTCTCCTGTCCTCTCTATCTCTCTATATCTCCCACTATCTATGTCACTCCTCTTCCCCCTCTCTATCTATTGAGCTATCCTCCCTCCATCTCTCCTACTATATCTCTATCTCTTTTCTCTTTTATCTCCCCTCACTCATCTCTATCTCTTTCTATCCATATCTTTCTCTACCTCTATCACTATCTCTCTATCTCTTTCACCATCCCCTTATCTCTCTATATCACCCCCTTTCTATGTCTCTCCCTCTCCCTCTATATATATTGAGCTATCTCTCCCTCTCTCCCCTATCTTCTTCTCTCTCCCTCTCTACATATCACTCTCCCTCTCCCCTCTTCTTTCTCTCCTTTCTACCTATCTATCTCCTCTCTTCTCTCTCTTCTCTTCAACCTCTCCCTCTCCCCCTCTTCTCTATCTCTCCTCCTCTACCTATCTATATACATTTCTCTCCCTCCCCCTCTCTATCTCCCCCTCTCTATCTCTCCCCATCTCTCCCTCCCTATCCCCCTATCCATCTCTCTATCTCCACCTTTCTTCCTTTCTCTTCCCATATATCTCCATCTCTCTTTCTCTTCTCATATATCTCTATCTCTCTCTCTTTCTCTCCCCATATATCTCTATCTCCCCATGCTCATTTCTCCCTTTCTCTATATATCCTTATTTCTCTCCCTCTCTCCATCTCTATATACTTATATCTAATTCTTTTTGTTTGTCTCTCTTTCTCTCTCTCTCTCCCTCTCCTCTCTCTATATCTCTTTATATCTATATCTCTTTGTCACTCTATTTGACCATCTATATCTCTTTATCTCTTCATCTCCCTCTCCCTCTATATCTCTGTATCTTTTCCTCACTATCTCTCCCTCTTTTTATCCCTATCTCTCTCTATATTTATCTCTCCCTCTACCTATATCTCTTTATCTATTTGTCTCCCTCTTCCTCTCTCACTCTATCTTCATCTCTACCTCTATTTTCCTCTCTCCCCCTTTATCTCTATACATGTATCCCTCTCTCTATCCTTCCATATATATCCCTCTCTATCCCTCTTTATATATTTATCTCTTCCATCTCTATCTATCCCTCTCTCCTCTCTCTCTTTATCTCTCCCTATCCTTCTCCCCTCTCCTTCGGCTCTCCATATCCCTCTCCTTCTACATCTCCATCTCTATCTCTATCTTCCTCTCTATCTCTATCTCCTTACCCCTCTATCTCTCACTCTTCCCCACTCTATTTATCTCTCTTTCTATCGCTACCTCTCCATATATCTCGCTCCCTCTCTCCTTATTGCAAGTATAACATGATCCTGTTGGTAATGGAGCTTGATCATCTTCCTAATTCAGAGGTTTTATTTCAATCATGTTTGGATCCCTGTAAGTGGATGAATAGTTTATTTGAAGCTATGATTTTTCCATTGAGACCTTTGTTGCACAAACAACATAATTTTCTAAATTTCTTACCAATTGACCTCATGTACTACATAAATGTATGCTAAAAATAGACCAAAATTTATCCTAATTGAAATTCCATAATTTTTCGGCATACCCATTGCACACTAAGGTGTGACTGATAGTTAAGTTTGATTTCTATGTTTTATTTTAGAACTAGAATGGTAGAGATAGGATAGAATAATACTATTGGTTGAAAATTCATTGTAAGAACCTTAAATTCATACCTTAAACCTACAAGATAAACCTTATAATCAAAAAATAAATCTAACACTTAAAACTAAAAACTATTGTATTTTGTGATAAAACAACTTTGTTTGACCTTAGTAAAGATGACTTATCTACTTGTTACATGATTAGGGCATAGTATTTGATGGGACCTACAATAAAACCCTTATGAATACAATGGGGGGTTTGTAGAAAGAGAAGACTATGTATGTGGTATTTCTAAAGTGGTACTTGGCTCAATTATGTGATGGTCAAGTAACACAAATCAATGCAAGATGATATCATTGGATGAGTATTAGTTGGCTAGTATATTATTACTAGATCAATCAAGAGAAAATTGATAGCTAAGTACTTGAATTTTATTTTATTGACACTTGATAAATGCAAGATTATAGAGGTATTATGTTTCTCAATTGAAGTAAAGAAAGTGGTTGACATGGAAGTAAAATATTTCAGAAACTCATAAATGGGTATGTGTAGGATCATCATGGAAAAAACAAGCCCTTAAGTGGCAAAATATTCAAAAAACTCAGAGTTAGGCAACTTGACATAAAAATTTGAAGAAATTATCTATATTATTTTAAAAATATGTCAGAATAGAATCTGTAGAAAATTGAATGTAGTTCCTAAACTACTAGGTTTGTTTAAAAAGTATATATGTATATATATTTGGTGAGAATTTGAAATTTCAATGCAGTAGTACTTAAATTTCAAGGAAAAAATAAGTAGGTGTATATCCGACCACCCTAACCATAATAAAATGATAATATTTTTTTAAAAGATTTTAGATATAAGTAGAGGACTTGTGTCCCGATGTGATGCATATTTTTTTGTAATTTTTTTCCAAGTAAAATAATTAATTATGATTTTTTTATTACAAATTTTGAAAAACATAAAAACTTGTATGTCTAACCACCTTAACTTGGTCAAAAATTCATGAAATTTATTTTTATTTTTTTAATCCTATAGTATATGAAGCATAAAATGTGACACATGTTTTGGATTCTAAAAATGTGATACCGTTTGAAAGCTATAGATGTTTTTCAATCATCCTATCAATCTGAAATTTAGTCATAATTCGAATAGAAAATGAATAATAATTACTTATTAAATTAAAATTAAAGCATAATTCATATTGGTGGAAAGTTGAGAATCTCCTTTAAAAACCCTTTTTGTTTCATCAATTTTGGGTAAAAAAAATTCGTCAGCCACATACCCATCATATTGTAGCTTTTTGACCCATCATGATCCTGATACCCAAATGATACATATATAGATATATATTCTTTATATTATGCTTGTAATTAGTTATGTATCTTCAAATATAAAAAATTGAAAGGAATCCAATGTGTATCATCTAATAATAACTTATAGAAAATATCAAAAAGACCAATAATAATAAAAAAATATATTAACGAAGAAGTCATACAAGCATACAATAGTATATGTTGGTAAAACTACAATAGTATATGTTGGTATACATTCGTCGAAAAAGTGACGAAAATTATTGATCATCAAAATTTCGACAAAAATTACTATTCGTCAAAATTTTGACGAAAATCAGGCAAAAATTTTAAAAAAATTGAAAAGAAGACATTAAGTACCAATGTACCCAACGATTCATTGTACATCTTTCATCAGAAATTTTCATCGTATTTTGCAGTCAAATTAGTTAGTGTGAGGTTAGTCTAGTGAAAGAAACCTTGGGTAATCATAACAATCACATTTTTTCTTCTCCTATTATCTCTCCTACTTGTGACAAAGATATTGTAGTGTTATAAGAACTAATTGATGAGAGTTTTGAGAACCCGAGTTGTTTCTCTCCTCTTACCTCTCCTATTAGGCAAGACATTACTAAACAAGAGGACATATTGATAAGTAATCATCACAATAACATAAGAAAAAAAGAGACCATTGAAACCTACACGCATTCATCTCCCAACATCTTCTCCTCTTGGGATAATGATGAGGATATTTTGGTGTTAGATAAGAAAACCTTTAAGATCTATGACAACCCTCTTTATGTTCCTTCCCCCACCTATCCTATTTTGGAAGACATTATGGGACAAAGGAGTGAAATTTTGGATAATCTTGGAAAGCACACTTGTTCTTCTCTTAGTATCTCCCCTATCGGCGATGAAGATACTTTAATGTTAGAGAACACAACCAATAAAAGTCATGAGAATCCTACGGAACAATACAATAACATCATTGATGAACAAGACAATTCAACCATTTATCATTCCCCTACTTGTGATGAAGTCACTTTAGAAGAACCAACCTTTGAATGTCATGAACATTTAGTTTGTAGTTCTCCTAAAAACTCTCCTCCTAGGGAGGATATCATGGTGCAAGAAAATCTAAACATTGACACATATAATGAGGCTTCCTTAGGTGAAGTGAAATTAGAATCCCTTTCACTAAGAGATCATGAAAATAAAGACAAGATTCTTGAGGTTATGACGACACAAATTGGATCTCCTTTAGTTAGTGAGCTTCCTAAGTCACCTCCCATTAGCGAATCACATAAAAAATAAGAGATTTTTTGAAATCTATGATGCAATCTAACATTGTTTTGCAGCAACCAAGATATAACATAGTTGCTCAAACATGTAGGGGACCACAAATCGCTCCCACAACATCACCATTACCTCAACATATTTTTCCTAGTGCTTCTTGATCACCTTTTCCTAATATAATTGAAGATCTTAAGAAGACCCCTACTAATATATCCATATGGAAAATTATTCAACTATCACCTACATACAAGTGCCTATTTCAAGAAATATTAAAAATAAAGCAGGAGGAGATTCAAGCTTCTATGAAATTGAATAATGTACCATCCTCCTCTCATACCACACAAGTCATACAATCAAAAATCACATTCCCTAAACATGAATTTCCCTCACTTGAAACTCAAAACAAGAATGAACCCTTGATGATAAAGGTGATCATTAATGAAACTAAAGTTAGGTGCACTCTCATAGAAAATGGAGCATAAATTAATGTTTGTAGCATTGACCTCCTAGACAAAATTGGCATGGACATAAAGCTCATTCAACTTAATGATGTTCATATTCGTGGATTTGACAATGTTAATAGGCAACCACTAGGGATGATAACATTACCTATTGAGGTCAGGCATGTAGTGTTTCCTAACCATATCCATATCATGCCAAGACCCCTTTCATACAGTCTTCTCCTAGGGAGACCATGGATTCATGCTATGAAAGGAGTCCCCTCTACTCTCCATCGTATAATGAAATTTGAATACAAAAACAAGATATACACGGTTGACAGAGATGAATGAAGCTATGAATCATATGATCACAACACTTCCAATTCCCCTAATACTTTCATTCCAAGATCACACGTTAAACCTATACAAGTTGATTTCAACTCTACACTATTTAGTGATAATTAGGGGTTGTTCTATTTTACACCTCATTTCAATAAAGTTTCCAAAATCTCACCCTTGGAGTCCAAAGATTCGTATACAAATGATTCCTTTTTAGATACAAGTTCTACTAACAATTGGGTTATTACACCTTCCTTTATAGGAGAATGCAAAACCTCACAATCCAAACCAAAATAATTGTGTTTCATTTGCTCAACTTAGTTCTACAACATTACCCCATGGTGGTGATGGGGGCTATATAACTCCCATCCCTCATGAGGGGACAATGCATAACTTTAAAAAGGATTTGTGTTCTCATGAAGAAACCAATCCTTCTTAGAAACATAAAACCCCTTCATATGAATTGAAATATTGTTATGGTATCAGATATGATCTCCCTCCTACACATGGATACAATGAATGCATGAAGCAAACTGACTTACCATACTCTTTCAAGAAAGATCTAGGGTTACCTCCCTTATCTCCATTTTCATCTAAAGCCTTATCATTTAATGTGTGTATGACATCTTGTGCAACTAAAGGAACACCTTCTACTAATGATCAAGAATGAATCCTGTCAAGACTCCTCCAAGATCATTTGATAACTCTCCCTCGAGAAAAATGAAAGAAATTTTACTACAAGAATTCATTTTGTGCATATCACAGAGTTCATGATCATTCTACTAATGAATGTAAGGCTTCAAGCAACAAAATTCAACATCTCAAGGAATTTGGTCCTCTTCCTTGTGTTGAAGCACCTAATTCCTCTAGCTGATACTTACTTTCATCCTATTTGCCTCACCCTTGTCCTGCACTAAGTGGGGGCAAGGGGTTACTTATCCTAGTCCTTGTATGTCGCTTGTTGTTGTCTCTTTTGGTTGGTTGATCACCTTTCATGAACATATCAGAGCAAGCTTGGGATGTGGATGGCATGCCTTAAGTTGGCTCTCATGTGACATACTACCTTTTTCATGGTGTAGCTTACTGGAAACATATGACTTGGCATAGGGCTTTCCCTGTTAGCTCCCATGTCCTTTTTTTTTGGAATTTATCATTTTCTACTTTAAATTAATTTCTCACAGAATAGTTTTTAGCAATTTCTTTAAAGTGGGGGCATACATTGGCATTATTCTTTTACATTTTCTCAATTCTTAGTGCAGCCTTCTTAATTCATACGATACATTTGTTCCTTTGTGGATGAAATTGGGTATAATGTCCTTTAGGTGTGTGATCTCTCTTAGCATATTGCATTCCTCTTAGTGGCTTGATATGACACATTGCATCCCCTAAATTACGAATTTTCTATTCTTTGATTGGTCCTCTCTTGGAGATATTAGGCACAATGTTCCCTAAGTTAAAGACCCCACATGAACTAAGAAAAACTCCTTTGAACATTTCCTATTTTTCATTTGTTGTTATATGGACACCTTGCATAACACAACTTGCATGCCTGTGGAGCCATCCTATTTTTTCATGAGCTCCAAGCATACAAAGTTTTTCCTTTCTCATGAAGCTCAAAAATCATTTTTTATGTGGCACCTTATTAAAGTTATCAGGAGGTATAACTTTGGTATGGTTTGAGCGGGACTCCTGACCGAGGCATGAATTTCCCCATAGACACTTGTGTGTGTGTGAGTACATACCATCCATGAGTGTATGTGTCTCACCTTCTAGGACTTCTCACCCAGGGGATAGCCAAGAGTTTTGTTGCCTCAGAATGAGTATGCATTTTTGGACAAATAGCCTAGATCTGATCCACATCATGTTGGACAAACGATCAAAGCTTGATCCACCACTTTTTTATTTTTACTTATTTTTTTCTTCTTTCTTCCAGTTATTGTCATTGCATGTTTGTGTATCTTGTCTTGTTGCATATCATTCACCCTTGTGTATGTCCTTTTGTGCTTATGTCAATTTGACTTAGGATCTTGGATCATGGGGGCTTGACTGCTTCCTCAATATTTGTTATCCTAGGCCTCCACATTGGTACGATTGGACCCCTCTTGAATGTCTACTTTAGTGTGATTTTGAAGCAAGTTCATTTTTTCACTAAAGTGGGGGCTAAATGTAGTGTCGAAAAATGGGTCCCTTGACATTTTCACACTTGTTTGAGTCCTCCTTGTGGATTTTGGCTTAAAGTTGCCTTGATTTAGTGTTGTAATGTGGTTGACACATTCACATTAGGTCTTGAGCCCTTGTGAAATAATGTATTTAAATTGTACCTTGCTAAAGTGCTGTGAAGTGTTGTGACACACTTTCACACTTTTCTCGGGTTTTATCAATTAACGAAGCATAATAAACATAATTTTAATCATAATCAACATTAATCTTGCCTTGCTTGAAGTGTTGTAAATTTTTGTAACACATTTTCACACTTATCTAGGCTTGTCATTAATAATTGGGATTTATTATGCTTTAATTGTCCCTACTTTGCATCCACAAGCCTCATTTACTGCATCTTTTTTAGGATAATCTTGACACCAATTAGTAACCAATCTTAATTCAGGTGTTTTTGGCTTATGTGGCTTAGATTTAGTGATCTGGGACTCATTCACCACCTTGGGCGAATGAGTCCCACCTAGATTTTTGGGTCCTAAACCTATTTTTTCACCTTTCTAAGAACTTTTTATTTTTGGTCCCATACATTATGCTAGATGGGGTGAATGAGTGTCATGTGGCCCAAAATTGAAATTAATTCAAATTCTTGGTGGGATTTTGTCCTCCTAGATCTGATGTCAGCTTGTAGTGTTGTAATTTTGGGAATTCTTGCATAATTAAGTATAAACACAAGGTTCCTTCACCCATTTTTCATAACATACACCCAATACTTTTGTGAGAACATTCTTAATGGCTTGTTAAGTTCACAAGGGAATTCAAGTGTCTTCAAGAGCATTCAAGAGAATTCAAGGGTAGAATTATTCATTTATCATTGTAGAAATTGAGGATCCATCATCATGGCAAGGTTTTAATTGCATTATTTCATTTTCATGCTTCATTATCTTATTTCATCATTTTTTTTTATTACCTAAATGGGGTTTGACCAAGGAAAACCCCTATTCCCTAAAAATCAACACTTTTTCTTCCTCTCTTTATGTGATTGCAAATATAGGTGCTTTGAAGACATGGAGATCATTAAAGATTAGGTTACAAAATTTTTGGAGTTGTCTCCCCATTTGCAAGGTCAAAATATTCACTAAAAGGTCATCTACAACCCTGAAATTAGGGTTTTGGATCCAGAAACATGGAGAAGTAGAAAGAGAAGACTAAGAGGTGCATATCAAAACTTTGAATTTCCAAAAAATCCAAATTAGACTCATTCACCACAAGTGGAAAATAAGTCCCATTGTAGGTGTTTTTCGGAGATCTTTGCAGATTTGGATACCCATTTGCCCGAAACTTGCTCCTATGCAAAAATTCAAAACTAAGACTTGTTGTATGGTATCACAATATGCCCCAAGACTGTAAGACTTGGGGACCCCAAGTCAAAACTAACACTTATGGCAGATGTTGGCTAGTTAGAAAGATCACTAGATGTGAAGAGGAAATAATTTTTTTGTTTAAAAGAGTACTTGTAATGTAAGTGTTCTGGGTACCGGATATCGGGAACCGGGAATGTTTAAAAGGAAAAAGGTAATGCAAGCATTGAACAAAGTGTCCCGGTCCGATAGTCGAGGTCTGGTAAAGATGGAAGTTCTAGTAAAACCAAAGTCTAGGAATATTATGGGTAAAGTTGAATACCGGGTTCCAAGTACTGGGTAATGATGCAAAGTAAAGTTTTAAAATTTTAAGGTCATCTAAGAAGTATGAAGTCCGGTTACCCGGTATATAAAAGGATAACTATGCAAGAATCTATGATTTTCTCGAAGCATTTTATTTATGATGGATTTATATGATAATAAATTAATGATGGTTTTATTTACATGAGATTTTAAAAAAATGTTTTTTTTTAAAGGGGATTTAATGACTGGAATTTGTGATTGCAGGAGAAGTAGATTGCGATGCAGAGTTTGGTTATGGACGATTAGGAAAATTAAAGTTGCAGGCGGATCTGATGGTGTTACCAAGTTCAAAAATACACTTTAGGATCTCATGTTGGGATAGAGTTCAATGCAAAAGGACACCGGATACCGTGAAACTAGGACTCTATATTTTAAGCATGTAGCAAAGAAGTGTATACATTCTAGGGGTTGCTCATTCCTAGAATGTTCAAACTAAGATTGAACCTGAATGTAGGAAAAGAAATTCCACCTAATCATTTTGAATATATGGGAATTTCCTACATTCTGCTTGAGTAGATTTGTTTGGTTCCAAGAAGGAACCCTAGTAATAAAAGATGAAAAACCCAAAGGACTTCAAGGCATAGACAAAGGTTAACCTCCATTGACCTCGTTTGCAATTCTCTTACTAGTCACTAAATTCCACATGCCTTGATGTGATTCATCCCTTGGATTTCCTCTCATGTATTTGTCTTATCCTACCTGTTCTTACTTCTATAAAAGACCAAGGGATATCTTTTTTTAAGTTAAGTTTAAAATTTGTGGATGTCGAAAGAGACAAAACTTCTTTAAGTTTTGTTCTTTTTTCCTATTTTTAGAATCATTTTGGACTAAAAACTTGTATGCACATAGAATTTAATCAATATCAAAGCCAATTTGATAGCTACCTATCTCATGTATTTTTGTAGTTGGTTTTGTTAGTTCAACTGAACAAGACTGTATGTTGCATCGTTTAAGGGTGCATACAGAACCTACTCGATGTCCAACTAAAACCCCCTTCTTTAAAAGCTTGCACCATTTTGTATGTAGCTATGAAGCAATCTGGTGAAGTATAAAGTGGTTTTCTTTGATTTGATTAACTCTTGGGGCATGCATGGAGAATAACTAAGAGAAATTTTATTTTCAGTATTTTTATGCTTTATTTTAGATTAGATGTTTAAATTCTTGAAAATGTTTCAAAAAAATAGATAAATGAACGAAAATTTATTGAAAATATTCCATTTCTTATGAAATTGTTGAATTCTTAAAGCTAAATATACTTAAGTGATAGCAAAATTGTTTGATGTTCATGAAATAGTATTGCAAATCTTTTTATTTCATGAGATTTTTTTATGATTGAAACTTAAATCTTGTATCTGATGTTTATGGTTCTTAACAAAATTGGAGATGTTCTTAATGTAAACAAAGACAACCATATTCCCTTTGAGATTAACAGCAATATCACATCATACCCTAGAGTGAACCTAGTATGTTCAAGACCTAACTACTGAAGACTTGGGATTGAGCTAAGCCAACCTTTTCCTATAACACAGACTCCCTGAGGTTTCCCTAGTTAAGTCTTTCAAGAACATAGGTTCCTCGCGGTATGCCTATGAGGATTTTATCTTCCCTATTGGTGTGAGTGACATCGTCATCAACAGGAATTGGTGCTAGAAGGAGAGTATTTGTGTTTCATTTCATTTCGGGTCATCTTTTGTTTCTTTATATCTTTATCTTTGTGTTTTGTTTAGGAATATGTATTGGTTCCGGATTTAAAAGAGAGCTTGTAAGGAAAAAGTTTAGTGCAAGCCAATATTTCAAAATGGAAGTTGTAAAACTCCAAAAAATTCTTAACCAAAGGTTACATCCTTTGATTTTATTCACCTTTGGTAGAGTAGCCAAGTGTAGAATTCATGATACAACTGACCATAGTGAACTTGATTGTGAATTTGTTTTAACTAGGGTGAGTTTGGCTATTTGTAAGGAGATTACGTTAACAGAAGAAGTCTTAACTTCTAGAAGAAATGGATTGTTAACGAGAAATATGTTGAATCATGAAAAAGAGTATAACCCTAGCAGAATTGAAACTGTTAAAAAATTAACTGATATATCAAAACAGTTTGATAACTGTAATTTTTATAAAGAAAATCTTGAGGTTTTGCAAGAAGGTAGGCGAGAATGCCGAGACTTAGAAATACTACATCAAAAATGAGGAAATGACATCGATGAGTCATCATTATCTTTATACGTGGAAGACATAAGTGAAGAATAGGAGCAGGAAATTGAGCGGGAGGTGTGTGTTTTTTCCCGAATTAAAAATTTATGAGCTAAAACAGGAAATTTTCCTAATTTTATGCAAGATACAAAGTATCAAGCTTTTACTTTTTCTCTCTTTGATAACAATATAAATTGTGATATTTCTTGGTCTAAAAAAGTTCAAAGTGAAGATAGGACCAAAGACACGAAAAATTTTCTAAGGAGAAGAAAGTCAAGGAATGAACACAATCGTTCATGGAATTGAACAGAGTAAGGAAATAGACCATGAACCAGGGCTAAAAGAAGGTAGAGTATTGTCGCATCAGATGAATTGTGTGCAATCAACCTTTAATGAGGTTTTTTTCATACATATGAGCCAAGTCATTGGTAAGTACACCTTTGAATTTACATTTGTCAAATGCAAAAAATTTAAAAGAATTTATTGTTATAGTACAACATTTGAAGTTTATCTAAGTGAATTTAAGGATAAACCTGTTGTAATTCGTACCAAAACAACAATGGAAATAATCACTAAAATTAGAATAATTTTTTTTATTAGGGTTAGTCATTTGTTAGAATAGAATTTTGGTTAGTTAAGGTTAGTTTCCTTTTGTAGGGTGTGTTTTTGTTTTTTGTTCTCTTTTCACTTTTCTTTTTCTTTCTTTCTTTTCTATTCGGCCCTTTTGTATTAGCAAATTCTAGACTTAGATTATCATACACATGAGAGTTAATTCAAGAATTTGTAACATTATGTTGTGAAATGTAAAATGAAAAAACCATACACATTAAATGCACGCTTTAAAATGTACGACAAAGCTATATATATATGTGTGTGTGTGTGTGTGTATCGTGTATATACATCAAAGTATCAAAATTCTTATTGTAAAAAGATTAAAAAAAAAAAGAAAAAAGAGGGAGTTGAGATGTAGATAGGAGTAGTCATTCAGTCAATCTAGGATGCCTCATCCATTAGGGATAAATACCCTATGTAGGAAATTTCTCAGTGAACTTCAAAGGTAGGAGTATGGAAGTCAGTAAGGAAAGGCCAAAGTGGAACCACTTCCCCATGTTCTAGGAATCGAGGAATATCATTCATGGAGGGGATTATGATGGTCCAGTGTGCAACAGATGGAATAGTATCTAGATTCTTCAAGTATTCAGGTTGCAATATCCACCCTGCAACTGAGCGAATGTCTTCAGTAGAAATCCCAATACCGAGGAGTGATGCTACAAAGTGAGAAGCCATGTTGGAATAGAATTGATAGTAATGACTGGATTCCACATATTGTTCCCCAAGGACTAAGCATAAGTTTGGTATAGTGAAACTGGTAGTCTGAATGAAGAAAACCTTTTCAAGCCTTTGAGTCGTGATATGACCCAAGAAAATATTCTGGCGGTGAGAGTAGGTCAGGAAAATTGGAGTGTCCATGACCTAGAAGCAAGAAAGCACAAGCGGAGCAAGAAAATGCAAAATAAAAGGAATGTTAAGCAAAAGTGTGAAGAATTCGAGAGAAGTGTGGAATTTATAGAAAGCTGTAAGTTGTAGTACATAGTTGCCCTAATTTAAGTCTTGGAAATCGTAAACAAGGTGGCAACCAAATGAATTTCTCCAGAGAGGAATGTTAAATAAAATTAATTTTTACACACAATTGGTGACAATTTGCTTCAAATTCGGCCAGTACAAATATTACGAATTGAGCAAGTTAAATATTTTGAAATTAATGGTGGTCATTTCATTATATTTTATTAAGTCGTATTAATCATGAAGGCGCATATGTGTGCAAAGTAGAAAAGAAAATTAAGCTGACAAGACAACACATGTCATCACCTGGGAAATTTGAAAGAAATGATATGTGTGCATTGATGCATGTGAATTTAATGTAGAGTAATGCGATTGTTTTTTAGTGTCATCATGACATTTTTTATCCATTAATGTGCAACACCATCAAATCAGAATTGCTACCCAATTATTTAGTAGTTTCCATAAAATTTGATCGGAAGGATGGTAACTAATGGTTCTAAATTTAGATTTAAATTTGGTGATTAAGTTGTTTGCTGCTAAATTTTAATCTATGCATATTTTCTAACATATAGCAAGTTGCAATTAGCTAGGATTTGGCATAAAAGTGGTAAAGTTTAGTCGGAAATACACACCAACAGGAAAGTATTAAATGAGTTTTTAGGAAGTACTGAAATGATGAAGGGATTTGCATTGAATGAAAAATCAAAAGGTAACCTTCGCTACCATTGTAATTCCCAACCTAATAGCGGGATTCATTGCTTGCAAGTTGAAATGAGCTATCAATGAAATATCAAAAGTGATATATATATCAACTCTTTAGGCTATCCAAATATCTTTATCGGGGCTATAGACGCTTGGCTAGCAATAGAGCTATGTTTGGGGGAACTATGAAGATAACATTGTCGAGGCTATGGACACTTGACTGGCAGTAAGGCTCTATCCCTAGTTGGATTTGGAGGATTACCAAATTATGTAGTTCAATGTCAATGAACTGACTTTTTTCACTGAGTTTCAAAAACTAGAATTAATCAGAGCACACACGGATATTTCCGAAGGAATTTTACTATTTTCTATGTTAGAATCTAGGTAAAGGTAAAGAGTTATTATATTAAAATATGCATAAATTATAATTTACAACTAGTGGTTTAATCTCAAGTTTTGGTTTAAATTTGGTTTTATTGGTTGCAAGTTGTTGTATGGTCTCAAAACATGCCCCAAGACTATAAGACTTGGGGACCCCAAGTGAAAACTAACCAGATACTAAGAACTCCGAATGTTTAAAAGGAAAAAGGTAATGCAAGCATTGAAAAAAGTGTTTCGGTCAGATAGATGAGGTCCGATAAAGATGGAAGTTCCAATAAAACCAAAGTCTAGTAATATTATCGGTGAAGTTGAATACAGGGTTCTGAGTATCGGGTAACGATGCAAAGTAAAGCTTTCAAATTTTAAGGTTATCTAAGTCCAAAGTTCGGTAACCTAGTATATAAAAATTTAACTATGCAAGAATTTATGATTGTCTTGAAGCGTATTATTTATGATGGATTTATATGATAAAAAATTAATGATGGTTTTATTTACATGATATTTTTTATTAAAAAAAAAAAAGGGGATTTAATGAGTGAAATTTATGATTGCAGGAGAAGCAAATTGTGATGTAGAGTGTAGGTATGGATGGTAAGGAAAATTAAAGTTGTAGTAAGATCTGATGGTGTTACCAAGTTCAACAATACACTTTGGGAGCTCATGTTGGGATAGAGTTCATTGCAAAAGGACAATGGATACTGAGAAACTAAGACTCTATATTTTAAGCATGTGGTGAAGAAGTGTATACATTTTGGGGGTTGCTCATTCCTGGAATGTTCAAACTGAGATTGAACCTAAATGTAGGAAAAGAAATTCCACCTGATCATTTTGAATATATGGGAATCTCCTACATTCTGCTTGAGCAGATTTGTTTGGTTCCAAGGAGGATCCCTGGTAATAAAAGATGAAAAACCCAAAGGATTCAACACGCAGATGGAGGTTGACCTTCATTGACTTCATTTGCAATTCTCTTACCAGTCACTTAATTCCATGTGCCTTGATTTGATTCATCCTTTGGATTTCCTCTCATGTATTTTTCTTATCTTACCTATTTCTTACTTCTATAAAAGGCCAAGGTATATCTTTTTTTAAGTTAAGTTCAGAATTTGTGGATGTTGGAAGAGCCAAAACTTCTTTAATTTTTGTTCCTTTTTCCTACTTTCTGAATCATTTTGAACTAAAAACTTTTATGCACATAGAATTTAATCAATACCGAAGCCAATTTGATAGGTACCTATCTCATGTATTGTTGTAGCTAGCTTTGTTAGTTCAGTCAAAGAAGACTATAGGATGCACTATTTAAGAGTGCATATGGAACCTACTCGGTGTCCAAACTAAAACCCACTTCTTTGAAAGCTCACATCATTTTGTATGTAGTTTTTAAGCAATCTGGTGAAGTATAAAGTGGTTTGATTTGATTTGATTAACTCTTGGGGCATGCATGGAGAATAACCAAGAGAAATTTTATTTTTCAATATTTTTATGCTTTATTTTAGATTAGATGTTTAAATTCTTGAAAATGTTTCCAAAAAAATAGATAAATGAATGGAAATTTATTGAAAATATTTCGTTGCTTATGGAATTATTGAATGCTTAAAGCTAAATCTACTTAAGTGATTGAAAAAAATTTTGATGTTCATGAAATATTATTGCAAATCTTTTAATTTCATGAGATCATTATATGATTGAACTGGAAATCTTGTATCTAATGTTTATGATTCTTAACAAAATTGGATATGCTCTTAATGTGAACAAAGACAACCATATTGCCTTTGAGATTAACAAAAATATCACATCATACCCTAGATTGAAACTAGTATGGTCAAGACCTGACTACCAGAGACTTGGGATTGAGCTGAGTAAACCTTTTCCTATAACATGAACTCCCTGAGGTTGCACTGGTTAATTATTTCAAGAATATAGGTTCCTCATGGTCTACCTGTGAGGATTTTATCTACCTTGGTGCGAGTGACATCGTCATCAATAGGACTGACTCACCTAGAATGGCCAGTGAGTCCCACTAGGTCAAAAAGTTAGCAATTTCATCATTTCTAGAGTTGTTTCTAGTCTTCAACACATTTCTAGGTGCACACATTTTGTTTTGTAGCTTTCTATTTTGTTCTTATTGCATTTTAAAGTCATTTAGTTCAATTTTGCATCAAACTAGGTTTTTCATTTCATCTTGCATGTCATTATCTTTTCCAATTTTAAACTCAGTGGTGAACCCCTCTTGTAATCTGAAATCATACCCTATGATACCCTACTGTCATATCTCTTGCCTCTATTCCACTCTTGGGGTGAGATCTCTAGGGTCATCCCTAAATGTGAAGTATAGAAGATTGTTTCCCTAGGTCCTAAACCCTAGTGGAGACAAAATTATATCTTACAACAACAAATTTTATGCAATAATGTAAGGTAGAGGTTACAGCCCCCAAAGCATGAATCCAATGTCTTCCCAAAAGAATATTTTAAGGTAAGGAACTAGTCATCACATATACCAAATCGGGTGTGGTAATAGGTCCTAGCCTCAAAGGCAAGATTATCTTGACTAGGGCTTGACGATTAGCATTATCAAATCCACAAATGTATAGAGAAGAAGCAACTAAAGAAGAATCAATTTTGATCTTAGATAATAAATTTTTGCCACATACATTGAAATTTGAACTAGTGTCAATGAGAGCACGTCTAATACCAATGTTATTAATGGTAACCACAATCATCAAAGGGTTTTCTTGTTTCTGCACATCTGGGGGTGGGAGTTCTTGTGGATAGAGTGTAATATTCAACAAATCTCCATGAATATGAGCCATATATGCATTAACATTCACTAGCTTAGCAGAGGTAGATAAGAGGATCTTTTGCAAGGATTCCTACAGCATACCTTGATAAACCAAAGTAGACTTAAGCAAATACCATAGGGGTGTGTGCAAGAAGTTGAGTCCACTTTTTGGCCAAAAAGTGGAAGTGTTTTCCCTAATTTTCAGAATTTGTCACATTTGACCTTAAAATTTGAAGCACTTAGAGATAGAATCTTAAAAAAAGTCACTAATCATAAAATGTAGTACTTGGAGTCTAGTTTCCAAATATGTAATTTATTTCAATACCAAGATGATAAAAACTAGTTTTTAATAGGCATTTCTAAAAACCACTATTTAAAAGTCACTTTTTTTTGCCATACCGTGCACATGTACATCATACATATTTTGACCTAAACAATCATATTTTTCTAAATCCTTTTGGGAAAAGATTAATAACTCACTGAAGCATGTTTTCAATTTTTTTTTGTATTTTTTTTGGCCATATTTGTTGTTTTGAAAAATCATCGTTTATGTCATGCATAAGATGACCTAAACTTATCATTTTTTGAATTTTTTTTCAAATTGAAATGAATTGTCTAAAGTACATTTTGGTGCAATTCATTTTACAAAAAAATATTTTAATAAAAAGTTATTAAAATACTAAAAAACCCTAATAATTTAAGTTTATGGACCAGTTTCATTAGAAATTAATTGAAAAATAGAAAAAATAATCAAATTGTAAAAAAAATTACATATTTGGAATTTGGATTGTCTCATCTATAATGGGTTTTAATTTTGTAAAAAAATTCTACAAAATAGGTCTTCAGACATATGTCCAAAGTCACTATTTTTCTATGACATTAACACGGCCTTCAAGTTCAAATCAAACTAGGTCCAAAGCTTAGGTTCGGGTCCACAAGCCCTTTCTCGAACCAAAAAACAAGCCAAAAACCCGACCAAAAATTCATATTTAAAAAAATGGGATCTCGTTTCATAAAAAAACATTTTTTTATGGTTCTATGAAACAGGATCCCATTTTGAAAATTGTCGAAAATAGAAAGTTTCCAAAAATGAAATGTTTTCAAAACAAGATCCCATTTTGAAAACATGCCAAAAATGGAAATTTTCCAAAAATAGAAAGTTTTAAAAACGGGAACCCATTTTTTAAATTTAGGCTCAGGATCTTGAAGCTAAACAGGATCCCTTTTCTCTCATTTATTAAAAAATGGGATCCCATTTTTTGCAAGCCGATTTCATTTTTTAGCCTAAGGAAAAAACTTCCACATTTCGTGGACTCATCTTCTTGAATTTACCCATAGTGGAATCTTGGTTGGAGTAACACGGAGTTGCTTGACAAGGTCGTAATCACCAAGTGCTTTATTCATGGGTTTAGGTGTTGAAGAAAGACTTGGTTGTGAAAGCGGTAAAGAGGTAGGAAGAGAAGTAGGTTGAGAAGTAGATTGGTCCAAATTCTATTGATTTCTTCTAGTATTATATGTATTCCCTATGACATTATAAGAGTTTATAGCTTTTAAGAATCCCATGTAAAGGTCCTATGATTCATTAGATACTGGAACCCCATGAATAGAATGAATCCATTTAGGAGAAGGGCTAGTCGGAGTCAAGTAAACGATGGGTCTCTTAGGCCTTTTAGGGGCCACAAAGATGGTCACTACATTCACAGACTTCTCGACTTGCAAAGAGGAAGTAGATAGTTGTGATGAAGATATTTGTGAACACGAGATCTAGAAATAGGAGGAGATACCTCTATGAAATCATCTAGGACATCCTTTACCATCTCAAAATCTTCTTGAGAAAAAGCAAATTATTATAAATATTCAAACATTGTAGAAAAATATTCAACATGGTTCATGTCAAGTTCACCAAAAATGTAGAGAAGTGTGACTTTTTGCTCATAATTCTCTTTCTTACCAAGAGAGTCACAGGGAATGAACTACCCTAAACTACCTCATACTACCTAATAAGTTGAATAAGATGAAAGAGATTGCAAGAAATAGATCAAAAGTAGAGTTTCAGAAGTGATAATAGAAAGATAGATTTTGGGACAAAAAGAGCAAATCACTAAGATTTCTAAGCCAAAAAGAGTTCTCAACCAGAGGATGGAAGTATGGTGTATTAAATTTCTAGAGGTGTGTTGATGTCCTATATGGAGGGCACTGAGCCTCCAAATAGAAATTAAAAGGATTTGCTAATTGCTCTAGATCTGAGGTCTATTTAACCTATTAAATTAATAGAATAAAAAAGTGCAGATAAGTGATAAGAAGGGAAAAGAACCAACTCGCAAAGGTCTTGTGCTTTGAAGCCTCCCGCAACGCTTCGCGTGAACAATATGCACACAAGAAAAGTGAGGAAAAAATGTTGGGGCAGTTTTAGGGCTTGTCATAGTCAAACCCCTATTTTGGTGTTCCCACCTCCACAGACTACTAGATAGATAGAGAGAGTAAAAGACATAAAGAAAAGTAGGCACAAGAGTGACAAGAGAAAGCCCCACTCAAGAGGAGAACCCGTATCATGAAATAAAGAAACAAAGTGATAAAAGAAAACCTCGCTCAAGGAGGAGAACCTGTAACATGAGATAAAGACATAATAAATAATGTGCTAGCAAATCGACAAGAATCAAGAGAGCATTACCAATAGTATGTGGCTCCCTCTTAGCCTGATAGACACAATGTTGAGCACTTCCAAGAGATCTTTGGCTATTGGAGAGACTTCAATCCAGTAGAGCTTCACCATAGAAACAAGATGGAGAAGAGAAGAGAAAGAGAAGCTAGTTAAAATGAAAGTGAAAAGAAAGGTTTTGTACAACTGCATGTGTGGGAAGAGCCATTACTCTCAGAAATCTACCACAAGGACACATGTCATGGGTCAAAGATTCCTCATTTGAACTCATGATGGTATGAGGAGGCTAGGACGTCATGCGGACATCCACACACCACGTAGGTGTCCAAATCATCATTTCATGAGAAATAATGTGGTGGACTATTGCCGCTTCATCATTGGCCCTTATGGAGTCAAAATAATGAAATTTTGACCAATAAGGTTCTCATCATAAATGTGGTTAGGCACCATAAATGCAAGGGTCAAATGCATAAATGTTAAATTTCCATGGGGTGCAATTTTATGGTCCATTGAAAATGGTAAAGTAGATCCCAATAGTCATGTATCGACTTTTATTACATTGTGTAGCAACATCATTTTTTAAGATAAGCTCTTAGCTAAACACTTTCCTATATCATTGAGAGATATGGCCTTGGAATGGTTTTTCTCATTGTCAAATAACTCCATAAATTCATTCAATTAACTTGTTGATGTGTCTCTCCAACACTTTCAAGAAAACATTGGTCCTCAATTAACATTAATTGATTTAGTGCATTGTAATCAAAGACCTAAGGAAAAGGTAACAAAATTCATAGAATTATATCAATCTATTTATTCACAAATAGTATTCTTTGTGTTGATGTTAAAAAGGTGTTCATAAGAAATTTGCAACCTAGCATTAGAGATAAAATATTTTTGGTGAAGTATCTGTACTCTACACACTTGTGTACGACTCTTCATGATTATCAAATATTGAATAGTCAATATGAAGGAATACCTTCATCAACTCCTACTGATCAATTTGTGCCTCAAAACAATTATCAACCATTAAAAAATAAAAATAAGAACTTTATCAAGATAAAAAGACCTCAAATAGCTAACAACATTGAGCCATAGGTTGTAGGCATAAGCTCAACTCCCTATCAATTTAGGTCAAGATAGACAATTTACCTGATTGCTTGACTCTCTTCATACACTCATGTTACAATTGTTAAGTAAGAACCTAATCTAATTACCTCCAATTAGACTTGTGGACACTACTAAACCTTTACCGATAAACTTCAAATCAAAGCATTTTGTCAATATCATCTTACACCTAGACATGATATGGAGTGATGTATGCATCTTAAACATCAAGTGCAAGACCTCATTGATTCTAATCACATCCAATTTTTTGATGTTAATGATAAAGGAAACAAGTCTATACCTCCACTAAATCAAAATTTGTATTTTTTTATAAATCACATGCCAAATCATACATCCAACTTTGTGCAAGCTTGTGATGTTATGAATGATGATAACGATGATCTAGTCAATGTTTTTAATATAATATATTTCCAACCTTGTAAGGTTTGAAAAAATTTGTTGCCTGTACTTCTTTCACACATATTTATGCATCTATACATGTGCTAGATGGTCCTCTCTATTGTGCCTTCTAGAAACACACCCTGTTTAGACCGAGGACCCCTCTCTTTTCATTTTTTCCTTCGTTGGTTTAGTTCGCCATTGCCTCAATTTTTATGCCCCTATTTTTTAGCTTAGAGTGGTCACATTCCTTAAACATTTCCAAATCTATCTTGACTAGCTCACCCACTCAAGTTTGACGAAGTTTCGAGCTCTTGCAAAAATTTACTTAAGGGTTTCTATCACTTAGAAATTGTCACATCCTAAGCCATCTACAAGTCCCTCTTTGCAGGTTTCTCCTTGTGGGAATCCATGCATGCTCTTTCATTCCTAATGAAGTTCTCCCCATGCCATCCTATGATGGAATTTCCACACCCAGCTTTCACATCCATGTCCTCCACGTAGACTTTAGCCTGATGTCCTCCACAGGTCATGTCTCTACACTCCCACCAACTGACTACCTATTGTACCTACAATTAATGCTACCATTAATGATCACATTTATGATGCCCAGGCCTATAAATATGGACTTCCCATATGTCATTTTCACTAATGTATTTTTGAATTTTGGAGGGAAAAGGAGTCGTTGCACGCATAGAAGGATTTGAAAACTAAGGTGACTCCTTTCTCCTTCCCTGCGCGATCGAGGTATGCACTCAAACCTCACATTTGGCTTCTATATTTTGAAGTTCCTTAAAGGGATAATTTTATTAAGGGTTTCAAGATGTAAGAAATTTTAAACTCATGGATTTAAACTAAAACCATAGGGTTAGGTTTTCAAACCCTCAAACTATTTTTTGTGGGTCTTCCTATTTGAGGAGACCATCCCTGAAATGTTGTCCAACTCCACAAAAATGATGGTGGCACATGTGCCCTTTGGCTCCACCCTTAAAAGACTGTCAAAATGAAGATAATCATTAGAGTGAATTGGATTCTTTGTAGGACCTCGTGTAAAACTATGCTCCCCCAATGCCATGTCTAATAGTGAAGCCCTTAGAGCTACTCGTTGTGCTAACTCCGCACCTTCCACTTTCATAAACCACAAACTTGGGTATGAGCGTCAAGATCCTTAAGTCAAAGGGGCCCCTGTGAGTTGTCACGTCATACCTCCATTGTTGTTGTCTAACAACAAAGCTCAAACAGCTGCCCACTTGGTGGGCCTTGCCCCTACCACCACTATTGAATCATCCAAATGCTTGCTAATGAAAATGACCATGTTAACAAAACCTTGCAAGAATAATGTTGTAGATTTCGGTCTATAGGCCGTTGCTTCCTCATTGTTGTCAACAACAAAAAACTTCTAATAGCCTCCCACCGTGTGGTATTTGTACTATCTATCGACGTGACCCTTGAGTGAAGTTAGAAATTTAAAATCTCTAAGTCACAACTCCTATGGGTCCACCTTTGTAGGCCACCATCTACAGAAGTCCACGTCACTTAAGCTATCTCTAATTGCCAAATATATGTGACACCCAAAATAGTGACCTCCACCTCTGGATCTTCTACGAGCACCTAAGACAACTTTTGATAATGTTAGCATGAAGAATGATCCCATGGAAAGAAATATTAAGTCTCTAAGTTATTGCGGGTTCTGCCCTACAGAACTCTGCCCATGGGTTGCCTCATCACCATGGTCGTGACTACAGGAAAAACCATTATAGCACCCTGTCATATGATCCCCATACTCACTACCTCCTTGAAACTCTAACTTGCAAACAAGTGCCAAATCTATGGACAAAGCATCTTTGTGGGTCTGCCCATGTGGACCATCAGTTGTGGAACGCCACTCACTTGAAGCCTCTATCTAGAGGAAAAATTTTAATAGATTTCCACACCACAGCTTCCACACTACCAACTTCTGCAACCCGCCCAAGACAAAATCTTCAAACAAGGTGACTCAACATGATTCCCTACATGTGCCCAAAATTACTAAAATAAAATTGGCTAAGTAAAACATCGTTGTGGGTTCTGCCTTGCGAAACACCATCGTGAGTTCTGCCTTGTAGAACTCCGCTTGCAGAATGTTGCTTATCCAAGGTCATTTCTTATGGTGAGACCCAAACAGCAACCACATTCATAGCTTCTACATCACTAATCCCCACATGAACTTAAAATATCACTCCAACCAAGGGAAATAACTCCAAGTGCTTCCACCATGAATTTTTGTGCGTGCCTAATGGTTTTACACTAAATTTTCTTGATGCATGAACATTGCAGAGATTCACCCTCAAAAAAATTCTTGTGGAACTCCATCTTCCCTATTCTATTTCTTATAGAATTAACCCTAATGGCTTCTACTAGGCAAAAACATGCACCTCCAGACATGCTAATCTGTAAAACTCACAAATGAGCTTAAAATGATAGAATCTGATGAATGTAATGATTTTTTGAGGTATATGAATGTATTTAAAGGCATATTCACATGATTTAACTAATGTTTTTCCCTCTTCATTTATTGAAATTCTTACTACACATTTTATGTGTAGGATTTATGGAACCAATAGAGAATCCAATGGAGAAAAACAACAAAGGAAAGAAGAGAAAGCTAAGATGAAGTACAAGTTCTACAGGGTTGAGTGTACTTCAAATATAACTTCCAATTGGGGAAAAGTAATTGACATAGACCTAGTCCATGTCAGCATTGATGAGTTCAGAAAATGGGTCATGGTCAACTCCAGGACCGAGGAGGCTTTGAGAATCAAAAAGAGTGCATTTTCAAAGGAAAAGGGTTTTCCTCTTGCCCTAGTTGCTTCATAGTTAGTCTTCACATGTTGAGAATTCTATCATGCACAAACCAAAAGATTAATCACCGGGGATGGAAGAGTATTGGAAAATCTCACCCCCATATCTATTGGGAAGACATTTGGCATCCCTTTATTTGATAAAATGGAAGAAGTTGAGAAGGATTTTTCCTTAAAGGTCTAAAAGGAAAACTCCACTAGTTGCAAAAGAACAATCAACAAACATGGCTACTAGAAAAGAGGGACAATGCTAACAAGGTTCCCCAGACATTGTACAAAAGTAACTTTGTAGAGGAAACCAATGACTTGGTGACTCTCCTGAGCAGAGTAATGGGCCTTCCCACTTCCTCACTCTTTAAGGAGTGGATATTTTATTTTATAGAGGAAATCCTTCGAGGGGAGGCCAATTTTCACTAGGCCAATATTATTAGTGAGAACTTACACAATCAATTCTTGGTAGTAAAGAAAAGCTCAGAGTTCTACATGACCCCCTATCTTGTATACCTTTTGGATGTGAAGTTCCCTTACAAAGGATTAGACTGTGTTAGGACACTGGGAACAAAGAAGGGGCAGAATCAAGTGTACGATTGTTACCCGCAACTCCAATATAGAAATTTCAAGAAGGATTATAGGAGGGTTAATGATGCTTTCATCAGGTGCATCATTTGTACCCTAGCAGGAGATTACCATAGAAGAATGTCCCACAGTGCCAAGGAAGTAGTGAAGGGTTTTGGGTATTGGTTCATTCAATTCCCTAAGTTCACATACATTAGAGTAGAAGGATTCTCAAGGTTCCCATATAGGCTGCCCCAATACCCCAATGATAGGATCATATTGTTGGAACTTACTTAGCAATTGCAGATTGCCCAAACTCTATTACACAATAAGCATCATGTCGGGGTTTTGTACCCCATTACATTTGGAGAAGGGATGTATTCCTACCCTACTACCCCATGCGCAAAATACTCTGAGAAGGAGCTTGCAGAATAAAACTTGTAGCTGCAAACGGAGAGAGGAGGCTTGGACCCTCTTGGAAAATTAAAGAAGTAGGTTGGCAGGCAGTATTCCCACAAGCCACACATATAATATTTATGGGCTAACTATGATGATGACCATGAGGTCTGGAGGTGGCATTATGATGTAAGCAAGGTGGTTGACACAGACTACTCAACACAAAACAACTTGATTCAAACAAGGAAAATTTCCCTTGAACACACAAACACCCAATTGTCCCTTAAGACACCACTAGAGGCTTCTAGCCTTCAAAAATCAAAAAATGGAGATATCTTTTGGAGAAGGTCGTACAAAGGCCAAAAAAAACCTTCTAAGACTCTCAACAAGATATGAGACAACTTCCCAACAAATTCAATGAGGGTTCTTTGACACAAAATTGAAAACCCTTAACCTGCCATGCTTTTAGGCTACTAAATTAGCCCTCTTTTACAAAGGAGGTCCCTCCAATTCTTCAAGTTTTCACTGGAACTCTTTAGACAGTCACAAATTTTCTATCAAAACTCTAAATTCCAACATGTATATTCTTAGTTTCAAGACTCCTAGGGTGTTGATCCAGCAAACCCTCACATTTCATGCATAATGGCTAGGTTTTAATGAAACTAACATCTCCCAAGCTTTCCTGACACACCCAATGCATCAAACACCTTAAAAATTCCCTGCACAAACTCACCAAGTCATTACATAGACCAATCTTTCACTTTTTTTTCAAAACCCTATATTGACACCTTCCTTTCACATGGAAAATCACCCAAACTTACCCTAGGGTATCATCCAATGTTGTTTATTGAATGATAATTTTCAATACAAAACTTCTTCAACACTAGATCAGCCCTTTTTGAGGCCTTAAATACATTTTCAAATTAGAACTACCACCCCAAACGACTCTAACTACTTTTTAAATTCCCCAACCTTTCATATTCCCAAATGTTGCACTTTGACAACTTTTGCTTAACAGCAGTTTTTGCATTTTTTGAGCAACTTTTCCTAATTGACACCTAAGATACTAAACACCCCTAATTACATAATAAATAGTCTTTTTAGACCTTATTTATAGTAATTAAACTCAAAACACCTTAATCTACCCTACTGACCACCTATCAAACCTTCAAGCATCCAAATTTGCAAATGTTGGAGTAGGTGCTCCTGCACCAAATTACATGAGGATGACTACCAAATTTGTGAATTCTATCAACCTATACCCAATCCCGGATCAAATTTTTCAAATAAAAATGTTCTTGATGAAAGTTATAATGCTTTGATCAATGTGTCGATGCCCATGATTAATTGACTGAGCCAGAGGTTACAAATTTAAACATTGTTACTCGCCCAGTGGAACAGAGAACCAGGGAATGGCTAGATGATCAAATAGCCCAACTACAGGAACAAGGCACAAATCTAACCTATGGGGAGCTCAAAGATGAGATAGAGATAAAAAAAATAGTGGCACCATTGTGGGATCTTTGGGTGAGGCTCCTAAGTCTCTACCCGTCACAAGATCAAGGAAGAGGAAAGACGCCTCTGAGCAATAGTCGAAGCAAAAAGTATACACCATGAAGCTTACTGAAGGGTAGAAGCCACCTAAGAAACTGAAGAAAATGGGAACCTTTGTTCCCAACATGCCTAGTATACAAGAAGAGGGATCTATGCCTCAAGAAGAGGAAGAAGTTGAACAACCATGCTCACCACCACCCATCGCCTCTGCATTCCCTTCTACTACAACCATTGCTCCATCTCCTTCCACCCCTCAATCACTTCCTATCCCATCTCCACCCACTATGGAAATCTCTTTCCACCTCACCTCTACTTTCTCCAATTGCTCCTTTGGTTGTGCTCAATTCTTCTTCTTCCAATACTTATCCACTATCGTCTTCCTCGCTCCCACCTCTACTACCAACTATTTCTACTCTACCACCTTCTTTGCCCACAACTTCCATGGCACCCCTTACCTTTCCAGATACCTTTGCATCATACTTGCAAAGTGTTCCACCTCAATACTTAGAGGTTATTCTAAACCCTCAGGTCAAAATTCTTATGGCCCAATTAGCTACTGCCTTGCCTCTCCCTACACCTCTTATCGAGCCACCTAAAATTGAGGCTACCATGTAGATTTCTAAAGAAATGGAGAGGCTAAGTGTGGAACAGCCTCAAGAAATAGTAGAGGATATTTTTGAAGAACCTTAGGACTCAGATTGTGAGGACTACTTAAAGCATATTGAGGGAGGTGATGGGAAAGGTCATTGATGTCACAACTTGCATCATTTAGTCAATTATTTATCAAACCAGGTGTGTCTCATAGCTATATGCAATACGTGAGATGCCTAACTAACATTGTCCTTAAATTTTTAGTTTTGTATCATAGGAATTTCATCAAACAGTTATTATGCAAGGTCTGATCTGAAATTTATGAGTTCTTGACCCAAAAACACATTACAAAACACAAATTTTTTGCATAGGAATTTTTCCAAACACTTGCAAGATAATAGGAATCTAATATTTTGACTTAGGATCACCAAAATAACCAAGTTTTATGCATCAAAATTTTAACAAGCACTTGGTAGACATATCTCTCTCAAATGTCTTCAACTTCATATGAGAGCATTTTTACAAACACTTGGCAAACATATCTCTCTCAAATGTCTTCAAATTCATATGAGAGCATTTGTACAAACACTTGGCAGACACACCAATCTGAAAATGATCACTTAAATTTCCTGTGACACTACTTCAGAACTTGTATTGATAAATTTATTGTTACAGACTTAGAAAGGAAGCTACGACAGCATAAATATACTATGACTTCATACACCCTTTATTTCTATAAAATTTGCAAACATTGGAAAATAATCAGATTTTAATTGCTAATTCAGATTGACACGCTAATGCTAATATTTTATCATTGATCCACAACTACTAAGAATGACTCCATTACGTACCCAAGATGATGCATAACTACAGGGGAAATTGGTTGAAGAATGTAGGAGACCATATGGTAATGAAACAAACCAAATCAGCTCTAGAAAATTTGAAATACTTGTTGCCAACACTGTTCACGCACTGTAGCAGTACTGTTCACATTACTATTCATGTTACTATTCACGTTACTATTCGTGACACTATTCACATTACTATTCATAACACTTTTCACATCACTATTCATGTCACCTTCAATCTGCATCATAGCTTCTTATTTGAACCAAAACTTCCATCATCTACAAAATGTGTTTACTTTCTTAGCAACCATCACTCAACTCGTATGGAGAATATAAGACGTCTTGAGCAACGATTTTTCTTCAAAATTTGAATGCAGCCAGCTGATAGTGGTTCAATAATATCTGTAAGTGTCTTTCATCCAAAAATCATTCTCTTTCAGCTAGGGGTAATATCTCACACCCAAAACTGTACATGTGAGGGTCTTCAAACCCTAGACTAAGAAGCTCCAGCTCTTCTCGTGAGGAAAAAAATATGCATCTTCAAAAGTATCAACCAAAATGTGTGTTTCTTTCTTTTGTATCTTTCCATTCAATAATAAAGTGACATTTTAAAAAATAATGTCTTTCCTCTTTTTTTTAATATTTCCATAGTCACTTTATGATTTCTCATATCAAAATAAAATGAATTTCTATATAGTCCACTTTTGAAATAATGCCTTTAGTCATTTTTATAACACCAAATAAGTGACTTTATAACATTTCACTAGATTTAATTAAGTTAATTGATTAAAGTCATCCTTTAGAACTTAAATTAATTTCTGGGACAACTTAATCAATTAAATTAATTTAAGTCACTTAACCATAATTTTGGGGACATTATAGTCCTCCCTTCTCGAAGATTTCTTGTCCTCAAGCAATCCACAACAACATACCAGCCCCACTACTATAGCATCTGATATCTGAGTGACAACCCATCTATGCTTGTCCACCAACCACCTAGATCCCAATTGATCCTAGAAAGAACTCTACCCAGCAACCTATGTATACAGCTATAGCTCCTAACATGGTCAATCCCTATCATTCTATGAAGCCAACTATCCAACAAGTAAACTCTAAGATCCAAAATCTGAAATTCACCTCTATATAAATTGTGCATAGGGATCTCCATATGTTGATCGCTAAATTTTGCCATTCTCAAACTGTGATAATGAACCTCACGCAGACACACAATCCATAAACAAACTGGAAGTCCATCAATCTCAGCACCAACTAACTTCTGCAGCATCACTGTAGTAACCCCAAGAGTCTGATCGAACCGAGTCTCAAACTCATGTTGCTGGAAACATCCAACTAGAGAAATTAAAGTGAGATTCCTACCAAACTTGGACTCATCATCTAAATTCTGAAGCATGCTATACCAAAGTGAATCCACATGTCCCTTATTCAACCCATGTCTTTATGTCATTAATGTCATCATAAAATTTGGTGCATGTGGGCTGAAAGAAGACTGGTGAGCACACCTCATAATGCCATTGTAGTGAAACTCCCCTGCTTGTGCTAATGGAATACTAGAGTAGTCATGCGTATTCCCTCCTACATCGCCACCATCAGAAGATGACTCACAACTCAAAACAGGATGACTTGGTCTTGTAGCGACATCATCATTACCCTTTGCGGCCTTGACCATGAGATTTCTATCTGCTACGTAGAAAGAGTTTCCTAATTTTCTTTCAGGAGTGAGAAGAGTACCATCAAGAATTCCATAGTCCTCACAAACTGCAGTCCTACAAATCTCTTGAAAAGATGGAAAAACACTAAGATCTGGTGCGCAAGACCCAGAGGGAATCATCTTCTCCTGATAAGGTTGTCCGATGACACTCTCTATAGTACCAATGCAGATCCTTGTGCCCAAATCTTCAATGACGTATCATCTTGTATTCAAACCTGATGTGTTTATGTCATCAACAATCCATTCCACACTAAGTGGTCTCCTGTAGATATGGAAGATGCCCAACGTTGGTGCATAGAAGCACATGCCAACCCTCGACAAGTTGTTGGTAAATAATAGAACAACACCATGCAATCTGTGAATCATGTCTATGATATAACAAAGGGTATCACTACTGTCAAAGGATGATATGAACTCATCATCAATCTATCCACCAACACCCAAGTAGCAATCCCAGCTTCTTCTATCCATCCCAACTACTACCATCCTCAAGAACCAAACTGACACCTTTGCGATCAGCAGTATGAAACAAACATCTATCACCAAGGTGAGAATTCTAACCCAATGAACTAGGGTTGAAAACTCCTTGCTAAGTTAAGTAGAACAGCCCTTTATCCTTGTGATGTAACTCAAAACCCAATGGTACAAACATGAAGTACTATTGTCTTCTACATGCTCCATGATGTTTGGAAAGTGAACAGTGGTGTCAACTCTAAAAAAAAATTCGCCAAACCAATTTTGAATCAACCTCTCACCCCTGGTAACAGTCCCTAGACTCCAAGTCCTATGATCACCATCAATCATACTCACAGCCAATTCCTTTTGACTAATACAATAACTAATGATAGTTCTGAAAAATCTGAGAATTAAGACTATAACCATCTCGGAATTGCCATGGCTGCCATAATTGGGTGATCCCTTATCAACACTCAACCTCCAAGTGTTAGGGTGACAATCCAATGCACACAAATTCATGCAACTCGTTGTACCCTTCCACACCAAGTTTGATAAATCTGTATACAACAATATAGAACAACCACAATTCATCCAAGATTAATATAAGACCCCTTGCACCAAATCTAAAAATCCTCTCAGTTGCTAAAAGTTGATGAAGTTATACCAACTTAGCAATCTAGGCATATGATACTCATGAACATTGAATGCAAAGGAATGATGAACAATAGGTTTAAGATTAAGAATCCTCAAGGTTTTGATTGATATTCCTCTCAAGGAAGTGTTTTTCAAGATGACCCAAGATAGTATCTTCATAAAGCACAAATTATCAAATATTTTCTGAAAAGTCAATCTTTTTGTGTACCTTGGATCCATCCACACTAACACATTCTCATCTATGATATCATGAGGGTCAACATGAATAGCCTCCTTAACACAATCACCCACTTGAGACTTGTCTATCTCCTTGTGAATATCAAACCTATGCATAGACAATAGATTGATGTTAACACTCATAAAATTCACATATCCTTCATCATTTTCAGTGATGTCTTCATAAGTTTCATGCATACTTAATTCCCATCCCGAATGCTCATCATTACTTGTTGAACCCTGAAGTGTAGCCTGCTGAAGGCTGCCTTTAACACCTGTTATATATGTTATCTCGTGGCTGCAACCTATACCTATGTCTGGAGATTGATCCTCAAAATCCAAGAATTCAAATTTTTGACGTGGGTTCCAAACTCTACCTTCATCCCGAGCCTCTCCAATAGGGAAAGTGTTGAAGACATTATGCATTATTCCATTTCTGATGCATTCTTCTACAAGTATCCAAGGGTAGCTTGGCTCCAAATTGCAATCCCTGTGAAACTCATTAAGTTCCTCAGCCTCTTTTTCCTTATCTTCAACCAACTTGATAACATGATCCCTATCTGCAAACACTTGTGAGTAATTTGACTTCATTATTCTTGAGGTTTCTTTGATTACTTGTAAATCTGCAAGAGAGGATCCCCTTTCAATGCCCTTTTGTCTCTTTTCAATTTGTACCTTCCAAAAGAAGTCTTCAACAAATTTGTGTGAGTTGTCAAAATGAATTAGATCTGCCATAACCTTATCTTCCATGACTATCAATTGATTCTTCCAATCATATGACTCCTTAAGCCTTTGATAAAGATTAGCCTCACACCATAAATTTTCAGACCTGTCTTCAAGAATGTGACTCTTAAATTTAGTCACCTCAATGACATTTCCCTTGCATGTTCTAGGTTATGTGGTAAGGACAGCATTGTGTTCGAAAGAGATATCATCATACGCTTTCTCTCCACCATATTTTTGTGATGAAATGCTTGGATCCCATGAACTTATGAGCTGATGGCTCAGATCTGCACAAGTAAACTCATTGTGTTTCCCATGAATGGTTGTTTTAAAATCAAACTGATATACATTGAACCTTGGGTATTTCTTCCCAACATCTAAACTATCCTCATAAGTGTGATGTAAACATTCTTCATTATATGCTGATTTGAGAACTTCATCATACTCAACTTCTCTCTGCTCTTTTTTTGAAAAGGCATTAGCAACCCCAATCAATTTATCATTTGCATACCTTCCCTTGGGAACATTCTTTTCATTATTTGAGAGGTCACAAGGATGGTCGATGTGAAGTGCCTTTCTGGAAAGTGTGGAGATTTTATGTTTGTTTGATTTGAAGGGAGCTCATTTTGATGTTTCCTTAATTCTCTGTAATTTTTGTTTTGCTTGAGTAGCTATCAACTTCGCTTCCTTTTCCCTCATTAGCCATTCATCACACATTTCCTGGTTCCCCACTACAACTGGTGTGCTTGTTGGAAATGTAATTAAATCCTTTCCTTCCTCATGAATACTAGGCTCAAGCATAGATACTGCATTGTTGTTAGTAGACAACCCAAGACCATAAATTTCTTCTTTTTTCAATTTTCTGACATAATTATATAGTTTTGTCTTACTTGGATTTCCTTCCTCAAGTATTTCCAAAATCTCATCAAAGGGAACTCAATTTTTGAAATCATTTGGTAATCCCTGGTACTCAGCAACAATTTTATTGGCTTCTATTTTCATTACCACCTACTCATCCTCTTCCTTTTGTAGGAGTTTTTGAAGGGTGTTTATCATTTTTTTGATTTTCTCTAAGAGTGACAAGTCTATCCATCTGAATCATCGTTAGATAGCTGAAATTTTCTTAGTCAAAAAACCCAAACAGGCTGGCAAGACGCTAGCTCCGATACCACTGTGAGATGCCTAACTAACATTGTCCTTAAATTGTTAATTTTGTATCATAGGCATTTCATCAAATAGTTAGTATGCAAGGTCTGATCTGAAATTTATGAGTTCTTGACCCAAAAACACATTACAAAACAAACAAAAAATGCATAGGAATTTTTCCAAACACTTGCAAGATAATAGGAATCTAATATTTTGACTTAGGATCACCAAAATAACCAAGTTTTATGCATCAAGATTTTAACAAGCACTTGGCAGCCATATCTCTCTCAAATTTCTTCAACTTCATATGAGAGAATTTGTACAAACACTTGGCAAACATATCTCTCTCAAATGTCTTCAACTTCATATGAGAGCATTTGTACAAACACTTGGTAGACATACCAATCTGAAAATGATCACTTAAATTTCCTGTGACACTACTTCGGAACTTCTATTGATAAGTTTATTGTTACAAACTTAGAAAGGAAGCTACGACAGCATAAATATATTATGATTTATACACCCTTTATTTCTAGAAAATTTGCAAACATTGGAAAAGAATCAGATTTCAATTGCTAATTCAGATTGAAACGCTGATGCTAATATTTTATCATTGGTCCACAGCTACTAAGAATGACTCCATTACATACTCAGGATGATGCATAACTCCAGGGGCAACTGGTTGAAGAATGTAGGAGACCATATGGTAATGAAACAAACCAAATCAGCTCCAGCAAATCTGAAATACTTGCTGCCAACACTGTTCACGCACTATAGCAGTATTGTTCACGTTACTATTCGAGTTACTGTTCATGTTACTATTCGCGACACTGTTCACATTACTGTTCACAACACTGATCACATCACTATTCATGTCACCTTCAATCTGCATCATAGCTTCTTATTCTAACCAAAACTTCCATCATCTACAAAATGTGTTTACTTTCTCAGCAACCATCACTCAACTTGTATGGACACTATAAGACGTCTTGAGCCACGATTTTTCTTCAAAATTCGAATGCAGCTAGCTAATAGTGGTTCAATAATATCTGCAAGTGTCTTTCATCCAAAAATCGTTCTCTTTCAGCTAGGGGTAATATCTCACACCTGAAACTGTACATGTGAGGGTCTTCAAACCCTAGACCAAGAAGCTCCAGCTCTTCTTGTGAGGAAAAAAATATGCATCTTCAAAAGTATCGACCAAAATGTGTTTTCCTTTCTTTTGTATCTTTCAATTCAATAATAAAGTGACATTTTATAAAATAATGTATTTCCTCTTTTTTTTAATATTTCCATAGTCACTTTATGATTTCTCATAACAAAATAAAATGACTTTCTATGTAGTCCACTTTTGAAATAATGCCTTTAGTCATTTTTATAACACCACATAGGTGACTTTATAACATTTCACTAGATTTAATTAAATTAATCGATTAAAGTCATCCTTTAGAACTTAAATTAATTTTTGGGACAACTTAATCAATTAAATTAATGTAAGTCACTTAACCATAATTTTGGGGACATTACACAATAAGGATGGTTGTCATGGATTTTTTGGGGGGTTTTGCACTGTAAACAAAGACTTCAAGTATCGATTTAGCTCCTTCGGGAGCTTTCAGGAGTTGAACTGCAGTGACTAATTCCTAAGGATTAATTCTATCTTATTTCCTAAACTAAAGTTTTGTTGACTTATTTCTGACTTTATTGGACTTGATTGTAACTGATTCATGCACAAGACTAACATCTACTTTAATTCTTAATTTAAAATACAAAATCCAAATTAATTCTATTTTTCTTTAAAGGAAATCTATCTTAAGATTTGTTGGAATTTAAATACTATTTTAAGAACATAATTGAATTTTAAGAAAATGAAAATTAATCTAGAAAACTTGAACACTAATTTCCATGAACAAATTTTCAACTAACTTCAATTCCATCCTTCAATAAGTCTCCATCATTGCTTCTAATTAAACTCAACAAATAATTACCAAACTTAATTATTTTGAACAACATCTAAATCTGATTAGTCTAATAAATCTTATAATGATTCTAACCACTTAATCTAACCATGATAAACTAAATTCAAAAGTGATTCAAATAGAAGTAACTATCCAGATTTATCATTCAACAACTGAAAATGATTCAACATCTTATCATTCTAGAATTAACTTCTAACACTTTAGTTTTAATATCAATAACCAGAAATAGCATAACTTAGTAAAATACCAACACAAGATCTATCCCTTTGGTTGAGTAGGCCCTGCTCTTCCTCAGGTAAGATCCCTTAACATAGTGATTGAGTTAACTTCTTTCTTTCATTCAATTTGATCAAAGTGGGACACAAAAAAAAGTATTGCCATCGATTACAGAAATCTAATTAAAAATTATCTAACTCCCATTTTAAACTGAAACATGGTTATTTATAACATATCCATATTGAATTTGCAACATGGTGATTAACTGCCAAGATTCAAGGCGTCTAACTAAAGATTAGAACAAAAATAAAGTAAAACTAAAACAGGACTAAAGTAGGACATAGGGAATATGCCAGATTGGCCGTAGAAGTAGAAGTTCCATAACCGACTACAAAGAAGTTGATTTGGACTTGAGTGACTCATTATCTAGCTGGGCCCATCAAATGGCGTGATTATTTCCCTAGATTAATTAGAGATTTTAACCACATCATCAATCTTTAAAATACCATATTCAAAATCCTTAGGAAGAGGATAACAATTATGGTAGTAAAAGATCAATACAGCATAATTATCTCTTTATTAACATCATAAAGTAACGCATCTAACATAAACCATTACTTCAAATATATCCACTAATTTAGCTAAACATAAAGTAAAATGAGTAAATATGTTAATCTATAATCAACTGCCAATCATGTTAATTAACAAAAATAAAGTCTTTTAAACATAAAATGAAATTATTTTGAATCTCTCATCATTTTATTCCCCACTATTTTTGGACCATGTCCTCATGGTTCTTCATCAAGAATTATGGTAGCCTCCTTTTCCTTGTTTAGTGCCTCCATCCAAATGCAATAGTCGAACACTCCTTCCTTGTACTAGTGTGGCAATCTGCTTTTGAGTGTAAAGCCATAGTTTTGTCTCAACTTTTCAAACCATGGTCTTAACACTCCCTCAAGTATATTGGTTGATTCCTTGAGCTTTGGGGTTGGCATAATGATAATCGGCATTTTGAACCTCATGTCGACACAATTCTTTATGCTGCTCAATCAAAGTGATCACATGTATGATTCTTATTAAACTCCATCTGCTATTGTTCAGACTTATTGGTTCTCTTCTTATGACTGAATCAGGAATGAGTTGATATCTTTCCTCACCGGATTGTATTTTCAATGGGGGAAGTGTTCCCTCAACATTTTGGAATGTAGAAATACTATTGAACAAGTTTGAAACATAAAGAGCATTAATTTGATTGATCCTTACCACTGATCTTACTGCTTTGATATGTTTCTCTGCGTGAGGCATCTCAGGCCTCATTGGTAAGCCATACCTTCTCTAAGCCTCCTTATATTTTTCCATTCTACTTGACCATTCCATTTGATTCTACATTAAGGAGAAAAATGATCTAATTTGCAGCTCACCAACATAGACATTTAACATAGAGTCATCATTATCTCCCATTAAAAATCCATGCTGGAAAAACTCACACATTTGATTTTGAATGTCAGGGTGGCTATGAAAGTAATCCTACAGAAAATCTCCATCATTATGATAATCCAAGCTTCTCCCTAAGATTAATTGATTAAGCTTCCATTCTAAAAACCTTTCTCTAAGGAACAAAGCATAAACCCCCACTAGTCTTCTCATGGAAAGTATCGCAAGACTTATTTTTGCTGCTTGCACAAGTCTTCTTTTAATCTTATTTTTTTCTTCCTCTAACTTATGCACTTGCTCTTTCAATTGTTTATTTTCCTCCTTAAATTTGAAGGCTACTAGGGAGAGGTATCTAGGTTGGGTTGAAGGAGGAACATCTGATGGAATAGAAGGGATATTAGAGGGAATGGAAGGTAGAGCAAGGTAGCGTGGTGGGCCCACAGAAGTAGAGGCTTCATGTGAATAAAACTGCATAGATTTTTGTTTCAATTTCTCTTCCTTTTGCTGCAATTCCTCTTTTAATCTTGAAATTTCTTCAGCATTTGCTAATTCTTGTACACTAGCTTGTTGTAGGGCATCCTCAGTTTTATTCAATTGCTCTCTATATCTTGCTTCATTGTGTTCAATTTTCCTTTCCATTTCCTGAGTTTTGTTGAAGGATTGTTGCAATTATTCTTCTTTTCTTCTCAATTTCTCTTCAAGGAATTGCATATTTTTCCTTTATTGCTCTAATTCAGCTTCTAAACAGGACATTTTCATATCCCTTAACAATTCCTCAGTCTCTAATTCCTCTTCATTCAATTTTTCATGGATTTCTTCTTCTTCAATCAATGGTTCTTTTCCTTTTCTTTTCTCATAATGTGGAGAAGGTGTAGGGGATTTCACAGTCTCTTCTTGTTCAAATTCCTCTGATGCTTCTTGCTCTTCAGATTGTGCCTCAGATTCTTTGGCAGATTCATAGACTTCAAAAATAGGGTTTCTTTCAAGAGTCGGCATTGGGCCTTCAAGGGGGCTTTGAGGCTACTCAGGAGAATGTACTGGTGTATGGGTTTCTTCATTCTTTAAGAAATGGTGCTTAATTATCAAATGAATCAACCCCTGGTATTTTATGGATGATTCCCCTCTAGATTTTACTCTTAAAATCATGGAAGCAATTTGTTGGAACAAAAATGTTGGCAGATTTATTATAGCAAAGGGTTTTGTTTGTACATACCTTAAATGTAGAAAAAGTCACATTCTCGGTCCTAATATAGTATCGTACTTCCCTTCACAGGTAAAAATTTTTGTAAGCCATGTTGCAGCAGTCCTCCAAGGCTCGTCCAAAATTTGGCGAGCAATTCCACATTGGTCTCCCTTGTGCATCAGAATTTATGGCCTTCTTTCTAGCTCTTGGTGAAATGCAGCCACCAATTTCTCAAATTTGACTTGGCCCTTGTTAACTGGTTTTCCTTCAGCTGGAATTCCAGAAATTTTACTTATTATTTCTAGAGTGACCTCAATAATTTCACCCCTTACTCTGGTGAAATTCACATGAAAATTTATCACAAATTCTTCAATCATTTCTAGCTGAAAACCTTCATATTGCATTACAAAATCCAACCATCCAACTTCTGCTAACAATCTCCTAGTTTCTAAATCAAGAGTGAAATTTTTTGGCTCAGCATTCCTCTTATTCCCCATTTTCATCTATCAACAATGGTGGACTTCACTGGCGGACTTCAAGTGGTAGACTGAATTACTTAACAAAATGCAAAATGATTTTTCCTTGTTTTTGGAGCAACCATTTTGAAAATGACATGACGTGCCATTAATTTTTTGCATTAATTTCCTTTACTGCTCTAGATGATTCGCACACCATAAAATGAAGGTTGTAATTTTAATTCACAAGGTTGGCGGCGTCCTTTACACATGTCAACATGAACTTGGGAAGATTTTTGAAAAGATAGGTGAATCATAACAAAATCCATTATTATTACTGACATCATCCAATGTCACATCATTCCTTACATCAACCATCCCGCTACTTTTTGAAATGATTAAAAATCATTTATTATCATTATTAATAACAATATGGTGGAGATTTCTATATTTATAAATATTTACCTATTTTACATTAGTCTCACTACCTTAGAAAATAATATTCATATTAAATGCACACCTCAATTTATTTTGAGCCTTTGAGTTCTTTAGGAGCCTTCAGGAGCTCTCAGGAGCTTTGTAATTACTTGAGTTGAAATCCTTCTAGATCTTCAGGGTCCTTCAGGAGATATTGAGTCAAACGGAGTCTTCAGAGTCTTCAATCTTCAGGAGTCTTCAGGAGCTTTTGGGAGTTCTTTAGGAGTTAACTTAGATAGACCACCATTTGCTAGTTTTTAGTCATCTCTTTTTTCTTTTTTGAAAGCAAACCGCCATTTACTGGTTTTTAATTTACTTCCTTTTTTTCTCAAGGCAAACCGCCAATTGTTGGTTTTCAATTTACCTTGTTTATTCATGCCTTCTTCAAAGGTTTTAAAGATCTTCTCTCATAGAAGAAATGTCTTCCATAAGAAAAGGTTCAGTTTTGTGTTGCAGATCATCTAGAAATTCATCCTTTGTTGTTGGCTTATGATATATCTTTAGTCAATGACCATTAACTAGCATGACTCTTTTCTCCATCAATCAGAACCAATTGGACAACTCCATTTTAAAATACTTGTTGCATCTCATAGGGACCTAACCATCTAGTATGGAACTTCCCTTTAAACTCTTCAAATCTAGAGTCAAATAATAATGCCCAATCTCCTTCTTTGAACTTTCTGGACACAATATGCTTATCATGCCATTCCTTCCTTTTCTTTTGAATCACCTATGTATGTTGAAGTGCCTCCATTCTCATTTCATTGAGTCTATTGAGCTACAAAATTCTACTTTTCTTAGATTCAGGTAAATCAATTCCAATTTCTACTATTGTTTTCAATGTTTTTAACTCAAATTCTACTGGCATTACTAACTTCCTCCCATACACAAGTTCATATGGATAAAATCCAATTGTTGTTTTCCATGTGGTATTATAGGCCCACACTGCTTCATCCAACCTATTTACCTAGTTTTTCTTCCTCAATGAAACTATTTTTGTCAAGATATTCTCTAATTCTTTGTTAGTAACCTCCACTTGTCCATTCGCTTGAGGGTGATATGGTGAAGATTTTCTATGAGCCATTTGGTATTTCTGCAAAAATGCTTCCATCATTATTGATACAAACTATGGTCCTTGGTATGAAACAATTTATCTGGGTGCACCAAATCTCTAAAGAATTTGCTTGTACAGAAAATCTGCAACCTTATCTTCAGTTGCTACTAGTAATGCTTTCACCTCAGCCCATTTTGTTGCATAATTAGTACAAACAAGGATGTAATGTTTCCCTCTTGAAGGTGGATCGACAAGTCCCACAAAATCGATGCCCCATTTTTCAAATGGTTCTAGAGATATTTTTGGTTGAAACAGAATCTCCATGGTTGGTGTGGGTCTTCCCATCCTCTGATATTCATCACAGTGCTTGACAAAGAATGAAACATCCTTTGTCATTGATGGAAAAAATTATCCAGCTCCTAAGATTTTGTGAACTGTTCTCACTACTGAATAGTGTCCTCCTTCAGGCTCATGATGGCAGGCGTGTACTACATCATAAACATCTAACTCCAATACACATCTACGTAAAATATGGTTAGGGTACAATTTAAATAAAAGAGCATTAATCCACTGAAATCTAGAACTTTCACGAATTAACCTCTTTTTGTTTCTAATTGAAGTGACTTGGACATTTCCCTGTTACAAGGTAATTGTCCAAATCAACAAACCATGGTGGATGAATTGATATAGCAAATAGATGTTCATCTAGAAATGTATCATCCACTAGTTCTTGATTATCCTGTGAAACAATTCTGGAAAGAAAGTCAGCAACAACATTGTCTTTTCCAAGCTTATCAATGATAGTTACATCAAATTCTTGCAGTAATAGTAACCATCTGATAATGTGTCCTCCTACTATAGCCTTGTTCATTAAATATCTAATTGCAGCATGGTTTGTATGTACATAAACTTTGTAACCTATAATATAATGCCTTAATTTATTTATTGCATATACTACAGCTAGAAATTCCTTTTCTGTTGTATAATTTCATTCAATAGGATTTAAATTTTTGCTAACATAATAACTTGCATGCATGTCATCATTGTCATCTTTTTTTCCTAATACTGCTCCAATAGCTAGATTGGATGCATCTGCATGTATGTGAAATGGCTCTCCCCAAATAGGTCCTTTAATGATTGGAGAAGTTGTTAGAGCTATTTTGATTGTCTCAAAAGATTTTTGACAACCTTCAGTCCATACAAACTCCTCTTCTTTCTTGAGTAGTGTAAACAGTGGTGCTGCAATTTTACTAAATCCTTCTATAAACCTTTTGTAATACCCTGTATGCCCAAGAAAACTTCATACACCAGTTTGGTTCTTAGGGATCTCAATGTTCTGTATGATCTCAACTTTCTTGGGATCAACCTTTATCCCCTCTTTTAAGATGTGATGTCCTAGAACAATTCCCTCTATCATCATAATGGAATGTTTTTCATGATTGAGTGATAATCTATGATCTTTACAGCATTGTAAAACCTTTTCTAAGTTTTTTAATTCTTCATCAAATGTTTTAGCATGGACTGTAAGGTCGTCCATATAAATCTCTACACAAGAAGTGGTGAAATCTGCAAATATAGCAAATACTACTCTTTGAAATGTGGTTGGTGCATTACATAGTCCAAATGGTAAGACTGTATATGCGTATGTACCCCATGGAAAGGTAAAGGTAGTTTTTTCTTGATCTTTAGGGGCTACTTGGATTTGGTTATATCCACTAAAACCATTGAGAAAAGAGAAGTAGTTGTTTCCTGCTAGGTTATCAAGTACCTGGTCGATGAATGGTAATGGAAAATGGTCTTTCTTTTTGGCTTATTCAACTCTCGATAATCTATACACACTCACCATTTACCATTCTTCTTTGGGTTAATAACCAGTGGTGAAACCCACTGACTATCAGAGATTGGGTATATGAATCCTACTTTGAGCAGCTTCTCTATTTCTTTTTTAACAATGTCATGAAGAATAGGATTGATACACCTTTTTCCTTGTTTAATTGGTCTTACATATTCTATGTAAATGTGGTGACTACGAATCGAAGGATGGATTCCTCTCATAGCAGTATACTCCCAAGCAAATGGTTCTTGTGTTTTTCTAAAATTTCTTTCAATTATTTTTCCTGAGTTGGGGATGAAGATGAATTATATTGAGGGGTTTATCTCTACCTACTATCATCTCTTTGGTGTCTTTGGTGGAATCAATGGATTTTTCAACAAGTGTATTCAGAGGACAAGAGTGTTGTTCATGTAATGTTGTTTGACAATTTTTTTTTTCATTTCTAAAGTAAACTCTTGTTCCTCACATTCTTGAACATGTTCAACTATAGTAACCATGGATAACTCCACAATACCATCACCTTCTGAATCTAAATCTTCATCCACCCAAAGTTGGGTGTTTGGTCAAATTGATGGTTGTGTTGGTGGATAGAGTGACAATTCTTTCTATTTTTGACCATTTGATATGATCATGCATCTAGATCTATAATAAATTAAAGCGGTAGTAGTAGCCAACCATGGTCTACCTAAGATGATTAGATATCCAGAATCTTTCTTTCTAGCTTTTAGAACCAAAAATTCAACTGGATAATCCCATGTGTCAATGGTAACCATGATTTCTTCTATTATAACTTCTGGCTCTGTAGTAGATTGGTTAGCTAACTGTAAAATAGTTTTTGTTGGTTGAATGGTTGTCATACCTAGCATTTGAACCGTACATCAAATGTGATAACATTTATGGTAGCTCCTAAATCAATTAGGACATTATTAACCTACACTCCATTTATACTCAAGGTGATTACAGGACTTCTAGGATCATTATATTTCTAAGGAAGCAATCATCCTGATAATACATCAGTCAGTTTTGTCCCTATTTTTATTTTTGGAGGTAGCTTCTTCTTCCTTCCTAGAGTTTTCGTGCAGAGAGATTTGACTAACTAGTTTATCTCTAGTATGTCCTTAATTTCTCGCAACAATGGAATTTCAATGTTTATTTTCTTCAACTCCCAAAGAATTTGAGAGTCAACAACATTCATGTAGCTTGGTTGAGAGTTTTTAGGAGTTATTTCTTCTTTCAATATCTCAGGGTAAGGTGCATGATTGACGTTTTGTTCTTCTTCAAATTTTTGAGTTTCTCTTGAAGTTTCAATTTCTTCCCCATCTTCTTGATATTTTATGTGGGTTTAGATTGAACAGTATGATTTCTTAGTTGAATATCATTAGCATCAATTACGTTCAAGTTAGGGGGAGTTGCATCATTACGGGTATTTCTAGGATTTACAACTGGTTGAGTTGGTAGTTGAGGCTGATTCACCTAGTCATTAGTGGAATTAGGAGCATTTATCACAAGGTTGTTTGTCCCCAGGAACATTTTTTCCCTTTGTTTTTCCATGGTTGGAACTACATTTGGTTTTGTTACCATGATGGCTGATTTGACTGCCATTGCGGCTGTTGATTAGCTTGCCATTGTGATTGGTTCCATTGGGGATTCATCCATTTAGGTTGTCCCTAATATGTAGGTGGTGGTTGTAGCTAATATTGGGGGGTCCATTGGTTTTGGTTCTACCAAGGGTTTTGATTCTAGTTTGATTGAGAACCATACTGTCATTGATTTCCATTATACCCTATTTTTGAGGTCTTTGGCCAACATAATTAAGCTCCTCTTCGACCACTGGTGGTTTCTTTAAATTGATTTTTATCCCATCCAATAGATTATAGGAACTTTTTGGGTGTGTTTTCTCACAAATCTCATAGATTTCAACTTGATTCAGTGGACATTCTCTTAAAAGGTGTTTTCCGCTACACTTGGAGCAATAAATAGACAATGGTTCTGTGGTCTTCTTATCTCCTTGCATATTGAGATGAAGAAGTAATTCATTCTTCATGTTTGCTAATTCCTCCATTACTTCTAACACATCAGTGGTATGAGCTTTGTTTCTTCTGGAATTTCTAGTTCCTACCCTAGTTCTAGAGTAGTTTCTACATATCTCAACAATGTCTTCCAAGGAGAGTTTATTAATGTCCCCCTTTCCCATAAGATTCAAGGACTCTCTTGATTCATCATCAATTCCTCTCAGGAATATTTTTTTTCTAATTTCATTATCCATCCCATTAGTACACCTCTGATGCACAAACTAGAACCTATCAACATAGTCTTCTAAACTTTTGTCCTCCATTTTCCTTATTCAAAACAATTCCTCCTTTCTATCCCTTACTCTACAGTAGTCTTGATATTTATCCAAGAATTTAGTCTCCATTTGTTTCCAAGTTTCAATTGTTCCTATGCCCAATCCCATGAACCATCATAAAGCTGATTCTTTCAACGTAGAAGGAAACAACTTCAACTTTTGATTATTGTTTGTGTAATCATAGGTCTGGCACAAAACTTTGAACTCAAAAAGGAACTAGTCAGGATCCTCAGATGTTTTTCCTCTAAAGGTGGGAAAAACTGAAGGTGAGATATTTTTCATAGGAGGTTCACCAATTTGTCTTTCAATATTGATAGGAAAAGAGAAGGTCCTATTCGCTGGTGGTCGCCCAAGTTGTTCACCCATGTCTTCTTCTTGAAATGGATCTCTATTCTCTTCTTGATTTTCTATCTATTGTTCTTGATTATCTTCTTTATTTTCGATCTGGTATTATTGAATATCTTCCTGATCAAAATCAATATTTCTTCGAAAATTAATGTTTCATGGAAGAAACCTCCCTATATGGTCTTTATTTTGTCTCATCCAAAATTTAGGTCAATCTTCCTTATCAACACTAAGGCTTCATACTTAATAGCCAAATCTTGTTTAATCCCTAGCAATGGCACCAAAATTGATGGGCAAGGTCGTTGATGTCACAATTTGCATCATTTAGTCAATTATTTATTGAACTAGGTGTGTCTCAGAGCTATATGTGATAAGGATGGTTGTCATGGATTTTTGGGGGCGTTTTGTACTATAAACAGTGACTTCAGGTATCGATTTTGCTCCTTCAGAAGCTTTCAAGAGCTCTCAAGAGCTAAACTACAACAACTAATTCCTAAGGACTAATTCTATCTTATTTCCTAAACTAAAGTTTTGTTGACTTATTTCTAACTTTATTAGACTTTATTGTGACCAATTCATGGAGAAGACTAACATCTACTTTAATTCTTAATTTAAAATACAAAATCCAAATTAATTCTATTTTGCTTTAAAGGAAATCTATCTTAAGATTTATTAGAATTTAAATACTATTTTAAGAACAAAATTGAATTGCAAGAAAATGACAATTAATCTAGAAAACTTAAATACTAATTTTAATGAATAGATTTTCAACTAACTTCAATTTCATCCTTTCATAATTCTTTGTCATTGCTTCTAATTAAACTCAACAAATAATTACCAAACTTAATTATTTTGAACAGCATCTAAATTTGATTAATCTAATAAATCTTATAATGATTCTAACCGCTTAATCTAACCATGATAAACTAAATTCAAAAGTGATTCAAATAGAAGTAACTATCCAGATTTATCATTCAACAACTAAAAATGATTCAACAACTTATCATTCCAGAATTAACATCTAACACTTTAGATTTAATATCAATAACCATAAATAGCATAACTTAGTAAAATACCAACACAAGATCGAACCCTTTGGTTGAGCAGGCCTTGATCTTCCTCAGGTAAGATCCCTTAACACAGTGATTGAGTTAACTTCTTGATTTCATTCAATTTGATCAAAGTGGGACACAGAACAAAGAATTTCGATCGATTATAGAAATCTAATTGAAAATTATCTAACTCCTATTTTAAACTAAAACATGGATATTTATAACATTTCCTTATTGAGTTTACATGGAAATTAGTTTCCAAGATTCAAGGAATCTAACTAAAGATTAGAACAAAACTAAAGCGAAACTGAAACAAGACTGAAGTAGGACATAAGGAATATATGCCAGATTGGCGCTGGATGTAGAAGTTTCATAACAGACTACAAAGAAGCCGATTTTTACTTGGGTGACTCATTATCTAGTTGGGCCCATCCAATGGTGTGATTATTTCCCTTGATTAAACAGAGAGTTTAACCACATCATCAATCTTTAAAATACCCTGTTCAAAACCCTTAGGAAGAGGATAACAATTATGGTAGTAAAAGATCAACACAACATAATTATCTCTTTATTAACATCATAAAGTAACACATCTAACATAAACCATTACTTCAAATATATCCACTAATTTAGCTAAACATAAAGAAAAATGAGTAAATATGTTAATCTATAATCAACCACCAGTCATGTTAATTAACAAAAATAAAGTGTTTTAAACATAAAATGAAAGTATTTTGAATCTCTCATCAGGAGGAATAAGGATCAATTTGGATGAAATAGCCTCTGATGAAGAAGGGCAACAAAATGCCCGAGGGTAGGAATGCAAGTAAGTTTGATGCTTACTATGATGTTGAAACTTCATATAAGGAACCTAAAGGAGAGAAACTTGAGGAACATAAGGATGAATTAGGCCTAAAGGAACATTGTTCCAAGGAAGGTAAAATAGATATAAAAATTGATAAGGAGAAAATTGATGAGCTCCCAAGAACTTCCCAAGATGAGGGCCTGTAGTATGAAGAGGTTTCTCCTAAAGGAGAGTTGGATAATGAAGGAGAAGATATAGATGAAAAGGGTGTTGAACCCAAAAAGGATGTTGAAGTTGAACATGAAGATGAAAAAGGGGTAGCGCAAGAAGAAGATAGTACTAGTGTGAGAAACAAAGAGTTTGTAGAGCCTGACAAGGGAAAGACCATATTGCGAGAAGAGGAGCATAGAAAAGAAGAGGAAAATATTAAATATGCTCCTAGGAATGAAGAGAATGAGCCTTCAAAGGATCAGGAGGAAGGGGACAATAATGAATTCAAAACTACATCCCTTGAACATCCAACAAAGGTTCCTTCATGGCTAAAGTAGCAACTAAAAATAAAAGCTCATGCTCAAAGATCTTAAAGCCCTCATAGAGGAAATATTTGTTAGGACATAGGTAAAGACCCAAAAAGAAAGGAATCCAAAGATTAGGTCACACATCACTATAGATGCCTCATGTTCTAGAATATTGTAGGTAGCCACTCCCGCCGTGGATAAAGATGCAGACACTCTTTAGAGAAAGGACTACTAGGTGACCACCATTAATTTGGGCCCAGCATCTAGAGCCTAGAACAAAGATCAATCGAAAAATGAGGAATTAAAGGCACAAGTGGCGGAATTGACTGCCTATATACAAAAATGGATGACATCTGGAGAAGAAGCTCCAATAGAATCACCAACGCATTCCTTGCTCTTGAAAGAGGTTGAGGTTAATAAAATAGAGAAAATAAAGAATTGGACCAAGTCTCCTTCATACTAGTTCAAAAGAGTTATAGACATGGGCGATAAGGGCACTCATTGTGTAGCAAAAATGCATAACGAATACCGGGTCTTGCACAAAGAAGTAGAGTAGGTGATCGAGACATGTAAGTAGTTTCCTGAGCTTGACAGAATTACATACCCCAATCTAGAGATCATTCTCAAGCTCTCTTGGGTGATCTAGGAAAAAGAGTTGGCACTATCAAAAGAGGACCACCGGTTGCCCAAAGCATGGCTACTTAATTTTGAGTAGAAGGTTGTTTTTGGAGAAATCACTAGTTGAACTAGAGACCAATCATGAGTGGATTGTAGATCACTGGGTTGAATGTGATGAATTCCTACAGCTAGTGACAAGATATGAGATGATAGCATTGGAATTAGATCGAGAGGCCATCAAGCATGAATTCCACAAGAGAATGGAGCAAGGAGCCAACGGTACTTTTTCAGTAGACCTCATGGATTTTCTTGTGCGAGCCTTCTCAAAGTCAGAAAAATAATCAGAGCAGGGGAAGTGTGCATAAAACATAGGGATAAAATGGTGGAAGGATCCAAGAGAGTTGTCATTTGAATCTAAAAATCTGACCTCTCTGAACAAAAGAAGTTGTTGGCTACAATTGGAAAGTTTGTTGAATATGCTACATTGTAAAAGGAAGCTAGGAACCACATTATAGAAGATGAAAATTTGTTCAAATAGCTAAAAATCCAAAATCAACTACAAAGAAAAATAGGCTACAAGACAAAATAGCCTATTTTTATATTGTAAATTTTGTACTTCTATTGGGTGATGTAAAAACCCTAAACTAGAAATAAATAGGCTACAATTTTGTCCATTCATTCTACTATTTTAAAACTATAAATAGGGGCATCCTCTCATTTTCAAAGAGAGAGTCAAGTTGTGTAAAGGCATTTTGCTGCAATATATGAGAAAAGCATTGAAGTTGATAGTTTCTTGTCCATTGTTCATTATGTTTGCATGATTCGGCCTCCAAATATTTGTTTCAGCATTGTTCATTTAACTTGAAGTTTATTTTCAGTTGGTAGTTCTTGTTCAACTTTAATGGTGGGTGTATGTTATAGTATTTGATGCACTTCCAGCTCATACTTTTTATAATTTTTTGATGAAAAATTGTTGTGTAAAGTTAGTTTGAGCTTCCTTTTCTATTGTACTTAAGTTCAATTTTATGTTCATACTTATTAGGTGAATGCACAATCTGAAAATTTGCAAAGAGCCTTAGAAGATTGCACTAGTTTTGTGACAATCTAGGATGACCTTGGTTAAGCAAAAATCAGTTTGGGAAGTCTTTCTACCACAAAATTAGCCATTGTTACTGTTGATCATAGTGTCAGAATTAGGAAAAATTCTAAACCCTTTGACCTTTTCAATTTACTTTTAAATCTAAGTTAGATGTAAGTTCCTAGCATGACTACATAGCCAAATTTGATGAACATTTAAGTTTCAGATTGTTGTCATAAATTTGTTGTCACTATTCACCCATTTCCATAATTTTGAAACTTCATCACATAACCATGAAACTCCATGCTTAGTCAACCATAAATGCCCCTTGTGATTACTAGCAAATCACATCAAACTAATGAGTTTTTTTTGCATAGTCATGACCTAACACCCGAGAGACCTTGGGGTGATTCTCTAAAATTTAGTTGCAGATTTTCACCTTTCAAGAGAGACATCACACTTGTGTGTTGTCTGTGTTGAGAAGTTCAAAAACACCCATCAATAGAACTAACACTAGAAGGAGGGAAACTGGATGAAGCTGGATTAAATTGGGTCATTTTCTCCCCAAAGATTTCACAAAGTAACTAGATCCACACCAGATAACGGGGAACTTCAAGAACTAAAGACCCCTACTGGTGCAAGAGCACCTGATGGACTTTATGCCTCCATGAGGAAATTTTGCAAATTTTGATTTGTGGGTTGAATCTCTTTTTAATAAGGTCATATTTGTACCATTTATAATGTGATTAAGTCTTTGGTAGGTGTCTAGGAGGTTCAAGGAGTCCATTTTGCAAATTTTGTAAAAGATTGTCTAAAAAGTGCAAAAGTGTCATATTGTCAAATTGCAAAATATGCAAGAAGTGGAAAGTGAAGAGTCAAAGGAATATAGTAGTTGATGAGTTAGATGTAGACAGTTGGAATGAGTTGGAAAAGGCATAAAAAGGCCTTGTGCATTGTTGTAAAAGGCAGGAATTAGTTTTGATATGAAATGAAACAATAGAGGCATTGTTTTCTTGCAAATTTCTCACATTTTTCTTTGTTTTAGACCATTGCACATGCTTGTACTGATAGATAAAGGCCTAAAATCAATTGGATATGTTAGGGTATTGAATTCAGTTTCTAATTATTATTTTTTCACTTCATTTCATTGAGCATAAAGAAATATATTGCATTTTTTGTAAAAATGGTTAAACTTCTAGTTTAGGGTCACAACAGACCTTCAAAATTGCATATCTTCCATTCTAACTGTTGAAAATCCCTGAAAGTTTGTAGAATGGCAGATTTATATGTATTCTAAATTCTTCAAAAGTTAGAGTGTCTAAAGAGGAGATTTTGTGCCTTTGGAATGATGCCCTAGGTTGTTTTTAAATTGTTTTAGCATGAAAAGGATCCATAGAGGTTAGGGTTTATAGAAAGAGCATTGGTAAAGCATGGGATTTGGTTAAATGAGAATGTGAAGACCTTAGTTGATGCAGTTGGAAATTTATTGAGTAGATTTGAGGCTTTGGAGTGTTAGAATCAATAACCCACCTTGTGTAGGAGCCTAATTAGGCCTATTTAGAAGTGTAACAGTCCAATTTTGATGCAAACTTTTCAAAACAACCAATACCCAATTTTTGATATGTTTTAAAGTGGAAAAATGGGTACTAAAATATATTTTTATAGCTAGGATATCTAGTCTACATAAAAAATTTACATGTGACTGTTCCTTTAGGGAATGCTACTAGATATGAGGCGGCCTGTATGGAAAAGTTGCATGGTTGGAGTTCCTTGTTTTCTTGAGTGAGTTAATTGTTTTTGTGGGGTCATATGTACAATATGGAAGGTAATCATTGTGTTGATTAAGCCCTATAAATACATGGAGTCCATTTGGTGTATTATAAACTTGTGGCAAACTAGGAGTCATTAAAGTATTTTATGAACAAGCAAAGAATGTATTTTGAACTTGTTGGAAACTAGTGAGTTTTTCCTCTTCCTCTGTATCAGTTTGGTATCAAAGATAGAAGACTCTAGGAAAGGAATATTGTGTTGTGTGTGTTTTTTTTGTCTTTTTGCAGGTTAAGAGAGAACTTGGATGCCAAGAGACCAGGTAGTGAAGATGAGAAGAAACCTAGGTGAGGTGTCAAAAAGACAAGTGAAGCAAGGTGAAAGAGACTTGCTTAGAAAAGAGATGAAGAAGGATAGAGAGAAGGAAAAATAAATGGAGTTTGATCAAGAGATAAAAGAGCTGAGGCAGGCCATGGAACAACTAGAAGAGATGAGAGAAAGGATGGTAGAGAGATGGAAGGTTGAGTTGGATTAGTTGGAGAAATTAGCAAGCCAAGAGTCAAGTTGGCACTTATCAGTTAAGAGGAAGGTTACATGGCCTATTAGAAATATTATGCAGAAGAGAAGACAAGTGAGAGCATTGAAACCAGATGGGAAGACAATAGAACCTTTGAAGGAGGAAGATAAATAGAAATCCAAGCAAGAAGAAGAAGAATTCATGAAGGTAGATGAAGAGCACATGGACATGGCAGCCACTTCAATAATTGAAGAAATTGTGAAAAAAAATTTGAAGATTGATTTGATTTTATATGGAAATGATATTGATTTGGTGCCAAGATTGGCTAAAGAGAACGTCAAGGATGAATTGATCCTTGAGACTCAAGAATGGTTTAAAAGGTATGTCAATATAGTGTTTGATTCATTGTTTTCAAAAGGAGATGTTGATCATTCTTCTATGTCAGAAATTAGTTTGCATGATGAGGTAGTAGGTATAGGGGCATAATATCAGATGGGAGAAGTAAACAAAGGTGAAAAGATCATAGTTACATTGCAAAGGAAAAATAATAAGGAAGACATCTATCACTTTCTTGTTGTGATAGCAATTTTGAGGAGGGATAAACCAAAGTTCAAGATCAAACCTAAGGAAAAGAGAGAATACTACAAGGAAGATAATTCAGAGATGAATACCTATTACTTCCCTCAATTCAAGAGGGCTTTGAATTTCTTTTGGTCGGGAGTATGGTGCAAGAGCACCTAATGGACTTTATGCCTCCATGAGGCAATTTTGTAAATTTTGATTTTTGGGTTGAATCTATTTGTAATAAGATCATATTTAGACCATTTATAATGTGTTTAATTCTTTGGTAGGTGTCTAGGAGGTTCAAGGAGTCCATTTTGCAAATTTTGTAAAAGATTGTCTAAAAAGTGCAAAAGTGTCATATTGTCAAATTGCAAAATATGCAAGAAGTGGAATGTGAAGATTCAAAGGAATATAGTAGTTGATGAGTTAGTTGTAGATAGTTAGAATGAATTGGAAAAGTCATAAAAAGGCCTTGTGCATCGTTGCAAAAGGCAGGAGTTAGTTTTGATATGAAATGAAACAATAGAGGCACTAATTTCTTACAAATTTCCCATCTTTTTCTTTGTTGTAGACCATTGCAAATGCTTGTATGGAAAAATAAAGGTATGAAATCAATTGAAGATGTTAGGGTATTGAATCTAGTTTCTAATTTTTTTTGTTTCACTTCATTTCATTGAGTACAAAGAAGGATATTGGTTTTTTTGTAAAAATGGTTAAAATTCTGGTTTAGGGTCACAACATACCTTCAAAATTGCATATCTTCATTTCTAACCATTGAAAATCCCTGAAAGTTTGTAGAATAGAAGATTTATATGTATTCTAAATGCTCCAAAAGTTACAGGGTCCAAAGAGGAGATTTTGTGCCTTTGGGATGATGCCCTAGGCTGTTTTTGCATTATTTTGGCATGAAAAGGATCCATAGAGGTTAGGGCTTATAGAAAGAGCATTGGTAAAGCATGGGAATCAGTTAAGTGAGCATGTGAAAACATTAGTTGATGCAGTTGAAAATTTATTGAGGATATTTGAGGCTTGGGAGTGTTAGAATCAATAACCCACCTTGTGTAGGAGTCTAATTAGGCCTATTTAGAAGTGTAAGAGTCTAGTTTCAATGAAAACTTATAACCCATACCCATATTTTGATATGTTTTAAAGTTACATGTGATTGTTCCTTTGGGGAATGCTACTAGATATGAGGCAACTTGTGTTGGAACCATAAAAATATGACGATTTTACATGTTGATTTCACTCATAAATTTCCATATTCATCCTACCGTGTGCATATTTCACCCATATTTTGCCATATGGTCCCATAGTTTCCATCGGGTCATGCATTTTCATGTTGTGGACCATATCGGCAAGTGTCTATTTGGGTCTCCCCGATCCTTTTTTTTATAAACGTTTGTGTTGCCTATCGGCAATACATTTCTAATGTCATGGCAATTGGATTTCATCGCGATTGGATTTCATCTACTGGCGGCTATCAGTATGACATTCACATTGTTTCGGTGACAGAAAAGGTTTCTATCAGCATAAGTTATACCATCAGAATGAGGTCTTATCAATTACATTTTGTCTCGCTGACCGACATGTATGGATATACATCGGTAAGAGTTAATGTTTTCGGCATTGTGTCTTAGCGAATTTACATTGTCTCGCCAACTGATGGTGAGAAGATACATATCGATATGAGTTAGCGATATCGGAATAAGATCTTGGCGAGTGACCTTCGGTCTCGCGAACATTACACAAGTGGGTTTCTGGGTATGTGCAGGATCATGCTACACCAAAAAGTGGCAATATTATGGGGGTATGTGGCTGACGACTTTTTTTTCACCCAAAATTAATGAAACGAAAAGGGTGTTTAGAGGAGATTCTCAGATTTCCAAAAATATAAATTATGATTTAATTTGAATTTAATAGATAATTATTATTCATTTTCTATTATAATTATGACTAAAGTCCTGATTGATAGGCTAATTGAAAAACATCTATAACTTTCAAAAGGTATCATATTTTTTGAATCTGAAACATGCATCACATTCTATGCTTCACATACTATAGGATTAAAAAAATAAAATTTAAATTTCATGAAGTTTTGACCAAGTTAAGGTGGTATTGACAGATTTAGTTTTTATAAAGTTGTAATAAAAAATTCATAATTAATTATTTACTTAAAAAATTACAAAAAATATGCATCACATCCTGACATGAGTCCTCTACTTATATATAAAATTTTACAAAAAATATTATCATTTTATTATGGTTAGGTGGTCGACGCACACACCTACTTCTTATTTTTTCCTGAAATTTAAGTATAACCCATTGAAATTTCAAATTTTCACCAAATAGATTTTATTTATTTTAAATAAACCTAGTATTTTAGAAACTACATTCAATTTTCTACAAATTCTATTCTTACATATTTTTGAAATAATATAGATAACTTATTCAAATATTTACGTCAAGTTTCCTAACACTGATTTTTCTAAAAAATTTTGCCACTTAAGGGCCTGTTTTTTGCATGATGATCTTGCACATACCCTTCTATCAAAAGGCTCATCAGTGAGAGATGTTTTCTTTGAAATAAGTCATAGAGAATTCAAAGGAGTCTCACTGACCAACATAAAATGAATACCTCGACGAGACTAGTGTGACTTCGGAGTATGGTCTTGGCGAGTACGATGGGTCTGACCGATATAGCAAAAGCTTTCCGTCGGTGTGAGATTGATATTGTCTTGGTGATCTATGGTGAACTCGGGGGCTTTCGTTGAAACATAATATGCTCTGTGAGACATCTCCTCGATATCATAGGGTCAAAATGACACACAAAAGGTAAAGGAACTCTCGAGGAGACATAAAGTGATCTACAAGATATCTCCCCGACTCAGATATGTTGCGGTGTAAGCGAATAAAACACGGGGGATGACTAGCGATTAAATTTCCTTTGGCATAACTAACGAAATATCTATCGTCGACTGTTTCACTGATGAATAATAGAAATTCAAATAATGTGGCCAACATGATTTGAATCTAAATTTTGTGGAAGGCGGACATGGGATCTCAGTATGATATATTTTTTTGATGCTGGTGTATAAATAGGCATTTTTTGTAATTGTAAATATCATCAGTTATTATATATTCGATGCACAGCAAGTAGATACAGTAGAATAAACTTCTCAAATCAGAGACTATGATGCATGTTTTCAAAATGGAGGTATTTATGAAAATCAGTTGATATTGCTACATTTTTTTGGTGTCAATTGTCTGTTGAATTCAATGAAAAAATACTGCTAAGTTGTCTCCAAGATTGATGCTTTTCTGGTTGTTTAAATTGACATAACAAGTTTATGTTCAGTTTATCAATGCACATTTGTTGTATTTGTGTGATTAATCAATTGGTTCTTTCAAGAAAAGATTAAATCCTTTTAGTTGATCATAGTAATTAGAGATATTCATTTGGATTATTAAAGTAGAGCTTAGTAGTTACAGTATTGCATGTTTATACAAGTTGTAAACAGAATGTATGCCAGATAATTTGAGTTTTCTCTAGAGAATGTTGTTCATTTTGATTTCATTTGACTCCACACACCCAATAAGGCACTGGTCTCTGTTGTTTCATCATTAAGATTCGTTTATTCTCTTTATATCTATTATTTGAACATTTTAGGATTTAGATTAAGAAGATTGCTATTGTACTTGGTTTCATTTGTTCACTCCCATCTGCCATTGTGGACAAATCATTGCAAGAAGGATAACCATAATTCAAGTCTGCTTCATTTAGAAAGGTATACCTTCCTAGGTTTAGTAGCACCAGAAGAGTAGAAGGTTGAGTTCTCTTGACCTTGTCTGTTACCCTAAAGTGTATCAAGAGATTGGCAGCCTCTTGAGGAATTTTGCCTGCATTTTTGAGAGCTAACAAATTGGAGACTCTACTGGGGATACATTCAGAATCAAGGCCTTAATCATAGAGTTAGGAACTTTATACAAACTCTGCTGGGAATAAGAAGCATCAAGTATTTTCTCATTTTTGACAAAAGTGAGTGGTGACTGTGACAGAAATTTTGCAGCTATTCAAACATGAATGGAAGAAGATATCAATACAGGGGAGGTCATACTAGAGCCCCTACTGGTAGCAGTAAGTGGACACACAAAGATGCCAAGGTTGATAAGGGAAAAGGGATAAGTGAGGATATGTACTTAACAGATAAAGACAAAACATCAAGAGCACATTGTGAAATTTTTGATCGTTATGATACATGGAGAAACAATTCAAGTGTAGAACCTTGTACTCCAAAAGATCAAAAAAATCCTTTCTCTTTTCTTGATCCTCAGAAACAGGCTAAGTTTACAGCTGAATTGGAGGTTGAGTGAATCAAAATTCAGCATGAATATGATCAGAAGATGGAGGGTAACCAAAATGATGTTATTGATCATGAGCTTCCTAAGGAAGTAAAAGCACAGTTTGAATCATAGAGGAAGGAGATAGAGGAACTAAGGGTTGCATTGCTGAAAGCCCAAATTACTTCTCAGACAGCTAATTGTCCCCCAAAGTATGTACCACCTCATAAGCAGGGTAATCATAGTACAGGGCCTTCTGATCCACTAGTGTCTCCTCACCATCAGATAGGAAATCACTACAGATAGCCAAATCATCCCCCTCATATTCCCACACAACATATCAATATACATCCACCTCTTGGTCAGCATCATGTGCCACAACATAATGCATAATACAATAATCCTATGAACCAATATCAATACCCACATATTCCCCCTCCTCACCAGTATACAGCAATGATCAGACAATTTGATTTAGCAGGGTTTCAGTTATATCCTTACCCTATGGATGGCAGCTGGAGAGGTCTGGTACCTAAGTTTACAGGGAGTAATGCAATTACTACTGAAGAACATTTAAAGAATTTCAATGTGTTCATTCAAGACATAGGTGTGCCATATGAAGATTTACATATGAGGCTATTTATGTTGTCACTTCTTGAAGATGCTAGGGATTGGTTCAACAACTTGCCAGCACTCTCAATTAATTCTCTCCAAATATTTCAGGACAGATTCCTAGAGCAATATGGGAATCTAAATGCACCAGATGCAGCTCTTCATGAATTGATACGAATTCAGAAAAATTAGAATGATTCAATTTATGATTTCAATCGAAGATTCAACAAGTTGCAGACTAAAGTACCTCCTGGATCAAGGTTTCCAGATTCTGTAGCATTGAGTTTTTATTTAAATGCATTTGATCCTTAAACAGGATATGAACTGAGAAATAGGTCTCCAAGAGATCTAGATGAAGCTTAGAAGATAGCATTGACAATTGAAAACAATAGGAAGGCTGCTGGTATAATCAGTAAAAGAGACAACCCTAGGGCTCCTCAGCAAAGCAACAATTATTAGTACAGATAGGAAAGCACATACAGAAATGAAAGGCCGAGGTTGCATGACATGCCATATAATACAAACTAGAAGGATGGAAAACTTGTAACAGCTAGGCCAAGAAACAAAGAGACTCCTGATCCATTGAGCAAGAAGGGAACCTATATGGTAAGTGACAATTACTTTTGTGAAGCTTGTAATAAGCCACATTCCCTAGACTATTGTGTTGTAGCTCAAAGGATGAAAGAAGAGGGAATGTTGATGGAAAATAATGGAGAAGATCACACAGTGTATTTGACTTCAAATACTTGTCATCATGTTGAGGAGGCATATTCATCTTCAGATGATGAAGGTTATGAGTATGATGTTTCAAATCAGAGATACAATGTCCATATGGCTGAATAGCAGGTTCTTTCTGATTATGAAGAAGATTATACAGAGCCAAATTCGGTTGAGGTGCCTACTCAATGCAGTATGAGGAGACTCACCAAAGATGAAATAGAGAGACTAACTATTGATGTTGTTGAGGAGGCAAAGAGTAAATACTGGTTGAGAAATAGAAAAGTGAATGAGATGGAAGGCATTCCTAAGGGAATCTTTATGAAAGATCATAAGGTGACTCAAGGAACTGTGAAGAAATTAGAAAATAAACAACATGATAAAAGTGAACAGCAGCCTATCTAAAAGGAGGAAGTGAAGGAATTACACAAAGAGATAGAAAAGCCTGATCAGCCTAGTAAAAGAGAGAAGGAAGAAAACAAAGGAGAAACATTAGAATAGAAGAAAATTGTTAAAGTGGAGGGCTTGACTTCACTCAGGCATTATCTCAGGTAAAAATGTTTGTTCCATTGCTTGAAATGATGAAAATTAAGGAGTACAGAGATAGTGTTGTTCAATTGATAACAAATGGAAATGAAAAAAATATGAATTTTGAAAATAGAGTAGCTATTAAAGCAGTCAATAGGCAAGAGAAAGTAGATATCCTAGAGGTCTGCTTGAATGATGTATTAACAACTCCCCAACAAGTTGATCCTTTTTTCACCACATTACTCATAAATAACAAACTGCTGAGAAATTGCATCATAGACTCTGGTGCTGCTATAAATATCATGCCAGTAGGAGTTATGAAGTAGCTTGGCATGTGGGTTGATACCATTGGAGGCAAGTGTTATGCAATGGATAACCGACCTATGCTTGTGGTGGGTATAATGAAAGATGTTGAAGTCAAACTAGCTACTTATCCACAGGTGGCTTATAATATAGATATAATAGTTATTGATACTCCTCCTCAGTTCGGGATGCTCTTGTCAAGACAGTGGGCAGCAGCAGTCAGAGGAAATGTTCAATTTGATCTGTCTTATGCTACAATTCCAGTGAATGGTCAGGAAGTCAAATTGTATAGAGAACCAAGAATGAACTAGCTTGTTGATTGTGTACCACAAGATCAGATCAATTATTTCTGTGATGTTGATCTTGGAAGTTTTAAGATTGAATCAGCCCAGCCAAAATTAACCAATAGTGATCCAATTGAAAAGCATGTGGCACAAAGCTGCAATGAAGTGTGGAAGATGTATTTTGATGGAGCATGCAGCCAAGAAGGTAATGGTGCTAGGATTATTTTTGTTTCACCTAAAGGTATTACATTTAAATATTCATTTTTTTTAGCATTTGAATGTACAAATAATGTGGTGGAGTATGAAGCCTTGTTGACAAGTCTAAACATAGCTGTGAAACATAAAATCAAGTTGCTAGCTATTTTAGGAGATTCTGAGCTGGTTGTTTCACAAATTAAGTCGAAGTACGCAGCAAAACACAAAAGATTGAAACAATATAGGAATGTTGTATGGGACACAAGTGAGTTGTTTGATGCATTTTCAATTGATTGGATTGACAGATCAAAGAACATAATGGCTGATTTTTTAGCAAATGTGGCATTGAAAAGAGATGATATCACATTGGCTAGGGTATCACAAATTGAGTTCAGCGTAAGGCCTGTTGTGCCTAATAACATTTATAGTTGGCAGGTCTTCAATGATGATACTGACCTTTTGAAATTCCTCAACTATATAGATCAATATGAAGCCCAAGAAATTGACTTCAATGCTTTTGTTGAGGAAGTGGATGGGAAGCAAACAGTGTTTGGCAAGGAGATCTTACAGCTTAAAACAAATAAGCTTCCTAATGGCTTGGTGGCATTGGAGAGGTTGTATGATGGAAATGATCGGTCCCTCATGAAACAAACACCAGTCAAAAGAGAATATATTGAAGAAGTTAACTTGGGGACTGAGATAGCATCAAGAAAGGTGTACATAGGAAAAAAGATAAGCCCTACAATTAGAAGAATGTTGATAGAGTTGCTGAGAAGATATAAACACGTCTTTTCTTGGTCTTATGAGGATCTAAAGGCATATAGGGAAGATTTGTTTCAGCATGAAATACCATTAAATCCATATGCTAAGCCATTCAGACAAAAGCAAAGACCCATAAATCCAACATTGGAGCCTAAAATGCAAGAAGAATTGACAAAGCTCAGAGATGGAGGAATTATCAAACCAATCAGGCATTCAACATGGGTCTCAAATTTGGTCCCTGTGAGGAAGAAAAATGGAGACATCAGATTATGTGTGGACTTCAGGAATTTGAATATGGCATCTCTCAAGAACAATTATCCTCTACCAAATATGGAGGCTATATTGCATAAGGGAATAGGGTGTGAACTGCTGTCCATGATGGATGGGTTTTCAGGACACAACCAAGTCAAGGTCAAAGAATCTGAGCAATATAAGACAACATTCACAACTCCTTAGGGAACATATGTATATATAAGAATGCCATTTGGTCTCACTAATGCAAGAGCGACCTTCCAAAGAGCTATGGACGTGGCATTTGCAGATTTGATCAATGCTATCATGGTGGTGTACCAGGATGACCTGACTGCTTATTCAAAGAAGGCTGAAGATCATGTACAACATCTGGAAAAGGTATTTATAAAAGCCTTAGAATACGGTATTAGTTTAAATCCTAAGAAATGTCATTTTGCAGTCATAGAGGGTAGGCTCTTAGGACATATTGTTTCAAAAAAGGGAATTAGAATAGATCCTGAGAGGGTTGAAGCTATTGATAAGATTCTTGTTCCCAAAAATATTAAGGCTATACAGTCATTCTTTTGATAGATTAATTTTGTTAGAAGATTTGTTTCTAACTTTGCTGAGATCATTAAGCCTATATCAAAAATGTTGAAGAAAGGACAGAAAATGGAATGGACTACAGAAGCCTTGGAAGATTTTTTATCCATCAAAGGGCCATCAAGGAGGCTCCTGTCCTTAAATCTCCAGATTTTGCAAAGCCTTTTCAAATATTTTCATTTGCTTCAATGCACACAATTGTTGTTGTTATGTTACAGAAGAATAAAGAAGGTCATGAACAGCCTATGTCTTTCTTCAGTAAGTCATTACAAGGGTCTGAATTGAAGTATGATATAATGGAAAAATAGGCTTTTGCATTAGTAAAAGCTACAAAGGCTTTCAGGCCATATCTTGTTGGAGCAAAGGTGATTGCTTACGTCCCCCATGCAACTGTCAAAGATATTCTAACACAATCTGAAGTAATAGGGAAGAGATGCAGATGGATTAACAAAATCCAAGAGTTTGACATGGAAATACAAATTACTAAGCTAGTGAGAGGTCAAGGTTTGGTTAGGTTGATGACAGAATTGAATATTGAAGCTAATCAGGTTTGTAATATAGATGAAGGGATTGCGGTTGCAAGCATTGAGCACACTCCTTGGTATACTGATATCATGCATTACCTTAGGTACATGAAGTGTCTAGAGGGATTGAGTGACAGCCATAGGAGAACTTTGAAGTTGCAAGCATCAAAATATGTTTTCATGGATGGTGATCTATTTTGGAAGAACAGGGATGGTATATTGTTGTTGTGTCTAGATGAGTCACATGCCAAGCATGTTCTGAGTGAAATGCATGAAGGGGTTTGTGGAGGACATTATTCAGCAAAGACAACTACACATAAAATTCTCAGGGCAAGATATTACTGGCCAAAGTTTTTTAATGATTCTTTTACACATGTAAGAAAATGTGAGGCCTGCCAGAAGTTCTCTGGAAAATTAAAGTATCAAGGTACTATTCCACTTCGACCCTTGCTGGCTGATGCCCCTTTTCATCAATGGGGAATTGATTTCATTGGAGAGATACAAGATAAGTCAAGTGGAGGACACAGGTGGATACTGGTTTCCACTGATTATTTTACCAAGTGGGTAGAGGCAATCCCAACTAAACAGGCTACAAGCAAAGTGGTGACAAATTTCTTGATGGACAACATTATCACCAGATTTGGTACACCACTGTGGTTAATCACAGATAATGGGATTTGTTTTAGATCAGATGAATTTAAAGGTTTTTGTGACACATATGGCATTACCATTTCTTATGCAGCTCCTTACCATCCACAAGCTAATGGTCAAGTAGAGTCTAGCAATAAGAGTCTTTTGAAGATTATAAGGAGGATGTTAGGACAGAACAAGAAGGCTTGGGATTCAAAATTAAAATTGGTTGTGTGGGCTGATAGGATTACTATTAAAAAGGCAATTGGAAAATCCCCATTTGAATTGGTGTATGGAGCACAAGCTAGGATTCCTTTGCAAAATTTGTTGCCAGTCTACAGGTTTGTCCTTCAGAAGGATTTGGATGTTCCTGAACCTATGGAGGAAAGAATGGAGCAACTAGCTAAACTTGATGAAATAAGGAGAGTTGCCCAAAATAAAAATATGAAGTTACAGACACAGATGAAGTATTTATTTGACAAGAAGGAAAAGGATAGAAAATTTGAAGAAAATAACTTGGTGTTGATGTGGAACGCAAGCTGTCAGGAGAAAGGCAAGCATGGTAAATTTGAAGCTTTGTGGCTAGGACCTTTTGTTGTTATTGGAAAGAAAGGTGAAGATTCATACTATCTACAGAATATGGCTGGTGAAGATCAGGAATTGCCTCTTCATGGGAAATTCTTGAAGTAGTTTTTCTCTTGAAGCAACACAAAGGACTAAGGGTTTCCAGTGCATGGACAACTCTTGCTCATCCTCTTTAAAATTATTTTCCATGCATAGTAGTTTAGGGTTTTGTTCACCTCCATTTTTACATTCACTTTCCTTTCATTTCCATTGCCATTCATTCTTTTTCTGCTCACTGGTTCATCATTTTGTGTCTAGTCTGCTCACCCAAAGCTCTAGATCCTTGCAATGATCTCACTATCATTCATCCCCATACAAAGCCACTATTGGAACTGTAAAAATCTGACGATTTTACATGTTGATTTCACTCATAAATTTCCATATTGATCCTACCGTGTGCATATTTCACCCATATTTTTCCATATGGTCCCATAGTTTCCATTAGGTCATGCATTTTCACGTTGTGGACCATATCGGCAAGTGTCTATTTGGGTCTCCCCGATCCATTTTTTCTGATAAACGTCTGTGTTGCCTATCAGCAAGACGTTTCTGATGTCATGGTGATTGGATTTCATCTACTAGTGGCTATTGGTATGACATTCACATTGTTTTGGCGACAAAAAAGGTTTCTATCAGCATAAGTTATACTGTCAGAATGAGGTCTTATCGATTACATTTTGTCTCGCTGACCGGCATGTATGGAGATACATCAGTAAGAGTTAATGTTTTCGGCATTGTGTCTTAGCAAATTTACATTGTCTCACCAACTGATGGTGGGAAGATACATGTTGGTATGAGTTAGTGATATCGGAATAAGGTCTTGGTGAGTGACCTTCGGTCTCACCAACATTACACAAGTGGGTTTCTATCAAAAGGCTCGTCGGTGAGAGATGTTTTCTTCAAAATAAGTCATAGAGAATTCAAAGGGGTCTCACCAACCAACATAAAATGAATACCTCAGCGAGACTAGTGTGACTTTAGAGTATGGTCTTGGCAAGTACGATGGGTCTCGACGATAGAGCAAAATCTTTTCATCAGTGTGAGATTGATATTGTCTTGGCGATCTATGGTGAACTCGGGGGATTTCGTTGAAACATAATATGCTCTGTGAGATGTCTCCCCGATATCATAGGGTCATAGTGACATGTGAAAGGTAAAGGAACTCTTGGGGAAACATAAAGTGATCTACAAGATATCTCCGCGACTCAGATATGTTGCGGTGTAAGCGAATAAAACACGAGGGATGACTAGTGATTGAATTTCCTTCAGTATAACTAACGAAATATCTCTCACCGACTATTTCACCGATGAATAACATAAATTCAAATACTGTGGCTGACATGATTTGAATCCGAATTTTGTGGAAGGCAGACATGGGATCTCAGTATGATATATTTTTTTGATGCTGGTGTATAAATAGGCATTTTTTGTAATTGTAAATATCATCAGTTATTATATATTCGATGCACAGCAAGTAGATACAGTACAATAAACTTCTCAAATCAGAGACTATGATGCATGTTTTCAAAATGGAGGTATTTATGAAAATTAGTTGATGTTGCTACATTTTTCTAGTGTCAATTTTCTGTTGAATTCAATGAAAAAATACTGCTAAGTTGTCTCCAAGATTGATGCTTTTCTGGTTGTTTAAATTGACATAACAAGTTTATGTTCAGTGTATCAATGCACATTTGTTGTATTTGTGTGATTAATCAATTAGATCTTTCAAGCAAAGATTAAATCCTTTTAGTTGATCATAGTAATCAGAGAGATTCATCTAGATTATTAAAATAGAGCTTAGTAGTTACAGTATTGCATGTTTATACAAGTTGTAAACAGAATGTATGCCAGATAATTTGAGTTTTCTCTAGAGAATGTTGCTCATTTTGACTTCATTTGACTCCACACACCCAATAAGGCCCTGGTCTCTACAGTTTCATCATTAAGATTCATTTATTCTCTTTATATATGTTATTTGAACATTTTAGGATTTAGATTAAGAAGATTGCTAATGTACTTGGTTTCATTTGTTCACTCCCATATGCCATTGTGGAAAACTCATTGCAAGAAGGATAACCATAAGTCAAGTTCACTTCATTCAGAAAGGTATACCCACCTAGGTTTAGCAGCACCGAAAGAGTAGAAGGTTGAGTTCTCTTGACCTTGTCTGTTACCCTAAAGTGTATCAAGAGATTGGTAGCCTCTTGAGGCATTCCGCCTGCGTTTTGAGAGCTAACAACTTGTATGAAAAAGGTGCATGGTTGGAGTTCCCTGATTTCTTGAGTGAGTTAATTATGTTTGTGGGGTCATATGTACCCTGTGGAAGGTGATCATTGTGTTGATTAATTCCTCTAAAGCTATGGATTTCATTTGGTGTATTGTAACCTTGTGGGAAACCAAGAGTCATTGAAGGATTTTATGAACAAGCAAAGAATGTATTTTGAGCCTATTAGAAACCAGTAAGTTTTGCCTCTACCTTTGCATCACCTACAATGGCTAAGAGAGAAAAGAAAGGGGAACCTTCAACATCATCCCCACCCACTCGCCCTCCATCTCAATTTTCTCCTTCACTTCAACTAGCATTTTCTCCATTCACCAGCCACATCCAAAGCACTGTAGCAGCTACCATACCTTAGTTACACATTGCTACAACTCAGCCATTACCATCCCCACCTCCACCAATGGCTTGGTTGGGAAATAATCCATTACCCTTGTCCTTCAATTAATAACATGACATGCCTAAGAATTTGAAAGGATTCTTCTCCAATTTCCATCCAAATGACCCTCAAAGAATAGTAAAAGAGCACATCAAGATTTTCCAAATAGCCTTGAAGGACATGCAGACTTTTCCCTTACTCATTAGGAGATGAAGCTTTCTATTGGTACATATATTTACCTATATGCTTCATTACCCCTTGGGATCTCATGAAGAACATGTTCTTGCATAAATTTAAAGTCCCAATTAGCCCCACAGATCTATATCAGTAGTTTATGTCAGTAAGAAGGGAAATTAATGAGCCAATCAACTCATTCAATAACAAAATTCATCGAGCATACATCAAGTTGTAGCCACCTTACGTAGTCGATAATTCTTCAGCTAGAGTAGTGTATTATGCTACTTTGGGAAATCTTACATCTACCTTGGTCAAATGTATGCATCAACCACCTACAAGTTTGGTGGAGGAATATGCAGAAGTAGTAAAAGCAACCACTGATTTGGGACAGTATGTGGTAGGTTTTCTACCTTCATTGGGACCTACTGCCAACCCTGGAAAAAGTCCCAGACTCACTCACGCTTTGGCTCATCAAACTCCATTGATGAATCTATTCCCTCAATTTCCCATAGTACCACACCCAGGGCCTCCACTGAACCAAGCCCCATCAATGCTAGGTTACTTGCAACCCTCGAACTAGAAGACCTATTCATAGCAGCCCCAATTACCTTCATACCTATAGAATTTTGAAGCATCAGCTACCCAACAGAATCCATCAGCAGCACATCTAGTCTTCCTTCAAAATTTAGTAACGAAGAGCAATGTAGACAAAGAGAAAATTGATGAATTGGCTGAATTAGTAAAGAAGTTGTCCACTGAAGTAACTCACTTGAGAAACCAAAATAAACAGCTGCAAGCATCTCAAAGGAGTATTTGGGCCAATTTCCACAAGGATAACCATGATTCAGATCCATCATCAGGGAAGAATTATGAACATGGCTAGAATTCTAGGAAGAACTTTGAAAGAAGATAGCCTCAAAGGAAGAATAGAATGTGGAATACCAGGACAAACAATGGAGGCATTCCCACACCCCTTGATTGACCTATAGGTATAGATAAATCAACAAGTAGAGTCTACCTAGCTAAGGAAACCCTATCTGAATGATGTAGAATCCATCAAACTAGTAGGAATTCTGAGATCGAGTGTCTGGAGTTTCAAACTACTGTTGCAATCTTCCAAGTAGAAGTGAAAAATGTTGTTGACAGTTCAAACTATAAGGAAATGGTGCCATTAGAACCATATGACTCAATCTTGGTCATCAGCTAGGCTCCTTTCCCTCAAAGTGACAAGAACAAGCCCGAGAAGGGGGCTACCAAAAATGGAAGCAAAACAAAAGAGGTAAGTAACGAAGGAGCCCTCTCTAAAATGTTTGATTCATTAGATAATGGACCTAAAGATGAGGAAGATCAACATGAGAAAGAGGTTCATATGTTTCACCAACATGCCACCCCTTACAACTTAAGAAATAGGAAAGTGTGTGATCCCTTTACAACCTCCATACCACCCAACAATTTCAATACACCACATGATCCAAATGCTAGTAATAACCTACCTTACCCTAAGGTCCCAACTCATTATTTCAATATAAATAGGCATCTTGATCCAACTAAATGGAAACCTGCTAATCCCACTCAAAGTAGGTCCTTTGAGGCAGATGTTAAGAAAATGGGAGAATACATGGAGGAGGAATTGAAGAAAATAAAAGTGAGTTTGTCAGCCTTTGAATTATTGTGGGTACCAGCCATTAGGAATGTTTTCTTTAGGTCATTGAATGGGACTGCCCCATCCAAACCTGCTCAAGAGGTAGCTACAAAGAAAGTCTCATTTGACACCTCTAGAAGTGAACTAGTGTTCAGAGAAGTCATAGGGGTGAAATGTGATCAGCCTCCCAACAAAAATCAATAGTATGATAAATAGCCAGCTAAGGAGAAAAGTCAGGTGCAAGAAAAAGATAAAGGAAATGAAAAGGATAAAGTTCAAGTAGCCCAAGCTAATGCATATGTAAAGTTGTTCCAAGGAAGGTTAGAGACCTCTCCTATCCTACTGACCATTTGAATGTTTGGCAAGAATCTGCATAATTGCCTGTTAGATTTAAGAGCTTCTACCAACGTCATGCCTTTTTAGTATTCCAAGCATTAGGAATAACCCCAACCTCATCCAAATGTATAGTAACATAGCTGGAAAAGACTAAGGTCAATGTGGTAGGGGAATTAAATAGAATCCCTATGAAAATTATAGCAGATCCAAGAGTGTAGGAAGTTATTGATATCCAAGTTGCAGATATTCTCGATACTTACAGAATTATATTGGGAAGAGACTTCACCTGAGCACTCAATGGATATACATCAACTGATTATTCGCACATGTGGCTACCTTAGATGGGGTTTCCCAACCATATTCGGATTGAACATGAGCCTGGCATGAGGTTTATGATAACATAATAAAACTACGAATGAGGTGTTGTTTGCTGAAATAGAATTGGGAAATTACCTCCTAGTTGCATATGAAGTTCTAAAGGAAGAGGTAGAAGAGGAAGTCTTGTTGCTATGCCATGCCTCTCCCAACTTGACTACCCTTCCTGATAGCATGGAAGCATTGGTTGAGTCTGATAATGAATACTTCTAGGAGGATGGTAACCTAAGCCTATTTGATGCATTAAAAGAATTCATGTAGAAATGTGTGCAAGACCAACTCAACCTAGGAGCTAGAATGGATTTCAAGGAACTCTTGCTACCAAGCTAGTGTCGAATCCATAACGCATCACATTCTAAATTTGAGATTTTCTTATGCTAGACAGTCGTGGATCACATTAGGAGGAAGATCACTCTAAAAATGACCTAGGAGGAACAACAAGATCAAAATTACCCCGAATTCAAATAGCCTGAAGGTGAAGGGATAGACATGTAGCTAGAAAATGAGGTGTGCTCAATTAGCTCCAGAGGTAAGTACCCTTCCAAATTTTGGACATTGCACTTTGATGGATCCAAATCCAAGCAAGGAGTGGGAGTAGGCTTTGAGTTAATCATCCCTTCGAGTAAGACCTACTTTGCTGCCCATATATTACAATTTTATTGCACCAATAATGTAGCTGAATACAAGGCATTAGTTCATGGGTTGCTAATGGCATTAAGGAAGAAGGTTAAAATATTGCAAGTATTTGGGGACTCTAAACTAGTTGTCAAGCAAGTCAAAATATTGTACTCATGTCATGATCAGAGGTTAGCTAACTAGAGGCATAGAGTATGGGGCCTCATAGAAGGGCTTGATGCATTTAATATTCAACTAATCTCCCATGGAAAAAATAAAATTGATGATGCATTACCCAAGTAGCCAACACCCTAAAGCCTTTATCCTTGACTGGCCTAAAAAATTTCATTGTGGAACTCACTCCCACCCTGTTAGTACTTGACAATGTAACCAACTTCCAAGTGTTTGAAGATGAAAGCATATCATTGATTTCATCAACAGTTTCAATGTATTCGCCTCCCAAATCATAGATAAAGTAGAACCCAAAGAAGTAGAATTGACTTAGAAGGGGTTGTCAATTTGAGAACAAACACAATACCCAAGGTATGGTTCAATTAGAAATAATATTTTACCTTGACCACATAAGGGATCAGGATCAGCAAACAAAGAAGAACTCCATAGATAACCAATGTGATGCTCATAATTTGGGTACTGCAGTAGATTTTAAGAATGTTTTTATTGGAAAAGTCTACACCCCATAAGAAAGGAAATGAATCATTAATTCATTATGTACTTATCATGATGTGATAGCCTGGGGATATGAAGACCTCAAAATGTATGATACTTCAATTATCACTCACATTATTCCCCTCAAACCAGATGTGAGACCATTTAGGCAGCGACAATGTCTAATCAATGTGTTGTTGGAACCCATTATCTTCAAGGAAGTGCAGAAGCTACTTTCAACCTGAATCATCTTCCCTATTTGACATTCCACATGGGTGGCTAATCTAGTTCTAGTCAAAAAGAAAAATGTTGAAATCAAGTTGTGTGTGGATTTTAGAAACTTGAACCGAGCATCTAAGAAAGATAACTACTCGGTGCCATCACTAGATGAAGTGTTGCGAATTGTGAATGGTTCACAAATGATGTATTTTCTAGACAGTTACTCAAGGTAAAATCAAGTAATGGTACAGTATGAAAATAGGCACAAGATGGATTTCACCACAAAATGGGGTTCATTTGCATATAGAAGAATGTCATTTGGCTTGATTAGCACAGGTACAACATTTCAGCGTGCCATGGATATGGCTTTCAAAGACCTCATTGGAAAATGCATCATTATCTATATGGATGATCTCACAATGTTCTCAAAGACGAGAGGGGATCATGTTTCTAACTTATGCAAAGTGTTCCAAAATTGTAGAGAGTTTGGCATTTCATTGAACCCGAAGAAGTGTATCTTTGGGGTAATGGAAGGAAAATTATTGGGACACGTGATTTCAAAAAAGGGTATATCAATTTATCTGGAGCATATTCAGGCCATCTTGAAGATTTAGCCTCTGGGGAACAAGAAAGAAATGAAATCCTTCTTTTGGAAAATTAACTTTGTTAAGAAATACATCACAGGGTTTGTTGAAATTTTGAAACCCCTTAATACTATGCTTAAACAGGATGCTAAAGTAGAGTGGATGTTGTAATCTAAGCAAGAATTTGTAGAAATTAAGAGGGCCATTATGGATCGTCCTATGTTGGTCAGCCCAAATTATTCTAATCCTTTTTTATATTTATTCATTCACCTCAGATCACTCATGTGCCAGCATGCTAACACAGAAGGATGTTGAAGGAAGTGAACATCCAATTGCCTTCATGAGTGCTCCACTGAAGGATGTTAAATTGTGCTACCATAATGTTGAGAAACAAGCATGTTCTTTAGTTCATGGAGTCAAGAATTTTAGGAACTACATCTTAAGAAACAAAGTATTTTCCATAGTTCCAGACCCAATTGTCAAGATATTGTTGATGCAAAATGAACTAGGGTAAAGACGAGCAAAATGGGTCACACTATTGCAAGAATATGACATGGAGATCCAACTAATGAAGCTAGTTTGAGGACAAGCTCTCACACATACAATAGTAGAAACAAAACCAGAACTCACAGTTCAGTAGTACCACTTGGAGGAAATTTCTCCAGAATAATGGTATGATGATATCGTGTATTATCTATTGAACAACAAATGTTTTCCATGTTTACAAGGAGTCTAGAAACAAGCACTACAGCTGAAAAGCAATAGTTATATGTTGAAAGGATCTATGTTGTACAAGAAGAATCATGAAGTAATCTACCTCAGATGCCTAGGGAAAATAGAAGCGGCTGAAGTGCTGAAGGAATTTTATGACAAATTTGGAACAGGACATGGATCAGGCTAATCGATAGCCCATCAGATTCTGTGAGCTAGATATTACTGACTGACCTTATTCAAAGATGCTGAAAATCATGTTAGATCTTGCCATGTTTTCTAGACTGTTTCCACCAAGGAGAGTTATGCTACTGTTCTACTACAACTGGTTGTTGAGGTAAGACCATTTGCTCAGTGCAGACTCGAATTCATTGGTCCCACCATCCTCTATTGGTCACAGGTACATTCTAACCACAACTAATTACTGTACTAGGTGGAAAAAAGCTATTGCATGTAGACAATGCACAACCGAGATAGTTATTAATTTTCTAGAAAGTTTCATTATCAATCATTTTGGGTGTCCATTTGCGTTAGTATGTGATAATGGTTCAGCTTTTTCCTCGCTTAAGTTTATGGCTTGGGCTTTTGATTATGGAATCATGCTAAAATTTTCATCAAATTTCTATCCTAAAGGTAATGGATTAGCTGAATCCACAAATAAAAACTTGTTGACTATCATATGTAAGTTACTAGACAAAAACCCAAAAGATTGGCGCACCCAATTGCGGTTTTCTCTATGGGCAGATTACACCCGACATAAAGCAGCCCTAGGAACTTCCCCATAACACCTTGTTTATGGTTTGGAACCTATTTTCCCAATTCACCTCAAGATTTCCATGCTACAATTTATTAACACCTATTATGAGGAGGGAGAATGCCTCGAAGCCCACTTAACTGAGCTACTCCATCTAGAAGAAAAATGTGATGAAGTTGTAGAAAATTTTCCCAAACATCAGGGCATAGTCAAGAGATGGTTTGATCATGGAGCCAAAGTAAAGGCCTTTAGGATTGCTAATTTAGTATTATGTTGGGACAAGACCCATGAGAAGAAAGGGGGACATGACAAATCTGACAAGCTCTGGCTTGGCCCCTTTCAATTTTTTGAAATTTTAGGGGATAATGCTTTCTACCTAAAGACACTTCCTAGAGAGGATGTCTCATTGCTAGTCAACAGGAAATACTTGAAGAATTTTTCCTTGCCTAAGTTGTTTTAGCTCATGCTTGTACATATTTAGAATAGGTATTTTTCTTTCTATTTTTCTTTGCTTCACCTTTGCTCATTTTTTTGGCTTTTGTTTTGCTCAGGATGTTGTTTGGTATTGATGCAATGGCTATGCTTGGCCTACTCAAAGGGCCTACTTTGTTGCGTGTTCCTATTTATTCTGATAATTATTCATGATTTATCCAAGATTTCTATTCACTTTTGTGAATCAGGTCCCTTCGCTTGAACTCTAGCTTGACCTAGAATGGAGCCCTTGTTTGAATCCTTTCACACTTATCTTCGAATTCATATAACACACATTTTTAATACTCTTGACAAATTATATGGCAGTTATCGTGAAGCCTTGGAAAGTGAAAAATATTAAATCTACTCCAGTGACCATTGTAGTCTCCAAACCCACTATAAGCTTCATTGCTTATTTAGTTGAGAAAAAAGGTATAAAGAAAAATATAAAAATGAAAGAAAAGAAATGAAAAGGAAAGGGAATATTGAAAAATAGGCAACTGTGTGGGCATGTGAGTAACCCTATCAAGGCTATGGATGTCTAACTGGTAATAGAGCAATGTTCATGGGGATTGCAGTGATAACTCCATCGGGGCTATGGACGCCTAACTAGAAATGAAGCAATGTCCAAGTTACTTTTGGAGTTAGATTACTTATGTGGCTTGTCATGGCTGATTGGTCACTGGTTCCTATAGCTTCTGAGGGAGGGGAATGAACTCACCATGCACACACTTTTGACGTATTTGTGACCCCATTCAACTAAGGATTTTATTCTCCTTTAAGCCTTGAGTTCATTTGATGATGGTTTTTTTTGTTCTACGAAACTGGAGATTTTTGGTTTTGGGTGAATCCTTATCCTTGAATGCTCAAGAGCATTCCCTAGTAGAGTCACCATTTTTTGTGCCTTCTACACAAACGCCCCATTTAGACTGGGGACCCCCCTCTTTTCATTTTTTCCTTCACCAGTTAGGTTTTCCTTTGCCTCAATTTTCGTGCCCCTATTTTTGAGCTTAGAGTGGTCACATGCCTTAAAAATTTCCAAATCTATCTTGACTAGGTCACCCACCCAAGTTTCACAAAGTTTCGAGCTCTTACAAAAATTTACTTATGAGTTTCTATCACTCATAAGTCATCACATCCTAAGCCATCTATGGGTCCCTCTCTAAGGGTTTCTCCTTGTGGGAGTCTATGCATGCTCTGATGTTCCTAACAACGTTCTCCTCATGTCATCCCATAACGAACTTTCTGCACACAACTTTCGTATCTGCATCCTCCATGCAGACTTTAACCTGACATCCTTCATAGGTCATGTCTCCACACTCCCACCAACCACATACCTGGCATAACTGCAATTAACGTTGTCCTTAATGATTGCATTTATGATGCCCACGCCTATAAATATGGACTTCATAGCTATCATTTTCACCAATTAATTTTGAATTTAGGAGAAGAAAAAGGAGTTGTCATGCATGCAAAAGGATTTGAACACTGAGGTGACTACTTTCTTCTTCCCCACGTGATCGAGGTTTGCACTCAAACCTCGCATTGGGCTTCTATATTTTGAAGTTTGTTAAAGGGATCATTTTCTTAAGGGTGAGATGAAAGAAATATTAAACTCATAGATTTAAACTAAAATCCTAGGGTTAGGTTTTCAAACCCTCAAACTATTTTTTTCGGGTCTTCCTATTTGAGGAACCTATCCCTAAAATGCCATCCAACTCCACAAAAATCATGACGGCTCTCATGTCCTTCAGCTCTACCCTCAAAACACTATAAAAAATGAAGATAATCATCATAGTGAATTGGAGTCTTCACAGGCCCTCATGCAGAACTCTGCTCCCACAATGTTGTGTCTAATGGAAAAGCCCTTAGGGATACTTTCCATGCTAACTCCACACCTTCCACTTTGATAAACCGCAGTCTTGGGTACGAGCATCAAGATCCTTAAGTCAAAGGGACCCCTACGGGATGCCGCCAGTGAAAGTCATCCATCCACTATCATTGTCTAACGGTGCAGCTCAAATGGCTACCCACTTGGTGGGCCACACCCCTACCAGTGTTGCAGAAACATCCAAATGCTCACTCATGAAAATGACCAAGTTAACACAACCTTGTGAGAATAACATCACATATTTTGGTCTACAGGTCATTGTTTCCTCATTACCATCACCAATCAAAAACTTCTAACAGCCTCCTACCATGTGATATCTGCACTATCTATCATTGAGACCCTTGAGTGAAGTCATCTGTCAAGTTTCATGTCACTTAAGTCATCTCTAATTGCCAAATATATGTGGCACCCTGCATAGTGACTTCCACCTTTGGATCTTCTACGAGCACCTAGGCCAACTTTTGATAACGTCGGCATGAAGAATGATCCCACAGCAAGAAATCTTAAGTCTTTGAGCTATTGCGGGTTCTACCCTATAGAACTTCACATGCGGGTTGCCTCATCACCATGGTTATGACTACTAGAAAAACTATTACAGCACCTCGCCATACGATCCCCGTACTCACTTCCTCTATGAAACTCTAACTTTCAAACAAATTCCAAATCTTAGGATAAAGCATCTTTCTAGGTCCACCCATGTGAACTGTCAGTTGCAGAACGCCACTCACTCAAAGCTGCTATTTAGCAGAAAAATTTTAATAGATCTCTAAACCACAGCCTCCACATGACCAACTTTCGCAACCCACCCAAGATGAAATCTTCAAACAAGGTGACACAACATGATATTTTGCATGTGCCTGAGATGACTAAACTAAAATTGGCTAAGTAAAACATTGTTGCAGGTTCCACCTTGCAGAACTCTGCTTGTGGAACACCACTTACCTAAGGTCGTTCTTTACAGCGAGACCCAAACAGTAACCCCATTCACAGCTTCTACATCACTAATCCAAGCATAAACTTAAAAGATCACTTTGACCAAGGGAAATAACTCCAAGTGCTTCCACCATGAATTTCCACATCTGCCTAATGGTTTTACACTAAATTTAATTGACATTTGAACATTGCAGAAATTCACCCTCAAAATTCCACATACAGAACTTCATCTTCCCTGCACCATTTCTTACAGCATTCACCCTGATGGCTTCCGCTAGGTGGAAGCTCGCACCTCCAGACATGTAAATCTGTAAAACTCACAAATGAGCTTAAAATGATAGAATTTGATTAATGTAATGATCTTTCTCAGGTATATCAATGCATTTAATTGCATATTAACTTGATTTAACTAATTTTTTTCACTCTTGATTTATTGAAACACTTACTCCACATTTTGTGTGCAGGATTTATGGAACTAGCAGAGAAGCTAATACTGAAAACTAACAAAGGAAAGAAGATAGCAAAGACCTCAAGGGAAAAAGAAGAGAAAGCTAAGATGAAGTACGAGTTCCATGGCATCAAGTGAAAAAAAATCACTTCTAATTAGGGAAAAGTAACTAACACAAACCTGGTCCATGTTAGCATTGGTGAGTTTAGACAATGGGTCATGGTCAACCCTAGGACCAAGGAGGCTTTGAAAAATAAAACGAGTGGACTTGTAAAGGTAGTGGGTTTTCCTCCTACCCTAGTTGCTTTGAAGTTAGTCCTCACTTTCTAGGAATGCTATCATGCACAAACCTGAAGAATAACAGCCAAGGATGGAAGAGTACTGGAAAATCTCACCCCAATGTCTATTGGGAAGACATTTGGTATCCCTTTATTTGATAAAATGGAAGAAGTTGAGAAGGATTTTTCCTTAAATTTCTGTAAGGTAGACCCCATTGGCTGCAAAAGAACAATCAACCAAACATGGCTACTGGAAAAGAGAGGTAGTGCTAACAAGGTGCCCCAGACATTGTACAAAAGTGACATTTTAGAGGAAACCAATGACTTGGTGACTCTCCTAAGCAGAGTAATGGGCCTTACCACTTCCTCACTCTTTGAGGAGTGGATTTTTTATTTTATAAAGGAGATCCTTTGAGGGGAGTCCAAGTTTCACTAGGCCAAGATTATAAGTGAGAACTTACACAATCAATTTGTGGTAGTAAATAAAACCTCAAAGTTCTAAATGACCTCCTATCTGGTATACATTTTATCTCTGAAGTTCCCTTACAAAGGATTAGACTGCATCATGACATTTGGAATGAAGAAGGGGTAGAATTGAGTGTACGATTATTACTTGCAACTCTAGTATAGAAATTTCAAGAAGGATTATAGAAGGGTTAATGGATGCTTTCATTGGGCACATCATTCGCACCCTAGCAGGATATTACCATAGAAGAATGTCCCACAGTGCTAAGGTAGTAGTGAAGGGTTTGGGGTATTGGTTCATTCAATTCCCTAAGTTCACATACATTAGAGTAGAAGGATTCTCAGGGTTCCCATACAGGTTGCCTTGATACCCTAATGATAGGATCATATTGTTGGAACTTACTCAGTAGTTGCAAACTACCCACACTCTACTACACAACAAGCATTGCGTCGAGGTCTCGTACCCCGTTACATTTGTACAAGGGATGTATTCTTTCCCTATTTCCCCATGTGTGGAATATTATAAGAAGGGGCTTGTAGAATACAACCTAGAGCTACACATAGAGAGAGGAGGCTTGGACCCTCTCAAAAAATTAAAGAAGCAGGTTGGAAGGCAATATGCCCATAGGCCACACATAGAAATTTTTGGTCTAACTAAAATGATTACTGCAAGGTCTGGAGGTGGCATTACATGAGGATGACTGCCAAATTCATGAAGTCTATCAACCTATACCCGATCCCAGATCAAATTGTTGAAGATGACAATTTTCTTGATGAAAGGTATAATGCTTTGATCAGCGTGTCGCTACCCATGATTGATTGGGATGAGCTAGAGGTTACATACTTAAACATTGTTACTCACCTAGTGGAACAAAGAAGAGGGAATGGTTAGATGATCAAATATCCCAACTATAGGACCAAGGCATAGAGCTGGCCTATGGGGAGCTTGAAGATGACATAGAGAGTGAAACAGATAGTGGTGTCATTGTGGGCTCTTTAGGTGAGGCTCGTAATTCTCTCCCATCACAAGATTAAGGAAGAGGAAAGACACCTTCGAGCGAAATCCAAAGAAAAAATTATACACTAGGAAGGCTACTAAAGGGAAGAGGCCACCTAAGAACTAAAGAGAATGAGAACCTTTGTTCCTAGCATGCCTGATATACAAGAAAAGGGATCTCCACCTCAAGAAGAGGATGGAGTTGAACAGTTACACTCACCACAAATCGTTTCCTCTATGCTCCCTTCTACTGCAACCATCATTCCATCTCCTCCCACTCCTCAATCACTACTTGTTTCACCTCTACCCATTGTGGATATCTCTATCCAAGTCACCTCCACTTCTCCAACTACTTCCATGGTTGTGCTCAATTATTCTTCTTCCACTACTTCCCCAGTATCATCTTCCTCGCTCCCACCTCCACTACCAACTATTTCCACTTTTCCACCTTTTCCCACAACTTCCATGGCACCCCTTACCTTTCTAGATACCTTTACATCATACTTGCAAAGTGTGCCACCTCAGTTCTTTGAGGTTATTCTAAACCCTCAACTCAAAATGCTTATGGCCCAATTAGTTGTCACCTTGCCTCTCCCTCCACCTCCTACTGAGCCACCTAAAATAGAGGCTACCATGCAGATTTTTGAAGAAATGGAGAGGCTAAGCACTGAGCAGCCTAAAGAGATAGCAGAGGATATTATAGAAGAACCTAAGGACTCAGATCATGAGGACTACTTTGAGCATCTTGAGGGAGGAATAAGGATCGATTTGGATGAAGTATCCTTTGATGAAGAAGGGAAAAAATTTCCTGAGGGTGGGGATGCAAGTAAGTTTGATGATTACTACGATGTTGAAACTTCAGATCAGGAACCTAAAGGTGAGAAACCTGAGGAACATAAGGATAAAGAAGCATTCCTAAAGGAGCATCATTCCAAGGAAGGGAAAAAAAATACAAAAAGTGATAAGGAGAAAATTAATGACCTCCTAGGAACTGGCCAAGACGAGGGCCTACAGCATGAAGAGGTGCCTCCTAAAGGAGAGTAGGATAAAGAAGGAGAAGATAAAAATGAAAAGGGTGTTGATCTCAAAAAGGATGTTGAATTTGATCATGAAGAAGACAAAGGGGCATTGCAAGAAGAAGATACTGCTGGTGTGAGAGATGAAGAGTCTATAGAGCCTAACAAGGGAAAGACCATATTGCAAGAAGAGGAGCAGAGCAAAGAAGAGGAAAATATTGAAGATGCTCCTTGGCATGAAGAGAATGAGCCTTCAAAGGATTAGGAGGAAGGGGACAATAATTAATTCAACACTACATCCCTTGAACATCCAATGAAGGTTCCTTCACGGATAGAGTAGCAGCTAAAATGAAAAGCTCCCATGCACATGGATCCCAAAGCCCGCCTAGAGGCAATACTAGCCAGGACACAGGTAAGGACCCAAAAGGAAAGGAATTTGAAGATCATGTTGCACATCACTACGGATGCCTTGAGTTCTAGAATATTGTAGGTAGCCACTCCCATCATGCATAAAGATGCAGACACCCTTCAGGGAAAGGACTGCCATGTGACCACCATCAACTTGGGTCCAGCATCTAGAGCCTAGAATATTGATGAATTCCAAAGGTCTATTTCCACCATCCTCCAACAAATGAATAAAGATCAATCAACAAAGGAGGAGAAAAAGGAACAAGTGGTAGAATTTACTGCCTATATACAACAATGGATGACATCTGGAGAAGAAGCTCCAATAGAATCACCTGTGCTTGCCTTTCTCTCGAAAGAGGAAGTCAATAAAATTGAGAAATGAAGAATTAGACCCAGTCTACTTCAGACTAGTTCAAAAGAGTTATCAACATGGGAAACAAGGGAATTCATTGTGCATCCAAAATGCATAACGAGTACCACATCTTCCAAAAATAAGTAGATCATGTGATTAAGACATGTAAGGAGTTTCTCGAGCTTTATATAATTACATACCCCAAGTTGGAGAGCATTCTCAAGCTCTCTCAAGTGATCTAGGAAAAAGAGTTGGCGCTATCAAAAGAGGACCACTGGCTACCCGAAGCATGGTTGCTTAATTTTGAGTACAAGAAGGGAGTTTTGGAGAAATACCTAGTTGAACTAGAGACCAATCGTGAGTGGATTATAGATCACTAGGTTGAATGTGATGAATTCTTGAAGCTGGTGATAGGATATGAGATACTAGCATTGGAATTAGATCAAGAGGCCATCAAGTGTGAATTCCATAGGAGAATGGAGCAAGGAGTCGGTGATACTTTTTAGGAAAACTTCATGGATTGTGTTGCATGAGCCTTCTTAGAGTTAGAATAAATGATTAGAGTAGGGGAAGCATGCATAAAGAAAATTGATCAAATGGTGGAAGGATTCAAGAGATTTTCCTTCCTGATCTCAAAATCTAACCTCTTTGAAGAAAAGAAGTTTTTGGCTACAATTGGAAAGTTCGTTGAATATGCTACACTACAAAAGGAAGCTAGGAACCCCATTATAGAAGATGAACATTTATTGAAATAGTTAAAAAGTTAAATTCAGCTACAGGACAAAATAGGCTACAAGAAAAAATAGGGAAAAGAAAAAATAGCCTATTTTAATATTGTAAATTTTATACTTCTATTGGGTGATGTGAAAACCCTAAACCATAATGAATCTGAGTCTTTCATTGTAAAGTAATCTTTTCCATTCATTCTACCTTTTGAAAACTATAAATAGGGGCATCCTCTCATTTTCAAAGAGAGATTTGAGTTATTGTGTAAAGGCATTTTGTTGCATGAGAAAAGCATTGAAGTTGATGGTTTCTTGTGTATTGTTCATTATGTGTACATGATTCAACCTCCAAATATTTGTTTCAGCATTGTTCATTTAAGTTTAAGTTTATTTTCAGTTGGTAGTTCTTGTTCAACTTTAATGGTGGATGTATGTTGTAGTATTTGATGCACTTCCAGCTCATACTTTTTGTAATTTTTTGATGACGAATTGTTGTGTAAAGTTAGTCTGAGCTTCCTTTCCTATTGTACTTAAGTTCAATTGTATGTTCATGCTTAATAGGTGAATGCACAATCTAAATATTTTCAAAGAGCCTTAGAAGATTGCACTAGTTTTGTGACACTATAGGTTGTCCTTGGTTAAGAAAAACTTGGTTTGGGAAGTCTGTCTATTGCAACATCAGCCATTGTTATTGTCAATCATAGTTTCAGACTTGGGAAAAATTCTAAACCCTTTGACCTTTTGAATTTACTTTTAAATCTGAGTTAGACATAAGTTCCCAACATCACTACATAGCCAAATCTGATGAATAGTTAAGTTTTAGATTGTTGTCATAAATTTGTTGTCACTGCTCACCCATTTCCAGAATTTTGAAACTTCATCACATACCCATGAAACTCCATGCTTAGTCAACCATAAATTCCCCTTGTGATTACCAAAAAATCACATCAAACCATTGACCTATTTTTGCATAGTCATGTCCTAACACCCAAGAGACCTTGGGGTGATTCTCTAAAATGTAGTTGCAATTTTTCACCTTTCAAGAGAGGCATCACACTTATGTGTTGCCTATGTTGAGAAGTGCAAAAACACCCATCAACACTGTCTATATCACTAATGTATTAATGAAAAATATATAATATGTATACTCATTGATCTTGTGTGTCAAGAGAATATGATCATTGAGGAATTCTTATTTGTGCATGAACTTTATCAAGATGCTTATGAACAATCAAAAGCATGGTTGAAAACTCATGATGGTTTCTCTCACCCTATGATAGGTTCGATAACTCTTCCACTTAAATTTAGACAAAAATGTTGGTGACATGAGTATGATGGTGTATGGTGTTTTTATTAATGTAAACCCATTGTATAATTTATGGTATATCAATTTGTATACATTTTGGAGAAGACCAAGTGGTTTTAAGAAAATTGGCTAAGTCTCATTCTGAGATGGTGATGTAACAGAGGAATAGTTTTGTGGTCACATTAATTTGCTTTACATTATATTGTCATGTGGTTTTGAGGTGATAATGGTATGTATTGAAGGATTCCATATCCAAATTTGTAGGGTTTTATGTCTTCCATAGCTAAAGATATTAATGACAAAGTATCGAGCTAAGTAGAGAAAAATTTATAGTTGCATAGTTCATATTGGAATGCTTTGCATGCCATCGCAGATGATCATTGTGTTTTGTGGATTTTTGTAAGTGCTTGATGATGTCAAATATTTGTGCATTCCATGTCGCAAGTGGTTTGGTGGTCTGCATGTCAAGTTTTGGTTGAATAGTTACTTCATTCAGTTGGTGCTTCACCAATTTTGTTGTGTGATGTCGACCTAAGGGTTTTGGGGTAATGCAAGACTAAATTATGTATGGATCAGATTCATAGAAGTGACTATAGGTCATGCTGACCTATTTTTGTGAGTTACATGCTTAGGTTACTTCTGCAAGGCATGTGTGATGGATTTTTGAGCCAATAGGTTATGGGGTCATACATTTCATCTAATTAGGCCAACCTAATTGATGGTATGATTGTTTTTGAAAGATATACATATATATAGAAGGACAAGTAATTGTTAGAATTGAGATAGACATAGAGAAGGGAACAATGTGATAGTGATGATCTTGTGAAAATGAAGAATGAAGTGTGTAAAGTTATTTTTTTAAGCCTAACTAGAACTATATCTTCAACATATAGTAGATGCATTGTAAGCAGTTCAATATCTGGTAGTGAGCCAAATATCTTTTTTTAATTCTAGAAGTGATCTTCCTTGGGTAGTGAGACCTCCTATTTTCTAGCCAGTGAGTCCTCCAAGAAGTGATCCCTTTAGGTAGTGAGCCTCCTGTAATCTATTGTAACTAGTTATGATATATTGTGAGCTAATCCTCACCATGGTTTTCCCTTCCAAGGTTTTTCCACATAAATCTAGTGTTCTTTTGTTGGTTGTTGTGTTGCATTCTTTAATTGTCTCTTTCTGTTTCTACAAGTTTACGGATATGCCTTGTCATTCACTTTTAAGTCAACAAATTTCAAGTAATATTGATTCACCCCCTTCTGAGTATTTCAAGTTTTGAATAATTGGTATCAGAGCAAGGCTCCTTCAATTTGCTTAACAGTTGAGGTAGATCTTGGAGGTTGAACATGTTGCACTATTTTCTAATTAGTGTTTTCATTGATGTCAACCTCTAGTGTGGTCATGATGAGAAGATGTTTGTGGTGTTGATTAGGTGTTGCAGATGCAACAGGTTCACCTGCTTTCCAAGTTCTTTTGATAAAATTTTTATAGAGAGTGTACAAGGTGATAGGAAGTCTTCTATATTTTATTTCTCATTTCATCATGGTTGAAGATGTGCTTGTGCAATTTTGATATGTTTTTCAAAATTATTTCAAGGTGTTATATCCAAAGTTTTAGGTTTTTGATCATGCGATAGTAGATGTGTTTGGCAGTGTCTAGCTTGTGAAGTGAGTTATCTAGAGAAATGGAATTGCTCTACATTTCTCCATGTTTAAGTTTCTTGTCTTACATAGTTGGGAACATGCTAATATTTCCTCTACCTACCTTCCCTTGGAGTGTTGAGTGTTTAGTTTTTCTACAAGCTTGGTTCATGAGTTATAGCTTGATGGTAGTGTGACTGGTTGTATAGGATGATAGTTTTCTTAGTTTCAAGTGGTTGCACTAATGTTTTTGAATATTTAGTTGATATTGGAATATTCTATAAGTATGTTGTGTGATGTTGGTACATGGTTTGCACCTAATGTTTCTGGACCTGGAGAAGTGTGAATTGGTTACTTGTTAGCATTAATGTTGATTTGGCCAACCTGGTGTGTTAGTATTGTTAACATATGTGCTTCATATTTTGTGGAAGCTTGGTGTAGCGTATTGGTATAGATTTGGGTCCTATTTAACCCTTGGTGTGGTCCACCTTCACTTCTTTCCACCATGGAGGTGTTTGGTTTCAACCTATTTGTTGGTTGCATGTTTGAGGTGCATATGTTTCATTGAGGTTGACCTAGAGAAGTTTTTCCAAGGTCGGAAAGGGTATATATGCAAATTCAATGTTGGAGAAGTGTGTGATGTGAAGGATGGTGTGAATGTGATATTTCGTTGTGATCTAAGTGCAAGCATGAATGCCTAAGACTACTGGAAGCAGTGATCAGAAGGTTTCTACATTTTAGAGTTCTTGAAGTTGATGGAGGTAGTGAGCCAAAAGTTGCGGATGGTGAAGAGTGATTATTGTGGTTTCTCTTGTTGCTTTGAGGTAGTGAGCCTCCTTGTAAGATTTTATTTGTAATCTCTTTTATCTAGGTAGTGAACCTTTCTCTTTTAGATAGTGAGTCCTCTAAGCAATGAGCCTTTTGTAATCGGTGTTGTTATTCATATAGTGAGTTAATCCTCATCGTGATTTTTCCTTTATTGGGTTTTCCATGTAAATATGGTGTTCTATTTTGTATTCTTGTGGATGTATTTATGTTTCACTTGTTTACATTCATTCTAATGCTTAATAGGGTTTTAAATGTTAATAAGGGTTTAAAGGTTTAACTAATTCACCCCCATCTTAGTTGTCCTTTGTGTCTAATAAAACATATGGAAACTAAGAAGTATTTTATCCCATCTAGAAGAAATTATAATGGAAGGGTTTACTAAAGAAGACGATGAAGTTGATATGGAAGGAGAAATCAAATCTACTCTTGATGACTTGTACAAAGCATAATGTGAGAATAAAGATCTAAAGAAAAACTTAAGTAGATGAGTGTATCAAGAAGTTGAGGAATCAATCAAGAAAGGTAAAGATCAACTCAAGGAAACAAATGAGAAAATTAAAAAATAAAATGAGACAATCACTAGTCTAAAAGTGCAGGTTGAAGAAGCAAAAAGAGTTGAAGACTACCTGAATGCTAAGTTGAAAGGCAAGTCTTCAAAATGCTCAAATCTTGAAGAAGAGATTATTTCTATGAGGAAATATCTAGAGAAAGAAAAGAGTTAAGAAAAAAAATTCAAGAAGAGCTCCACCTTGCTTGATGATATACTTTCTATTCAAAAGGATTCTAAGGAAAAAGAAGGATTAGGGTTTGAAAAAGGAGAAATCTCAAAGGAAAATTAGACTCCAAACAATGTTGAAAAGGAGAATAATGAAAAAAGGAAGATTGGAGATAAGAAAAGCAATATAAAACATCTATAGAACTGGAAGAAATATTTCAAGAGACCTCCTCTCAGACAACCAACTGCACAAAGGTATTCATCTTTTAAAGGTCACTATTATTCTTGCAATAAATTTGGACATAGAGTTGTAGAATGTAGAAGCGGGATGGGTCAAAATTTTCAAATCATTTTTTTATCAATTCTATACATGCAATAGATTTGGTCATAAGGCTAGTGAATGTAGAAGTTAGATGGTGAATGGTTAAAATAAGAGTATGATGTTTCAATCATTCCTTGGTTACTATTACACATGCAACTGATTTGGGAAAAAGGCTTTTGAATGCAAATCTAAAATGGAAAGAAGTAAATTTTCTCCACAACAAAGTATCATATGTTATAAATATAATAAACCAAGACATATAGCTAAGTTTTGCAAAGGAAAGAATGTGAAACCCTCTGTTCCACAAAAGAAGATTGATTTAGTTGAGGTAAAGAATGATATGAACAATATCTAGAAGATTAAGGAAGGGATTGGTGTGAACAATGAATATGTTCCAAATTTTGGTATAGATGTTTCCTCTAGAAACTAGATAAAAAGCATTGGCTTAGGGGGAGTTATAACAAAAAACATTACAAACCCCTGCCAAAGATGAGATGTTGATGTCTTCAGCATACTAATGCATGAATTGGTTGATGTGATTGATCCATGGATGAAATTTCTAGTGCAGATAAATTCCTTAATGTAGATATTTCTAGAGTGTTTGGAAGTGCTTGTGATGATTTAAAGAGAGCTTGATAGTGTTTTTACCTAACTTTTCATTGTTTCATTTAATGCACTTTTTAGGTCATTGGTAAAGTGTTTATATTTCATTTTTCATATTTGAAAGGAATTTGTATTTGATAAATCAAAAGAGGATAGTAGAGAAAAGGAGATTTGAAGAAAATATGGAGTGTTGAGAAAAACCCTATTGGTGAAATTCCACAAGGTATTTACAATTTCTTGCAAACCTTAGTTCAGAGAAGTTCATAATGTTTACTCCCCAAGTTGTTGATGTGGTTGAAAGCCTAAGACCTAAATTTAAGAAGCATCCCTATAAATGAATGGAAATGGATAAAGAAGGTGCATTCTCTAGGGTTCCTACATATGTGTTGCACACAAAAGATGTGTGAATTTACATTCATTCAAAGATGGATGAATATGATCATAAATTTGTCAAAGTTTAGGGAAAAAGTGCTAACTGGAGATGATTTCCAATTAAAACCAGAGTCTGCTAGCTTTTCAAAGAAAAATTTGGATATATGGACTGAGTTTCCCATTTTTTGTTTTGAAGATGAGTGGGTGAAGGTTTTTTTGAGCAGAATGCACGATATGTTCATGTGGTTGGGCATGCCGCATATGATAACTAAAGAATAAATCAGGGTTATTATTGGTTTGAGCTCCACAAGACCTATCTCGATAATGAAGATGGTAAAGAATGATGTGGTGATGAAGCTTACTAGAGCCAAGTGGATGATATCAAAGATACAGTTGTCAAATATGCCACATTGATGATTTCTTATATGATATTTTATGTAAATAGAGTGGGTTCTACCACTACCACCATAATACACACAGTGTATCAAATAGTGAAAGAAGGTCAAGAATTTGATCTATGTGAGCTCATGTGATTTTAATTGTTGGAAAACTTGTAGAGGATAAAGGATTAAAGGTACCCTTTTTGATATGGTACTCTTATTATTTTCTTGATGTTTTATTTTCTCCATGAGTTTCCTAGAATAAATAATGTAGCATGGCTAGATAATATACCTGTAGCTACTCAAATTAGAGATCATTTGAGGAGATTTCCAAATAAAGAGTCTTGTTTCAATTTTTTGGGGTGTTTTTAAACCTTTTCAAGCAAAGATGCAAGAGAGAAATAATTTCAAGTAAATTTGTAAGTATAAAAGTTAAATAACATTTATGGTTAGTAGATATTACTACTACATGGAATAATTTGAACCCAAAATAGTTTGGATTTTGAAACTACCTTATGAGGAAGTTGAATCTGATTGGGTTGGCCTTGTATAGGTTGTATTGAGAAAGCCTAGAGATACAAAAATTTAAAGATTTGGTACATATGAAGAGATAACAAACAAACAGTTCAATAAGGGTGTGGAAGATAATCTAGAAAAGAAAAAGGAGGATATTAAAGAAAAAGTTGAATAGATGAAAGTTGAGTTGGAAAGGGTTGTCGGTACCCCTAAGGACCCTACAAAGAATCCTAAAGGCACATATGTTCCTCCATAGACTACACCAAGAACAAGAAGATCAATCAAGACCTCAACCTCCACCCTTGTTATTTCAAAGTCCTCTAATACAAAACCAATAGGTAGTTCTAAGAAGTTAAACACATCCAACACCCTTGTGCAATAAAAGGCTCCAAAGAGAGGAAAGAAAGAAATATCAAAAAGAAGAGGAAGAGGAAGAACACCAATTGGTCCACAAATGAAAATCAAATGTCTCTCAAGAAGAGACCAGTATAGAAAAGGAAAAGGAGAAAGAGGATACCTCTATGGTTCATGAGCATAGTCCCATGAAGCTTGATGCACTATTCAATGCCATTAAAGAGTTTGGAATCCTAAAGGATACATATGAACTGTATCCAAGTGAAAATGATGCAGATAAGGAAACAATTGAAGAGGCCATTTTCAAATACATGGTGACATTCAATATTGGCCTAACTTAAATAGAGGATTAGTTGTCAGATGAGCTAAAAGGTGTATTGAGTGTAAGAAGACAAGAGGAAGTTGTTGAAGATGCAAAGATGAAAAATTTTTCCTTGGAGAAGATTGGTTCCTCATAACTCATGAGGAAAGAGTTAATTTTTCTTAGTTGCAAGCCTTGGAATTTAGGAAAAAACAAAAAGAAATACTCTTATTGGTAAAGCTAAGGATGAAACGGAGAATCTAAGGAGAGAAACATTATAAGTAGTTAAAAAAATTCTTAAACATGTGAGCTTCTAAAAATTATGAAGATGAAATACAACAAGACACATCTTTCCCATAATGAAATAAACCAGTCATAGAGCAACATGATCAAAGAAATGATGATAGATAATGCCCCTCCAGATGTGGAGATAACTGCTGAGTATAGCAAAGAATATGAGCAAGGAATATCGAAGAATATTGAAGCTCAAAAGGAACAAACCATGCCTCCTTCGAAAGTTGAGAAGATTGTAGATAAGTATTTTGACAATGGAGAGAAGGAGAAGAATGATATTCATGTAGAAAAAACTATAAAAATAGGTTGTGAATCCTTTGCATCCTTTGGAGATTCACTTCAAGATCTTCTAGATATACAATTACAATTCTAACTAGTGGTGTCAGCACAACTACTACAAATTCCAATGCAACAAGGTCGAGTGGATTTGGATAGAATATCTCCTCTCTATAAGTTACAGGTTGGTGAATTTTTCCATACCTCCATAAGAAAGGATATTATTCAAACTCACCAAAAGAGAATAGAGTTGGTTTATTAAGTTGTCAAGGTGTTGCAAGGCCTTCCCAGAGTATCCATTGATACTTCTTTATCAGGTGTGTAATAGTTGAAGTTATTGTTAGATTCATTTAAGGAGTACTCTACAGGTTTGGAAGAGAATACAAAGAGGGAAGTAGAAAAGAAGTTGAATGATAAGAGGCATGTTGATGTCTTAGATAAGTGTCCTATTGCACATACCAAGTTGCAAGAAAAATTGAAGAATGTTCAAAAGTGTTTGGAGGAAGCCAAACTATTGTTTCATTTTTTTTGAAGTGGCTATTGTCTACAAAAAGTATAAAGGATTAGATGGACTCAATTGAGTATCATATTGCTCAGTCCTCAAGTGTGTATGATCTTATGAATGATAAGGATGGATCAAATAGAGTGGTCATTGAAAATATACACACTCAATTCATTTTACTACAAGAACAAAAAGAGAAAATAATAATATAGTACAATAAGCTCTAAGATATGGTAAGTCTAAGGCTTACATCTTTAACTAAATTTTTGGCCAATGCTGAAAAAGTTGTGCATAAGACAATAGTGCCTAGCTGTCCAAAAGAAGGAGAAGAACTCTATGTAAAATTTGAAAGCTAGAGCTACATGCTTACCTTCACCAATAAGGATTGGGAGATCTCCAAGAAGGATTGGGAGGCACACCTTGCAAAATTAAAGGTATCATATAAGGGTATTTCCCTCATTCGGTTAAGGTGTACATTTTTTAATTGTATAAACAATTTATGATTTCAATGTACATATGCAGAGTTAGTAGATGGTGTTGTGGTACATTTTTTTCTTTTTGGTGATGGATAGCATAGATATGGGGAGCTATTCTCATGTAGATGTATCAATAAGAGGATGTAATGTGAATTTAGTATCCTTTTTCCCTTATGTCAAAGGGGGAGAGAAGTAGAGAGGTGTGTTGCCATCAATGACAAAGGGGGAGATTGTTGGAAACATGAGCATGATGATGTATGGTGTTGTCATTGATGTCAACCCATTGTATAATTTATGTTATATAATTATCTATACATTCTGGAGAAGACCAAGTGTTTTTAAGGAAATTGGCTAAGTCTTAGACTAAGATAGTGATGTAATAGAGGAACAGTTTTGTGGTCTGCATTGCTTCTCTTTGTATTCATATGGTTTTGAGGTGATAATGGTATTTATTGAGGGATTTTATATCCAAATTTTTTAGGGTTTTATGTATTCTATAGCTAAATATATTAATGACAGAGTATCGGGCTAAGTAGAGATAGAGTTACAATTGTAGAGTTCATGTTGGAATGCTCTACATTCCACTGCAGGTGATCATTGTGTTTGTAGATTTTTGGAAGTTCTTGAATATGTCAGATGTGTGTGAATTTCATGTTGCAAGTGGTTTGGTGTTTCACATGTCATTTTTGGTTGAACAGTTGGTTCATTCAATTGGTGCTTCACCATTTTTGTTGTATAGTACCAACCTAAGGGTTTTGGGGTTGTGCAGGACTAAATTGTGTATGGAGTGGATTCATAGGAGTGACTATAGGTCATGTCAACCTACTTTGGTGAATTACATGCTTTGGTTACTTCCACAAGGCATGTGTGATGGATTTTTTAGCTAAAAAGTTATGGGATCATATGTTTCATCCAATTAGGTCAACCTAATTGTACTAGTAGAATTTGGAAAATAAATGACTACGTGACTAAAAATTTTAGTCACAATTAAAAATGATTAAATTTTACTATTTTTTTGCAACTCAGTTATAAATGAGTAAATAAATGACTAATTTGGTCATTGACTAAAAAATTATTTAGTCACACAAATAAAAATAAATAAATAGTTAGTCATTTATTTAGTCACAATCCATTTGAATAAATCATTTAAGGAATCAAGAATCAATAGCCTACCAAAATACTCTAAATATTTAATAAACAAACTCTAAAACTTTCGTCAAAATATTATTTTCAAGCATATCCTGCCAAAATGTAGTTTTCATTTTAATAAACATACTCTAAAACCTTCGTTGAAACCTTATTTTTAGGCATAGCCCGCCAAAATGGAGAACTGTTTCAGTAAAGAATGGAAGAGAATGGTAAGGAGATGTGCATGATATGAGGCATAGAATTCATTGTTTCTTATCTCATTCCTACTCTGCTCAACAAGGGTTACATTGTTTGTGCTACTATTTGTAATCCAGGTATTTAATTGACATATATTTGTACTATTTATAATCTAGGTATTTAATTGATATATATTTGCATAATTTCAAATTCCTTCAGATGCTTTTGAAGTATCAATGTATCCTATATAGGGTTTAGAATGATTTCTTTTAATTTAAAAAAAATGATGTGTTTTCCTGTGATTAGATAATGTGGAGATCTCCTAAATCTTCCCTAGCTCACTATCCTCTTTGGAAATGTATTCATTACTCTAGCTACTAGGGTTTTGCATGTGACATCTTTAATATCTTCATGATAGTGGATTTTAAATAGATCTTATTCTTTTCTTTAATCTTTATCATAGTAACCCTTGAGTTCCATAATCCACCTTCAATCTCTTCTAAGAACGTTTTCTTAAGCTAGAATGCATAGTATGCATATAAAGCAAGTTCTTCATAACTGCCATTGTTCCAAACCACCACTCACTTCCTTGCTTAAAATGTTTCCTCTATAAGCACAATAGCATGTTTTAAAATCATGATTGTCAGTGATTGACCATTAAGGTCACTACTTTCATCAAGATACAATGAGATTTTTCTCTTCAAACTCAAGGCATTATGCAAGATAACATTGTGAATTGTTTTTTGTGTAGGGTTTGATTTTCTTGCACATTTACTGCTTTTCTAATTTCCTTTAAGGCTTGATATTGCACCCTCAACTGTAATCTCAAACAGCTCACTCACTTTCACTTGAAGATTGTACTAGCCTAGATACAATATCCCAAGCAGCAACATGGCTCCAAATTGAGACAACAAAGGCTAGTCTTATGTAAGAAGGATGAGATTAGCATGCCAATTGTTAAAGGAGTTGATCTCCCTCAATCCATGCTTGCCTCTATCACACCAAAATAACATGAGTGACTGCATTTCTACAAACAATAGTATCAAGTTGCCTTTGCACAAGTGGAAACTTGCTCCCTATTTAGTTTTACTATCACATGGCAACCAAATCACATAGGCCACATCACTGCCATTCTCTTCATTTTTTTATTTTGTGGTGAATAGTAAAGTATGAGGATAATGATCAAGACTACATGAAGACATAGTCTTATCACATTTATTAACCCCCTCATATTGATTATGCTTAGAGGGGATATCATCCCTTAAAAAAAATGTGCAATCCTCATGTGTATTGAGCAAAACATGCTCACACATTTGTGACCTCTTCAACTGAATTGCATCATAGTTAAGTTTACCATCATCCCAACAACACAACCCAAGAACATTGTTACATGCCTCAAGGTTTTGAAAATTATATTTATCAACACCCAAAGTACTTTCATCTTCATTCAGATCATGGAATTTAGAAGAAATTTCAGCATCCCATACACAAAGAATGTTTTCCATCTCAGGTTCATAGACAAGATTATTAGCATTCTTCATATTATCAGAAAAGGTGGCTTCAAATGCAGGTTCATATGACTCATAATTTTCATTTTCAACAAACTCATCATAGTTTGTTTTTCAGGACACATTCACTATTGAAATGAGTATCACATTCAACATTATCTCTTGTTGCACCAACATAAAAATCTGAAACATACTACTCATGAGAAGAACTATGAGTTGCAAATCCAGAAAAAAGGTTCTCATATGCATCTATGTGATAAACACAATAACATTCTTCATGTGCAAACTCATCATAGATAGCTTCATCAGTTGTACCAACATTCGTCTCTACCTTTCCACTTTCATATACAACCACATTTGAGCCATCCTCATGCAAACATTCAGTGATAACTTCAAAACCAGCAAAAGGAATGGAAGAAGGTGAAGAATCAAACAAGAAAATAGTTCCTTGTTCATCACTTACATTACCAGTATATGCATGTTCCTCATAATCAATTACATGAACTGATTCATCCAATGAATCTCTTGCACACATATCTTCTTCTTTATTCATACTGTTGCAACAATCAACAGGGTCACATTCCTCATTGTCAAGCTAAGAATCATTGTTTGTTTATTCATTGCATCTACTTGTGGATGATCTCTCCAACTGAAATTCATTGCTCACTTTTTCATCTACATCTGATACACTAACATTCTCAAGAGCATTCCCTAAATCAGCAAATTTCATTGTCTCATCATCATGGAACTTTTTCATCAATACCACACTCATTTGTATAAGATATAAGACCAAATGTACTATAGCACTATTGATCACATATTTCTTCTTCAAAAATTAAATTCAATTCATATCCCTCATCATGCTCTTGTCCAAGAGAACTTGTAATCCCATTGTTTTTCACAACATCACACTCATTGTTTGAAGGGAAAATATCATTAGCACAATTTGAATTGAGATGATCATTTAGGAAATTATCTGCATCATTGCATCCTTCATCTGATATAGAAAATTGGATCTCTATTTCTATATGTTCAGAGCAAACAGAATAAAGTGCATATGTTTCATTCATCTCATCATGACTATTATGGTTGCAATCTTCATCTGGGTATGTTTTCTCTATGGGAAAATTAGAAAAAAAATCTTCATCACTACATGATGCATTACCATTGTCTTTTTCTATACCATCCAGACCTATTTGATCAGGTCTAGAAAAGGTACCATCACACAGGTTAGTTAGGAAACCACTTCCAAACTGCTCTACCATTTCTCCAATCACTGAAATTCATTGATATAAACACATAAGTTTAGGGGGTTTCAAATTAGTTGGCATGGTACTCAAACCTGGCTCTTAATTTTCACAAAATAAATCAATGCAAAATGATTCATCAAGTCTTTCTAACTCTAGTATAACAAAAAAAAATTCCATGAATCTATCATGAAATTCATGGGGGAATTCATCCTCAGATCTCTTTATATCACACAATGCATCAATAGGTGACATGGATTCAACTTTTCCTTCGGATTGCTCTTCAGATTCTTCTTGGATATGTGAATTTCTATGGTCTAACAAGCACACATTCTCTCCTGATATTCCTTCAAACTGATCAATGAAAATTATTCTAAACCCTTTCCATAAACATATGGAATGCATTGGAAAGCTAGAAAACTAGTGTTCTGCAACATTTTCTAAAGTTCTCACAAATAACTTCATGATAGCATCCTCATGATCTACTTGATAATCATCTATCAAATTAATGAAACTTTGTAAATGTTGTGATGCTAATTCAGACTTCTCACCATTGAATCTTGGTATTTTGTCTATGATATTAGATGGAATAACATTTGGGTAGCCATTAATACCACTAAAATTGATGGGTCTATATATTCTAGTTTTACAACCTCTTTGAAAACTTGGTTGGGGCTGATCACAAATGATGGTTGCACTAGGAACCATACAAGGATACATATATTGATGCAATTTTGCATGCCTCTTTCAAACTTCAAATAGCAACTCTACAATTGATCATTCACTTCCCTATTTCTATCCTTCATCATGACCATAGAATACCACAATGCATAACTCAAATGCATCTACACCTAAGATCTATTTAGTGGGAATATTTCAAGAACAAGCATACTTCTTTAACATAATACATAGGCTTTAAATTATAATTCAGAAGTATGCAAACTTAGTATTACTATCGTTTCCCTTTCTTAGTGCTATTTCACTCAATAGGGAACCAAAGTTTTTCAAGACTTTCAAATATGGTTTTCACACACAAATTTCTTGAAAACGAAAAGTGAAGAATACCTAGATATGTTGCAGCTCCTGCAAATTCTTCTTCCTGAATGGAAATATTTGTAGATATGAAACTTTATTCACATCTTCATTAGGTTCTTTTGATAGACTCGCCACCTATCTTCACAGAGGACTAAACTTCAAGAAATATGAATCTCTTTCAAAAATAAATCTCCTTATGAGTTCCTTTCACCAACAGAGCACTACAGATCATGAAACTTTCAAGTTTATTGCAACAATTTCTTTCTCTAAGGATGAATTCCTTCAATATTTGAACCAAATGTTCAGATTAGCAAATAATTTGACTCTTTGAAATATTAGTTTACCACTAGAGATTTAAAATTCTCCCCAATAGAGTCGCCAATTTGTTGGTTTCCCAAATTAACAGATCTAATGAGTCCTAAAGAATAGCCACTTTCTAATGCTCAGACTAAAAGATGGATTTGGCCAACAAACAAGATTCAGTCAAAGACAAAAATCTCCTACACTTCTGGCTCTGCAGGACCAAGGTGGGTCTCCCTTCACAATGCCTAAATACTTATTTCAATTATGCACAAACATTGCATTTTAAAGCAGATAATTCTCAATTAAAGTATACCAAGGAAAGTATTGACAACTTCAAATATGGCTATATTTTTGGTATCTCAACACTCACTCAGCAATTGGGAAGTGGAATCCTACACCAAGCCTAAACCCAACAATAGAAATTAAAATTATTTTGAATTAATAATTTTTTTCTAAAAGTGCATTTAGCTAAATGACAAATCAGTGCCTAATTTTGGGCCATGGAGTCAAATATAAAATCATAAAGAAAATATCATCAACAAATAAACTTCAACCAGTGGATTCAAAAATGTTAATGCCTTGCACTAACATATCCACTCTTATTTTCATCGAAATTCTTCTTACATATCCACCTTGCACAATTAAAATCACAATTATCTGCTCAAAGTAATTTAACTATTTCTTTGAAATAGAACCATGAACAAACAACACAATCTTAGGGAAATTGAGATGAAAAATTCAAAATACTTTGTATATTAATTTCATATGATTTAAATTATACAAATCTGGAGACAATTTGATGACAGTCATGCTCTGTTTGCACAAACTAATTGATATTTACTCATGAAATCAAAACATTACAATCCCATCTTCCATCTGTGACTCGGATTCAAAAAAATTATATCTACCCAACCCCATAGAAGAATTCAGAACCCCTTTACAAATGAGAAGGAATGAGAATAAGAAGAAACAAAAGAATCCCTAAAATCTATACATGAAAGACACATGGTAGCTTCATCCTCTGTTGATCAACAACAAGAAACTGGAAAAATCTTCTCTCTTCTCTCCTTCTTTTACAACTTTGTTTTGAAAACTAAACTATAATAGAAAAACCACTTCATGAAAAAATATTCATCTCATCTTCCATTTTTACCCCTGCAGTTGAGGAAATATCTGCTCTCCCGTGAAAGCTTCACTCATCTCTTTTTATCATTCCACAACTCAAAATATTTCACAAAACTCTAAAAGGATTTCAAATGATCTTTGCCACTGAGAGCATTATTACCCATAAATTTGGGTACATGTTTCCTTGCATTATCTAGGACAAGATTTGGGTACCCTGGGATTGTATCAAAACATAATTGCCTATATTTGTCAGTATGCAATAGTCTTCTTCCAAAGGTTCCCTCCTCATTTTGATTGTCATTATTCCTTCTCCTATCATGAATGTTTTTAGGCCTTCCAATGTCAAATACTCTTGACTGGGGGTCATATTGATCATGTTGCTAGGGTCTCCTAGCCCTATTTTATAGCTATGAAGATGAATTTGAAATATTTTTACTAAATGAGGGATTTTCATTCACATGGGGACTTGGGTTTCAAGGACAGCAATCTTTATGGTAGACTCTAGGAAACCTAGTTTCTGCTTCATTTTAGTGTTCACAACTAGCAGTTCCATTTCTTGCACTTTCCTCTACAACTCCTCATTTTCTTTTATTAACTTCTCAGCCAATGAAATGGAATCATTCTATGTTGTGTCCTTCTTAGAAGAACCTCCCTCATTTATCTTTATTCCCCCCATGGGTTTCTTTCGCTTATCATCACTTTGGGAAGCATCATTTGTATTACTAGGGGGAGGATTAACTAGAACGGAAGCTTTTACAGTAGGATTGGTCCATGAATTTACACAAGAATTATTAGCTGAGGGAACTACAAGATTCCTTGCTACAATCTCTTCAATAATAGGACTAGTTGTTTGGGAAAATTTAGTTGCTAACATTTCCAGTTCCTCCATTTTCTCAACTTTTCTTCATAACATATCTCTCTCAATCATGGCTTCCCTTATCCCCTTTTCTTTCTCTTCATCCCTTTTTTTTCTATTTTCATCACATCTTAAGGCTCTTTCTCTAAACTGTTGAACATCATTGAAAACTTCTTCCTCATCTAGTAAAGTGGTATCAGCATCAGATGTAACTACAATTTTAGCATGAATAGGAGTATTTTCATTGGCATATTCACGGGCATACTCATTGTTGTCCCTAATTTTTGACTTGTTAAAAATTGGGATAACCAATCGAAATTTTCATAAAAATTAAAGTTTTCTTCTTCTAAGGCACATATTATGAGGTGTAAAGATTAGCTAAATTCAATTTTAGGTCTATAATCCTTTGGGTTATCACTTTTTACTCATTCTCGTCCATTTTCATGAAATTATGAGTCATTTTTAGTGTGATTTTGATCAAATTCGGGTTTTTCTGATATCACTGCAAGTAGGAGCTTTTGAACTTCATTACAAGTTACTTTTAAATTTTCTTTTTAATGTCTTTAATAGGAACTTTTTGAGGCACTTGCAATTATAGGAACTTTTTAAGTTCATTACAAGTTACTTTTCATAAAGTGATTGTAATAGCTTTTAAAAGTTCTGATTTTCCTTATGTCGACTTGTAAAGACTTCAAAAAACTCCAATTTTCTTTAAGTCACTTGCAAAGTGATTATAAAAGCCTGATTTTATTTAAAGTGACTTGCAATAGCATGAAAAAGACCCAATTTCTTTTATTCACTTTTCAAAAACCCGCTTTCACTTGTAAAGTGATCAAAAGGCCCGATTTTCTTTATTTTGCTTGCATTTGTCTTTTAAAAGTCCGATTTTATTAAAAGACTTGCAAATATAGTTGAAAGACCTAATTTTCATTTTAAAGCACTTGTAATGAGCATGCGAAAGTCCGATGCCATTCATCTTTGAAGCTGTTCGAATTCTATTTCGCCTCTTTTAATTTTTTCCTGGAGATCTCATAAATTTGCATGCTTGAAGATCCGGTTTTCACCTGTAAATATCCAAGTCTCTCTCATTTTCTGAGTTTACAAATCGTGCCTAGGGTTTCTTCTTCTTCTTTGTCTATGATTTTTGCTACAGGTATGTCTTCTTTTCTTTATTAAATTCCTGTATATTGTCTTTGTAAATATTTTAAATGCTTTTTTTAACATTTTTACAAAACGTGTTTCTCTTCATTTGCCTTCATACGCTTTAATCGTTATTATCTTTTTAAAATACATTTGTCATTTCGTTTGCTTCTTACATTTGTAAATAAAGGAAAACATGTTTTTCTATGGAAACGACTTTGTCTTTCATTCCATACATGTTTCTCCTTCCACTTCCTTCGCACGTTTTTTTGTTATATACAAAAACGTCATATTCTTTCCCAATACATTCACCTTTTTTTTATTTTTTTTATTCATTCCTTACATTTGTTCATTCACAAAAATGTGTTTTTCCTTTTATACTAAAATGTTTTCCTTTTTCATTCATCTTTCATCTTCTATACGCCTTCATTCAATAACATACACTTGCATTTGAGAACGCATTTTCCATTTACCATATGCCCTTCACATACCATGAGCCCTTCATTTCCTTTCATCCCATTGATATTCGTTCTCCATATCATTCCATTTCCATACATTCCATTCTCATGTCATTCATTTTTCTTCACTTCATCCCCATTTCCATTTTCTGAAAAGAGGAGAAGAAACACAAAAAAAAAAAAATTGATGATGTTTTTGAAGCAAAGTAATTCAGGTTTTTATTTACCCATTACAAGTTGGAAATTTCAATATAAAATGCAAGTCTAAAAGTTTGTTGCTTTTACTTGCAATGACCTTTTAAAATCCTGAAATGTTCTTTTACTTGCAATGTCTTCCTAAAATCCCGACATCCACTATTCATTTGCAGTCGACCTCCAAAATCCCGAAATACCTTTAAAGTGCCTTAAAATCGGACTTTTTGCTCTTGACTGCAAATACAATTTAAAAGTTTTAACTTGTATTTTGCAAAGTTGCAATCTAACTTTTTCATTTGTCATGAAAAGTATATGTCCTTTTCACTCGCAATCAGCCCTCAAAAACCCGAAATGAGTTATAATGCTCATTTCCTGCCCTCAAACAGCCAAACACCATTCTGAGTTTGAGCCTTCGCTATGTCTACACCTGTAAACGTTGATGATGTCTTGACCTTATGGAACTTTCATCACAGCCTTGTAGATTCTTGTTCGATGACGGAGGAACCTTCTTCTCCACTGAACAAAAAGATGAAGTACAAATATGACAAATACTAGAATGAGATTCCACCTTCTCACATTGTCTCGAATATTGAAGAAATCAGAGACATGGAGATTGGACATGTTGATATGTCTGAGTTTTTGGGGAGAGCTGAGAAATCAACTTCTCATCATATGCAGTTGTTGTTTAAAAGTCATATTCATCTAGTTGCTTCCTTTCCTGTTGCTGCCCTAGAACCAGAGTGTGTTCTTGCGTGCACGGCTCACTTTGACAGAGAATCTAGAACCATTAAAGATGATGATGGGAATGTGGTCATAAGGCTTGATCTAGAAACCATTCATAGGGTTTTTAGAGTTCCAGACTCACCCATGTATTCAGATATTTCAATGAAGAGTGCTCTAGATCATTATGAACACAAGAAAGAAGATTGTAAACAGCACATCAATACCAAATGGCTTTTGAAATGTCGAGCTGGTGTGTCTCGGTGGGCTAAGTTGTATCGATCTGACTTCAAATAAGAGGTCAATGATATAATCACTCTCTTGAGCAAAATTATGGGGTTGAAATTCTCTAATGTCTTTGAGAAATGGATGTACAAATTCATTGTGGTGATTAGAAAGGCACAACACCCAATCTTCTGGGGTGAAATAATCAGTGATAGTTTATGTGAGCAACTTGCACAAGTTCCTACCATGCTCACCTTCTATATGAATTCCTATCTAGTTTATATAGCAGCTTCATTAAGGCAATTTCTAGGCCTTTCTACTGTAGGAGATAGATCTCTAGTCCTAGTTTGGGAATACTATGATCAGTTGCCTTTGATTCCTAACAAGATTCATTACAGAAGAGTTCAAGATGCGTTCTTTGGTTATTTCATGTGCCTTTTTGACAAGAACTTGCAAAATAACAGAATATCAGATGCTTCTTGGAAAAAAGCCAATGAATATGGTTTCCTTTTTCTTTAGTTTCCTACTTTTACTTATATGAGGGTTGGCTGTTTTGAAGATCAGCCATACATGTTGCCAAGGTATCCTACTAATAAAATCATTCTAATGGAGTTGGCAAGATAGTTGATGATAGTACATGCATGGAAATCTTTGCAACATAAAACTGGAGTGAGTATCTCATCTCATAAACCATTACAGATTGGGAGATACTCCTTGACAAGCACTTCAAAGGCGAAAGCTATGGAAATTGAGATTCAGGAGATTAAGTTAAAAAGATTCAAGGCTAAGGAAGTTTTTTATTACAGAGGCATGAAGGACAAGATAAAGAGGGCCTTCACTCATGTGCATCGCCTTGAAGATATTTGGGCAGATCTCTTAACAGAGAAAGAAATCTATAAAATGGACTGCTGTAGGCTTATAGTTGAACAGGTTATTGATTTTAATTTGACCCTAATTCCAGAAGGAGTAATTGATGACGAGCTGATTTTAGATCCAGAATATGAAGAACAAAGAGTTATTGACGCTTCTATTCCAGCAATACAATGGTCTAATAAAGAATCAGTTTCTATCTTCAACATATTTCAGTCAATCTTGGGAAATACTAACTCTTGGCTCAAGAGTATAGGCATCAAAACTATTAAAATCAGGGTTAATAATCAAGATGATTCAGCTAGACCTATTGGATTGAAATCAAAAGTCAGAGACAAATCCAAGGAAGGTGCTTCTTCTTCAAGAATGAGGATTAAGCTAAGAGTCAATCGTGTTGTAGAACAACCTTTGGAGGAACCAACATTAAAAGGAGATTAGAGAGACGCAGATCCACATCATCGATCAGCAAGAAGGAGAAGTTCTTCAGTCTCCTACTACTCTAAGTATAATGTCTCCACATATTGATGTTGCTCCAGTATCAGTATTGTCTCCTATGTCTCAATTTGATAGCGACATTGATTCCCTTTCAACGGTTTATGTTCCTCCTATTGAAGTTGCTCTTCATACATCAACTTCATCAACGGTGACTACTTCTATAGAAAACATACCTGATAATCTGGAGAATGTATTTGATGCTAATCCAATGTATCCAAACACATCACAGATAACACTTCTAGAAATTGATACATCTGTTGCAAGCTTTGATTGTTTCATGGCTAATGTTGATCACAATGTGCCATACAGTCAAGCTTTTGTTGCGATTCAAACTGATACATCTCCAAGAGTGACAACCATGACTCAAAATGAATCTGTTGTTGTTTCAAATACGGTTGTTGTTTCAAATGCAGAAACATTGGATCTTCCTCCATGGTTGAGTTCAGTCACTCTAAAGAGAAAGAAATAGGCAATTTCTCCAGATGTATTTGATTTCCAGCAGTTGAAGAGAAAAAAGCCAAAAGCTGCAAAGAAGGCTAAAACCGTTTCACGGGTAGTTGTGGACAGCAACAAAATGAAGTATGCAGAGATAGCTGAACCCCTTGTAGACAAGTCACCAGAAGAGATGCAAGTTTCTGATTATAAATTCACAAGGGTGGATTTAGGCAAGCAGACACATGCTAGTATGATGCAAGACGCTCAAAATTCAGTAACTATTCTAACACATAGTTACAATGAACTTTTGGAAAAGAAGGAAAAGCTGAAAGAAGAAAATTCATAGCTCATCTCAGTTATTCAATAGATTGCCAATTCTTCAGAGCAGGTTAATCCATTAACTTCTTTCACTTCTGAAGAATCAGTCAAGCAATTGGAGAAAATTGCGCAAAAAGCCAAAGCAGTTGATTCTTGGACAACACAGTCGATTGATCAAAGCATACCAATGATTGAAAAGACATTACAAGTTCTAAACAATGTCAGAATAGCAAAAGTAAAGTTGAATCAGACTTTGGAAGCTTTCAAGCAAAGTTTGGATTCACTTGAAAAGGATTTAAAAATTTGGCATGAGATGGATCAAACCAAGCTACAAATTCTATGCAACAATTCAATCCTACCAAACAGAGAGAAATACATAGAATTTGAAGAACTCATGACAAACAAGTCATTGGTTATTCAAGATCTCATCAAAGATATCCAAGCTACACTAGAAATGAATGATGAAGTTCAGCAAGACATCCTTTCTAGCTTTGAGAAAATCCCTTGTAGAATTCTGAATCATGAAGGAGAATTACTTGCAGCTGATATGGTCACTACAGAAATGGCAGCAAATCTTCGTCAAGAGCTAGAATCATAACAGTTTACTATGGATTCGATTCACAAGTTGGTTAATCATCGAATGATCCTTGATAAAATGCAAACTATTTATGAAGAGCATAGACTAGCAACGATAAGATATTTTGATGTAATCTTGAAGACTGTTGCGGTTGCTAAGAACACATTAGGCCCCGATCCAGCTGAGTTGCAAGAAATTATTAGTAGATTTCAATCTTTCAAAGCTAGGATTGATATAGAATAAAAAAAATTATCTTTATGCATTTTTTTCGACAAACTACATGTAAAAACAAATTTTGTAATCACAAGTGTTTCTTTCACTTACAATTTTGTAAATTGTAATTACATGTAATCTAATTACAAGTCAAATTACAATAGGACTTGTAATTTGGAATAAGTCAATTACAAGTAGTTGGTGGTTGAGAGAATTTCTCAAATTAGTTGGGATCCTCCCACCTTTTTCTCATGACCTCTCTCCTATAAATACTTCAGAGGGTCCTTTGTAAACATATATTTTTGGCAAGCAAGAAAACTCTGCAGAATTTTGTACTCATAAAGAATTTGAGCTTTATAATTACAAGTTGTTCATTTTCAAATAATATCAAAGAGTTGCAGATTTCAGACTTTGTGTTGAATTCTCACTTTGTGTCCATTGTGTTCTTATGTCATTTTGGGGCATTGCTTTGTGATCATTTGAAAATTGAGAAAGATTGCTAGGGAGAGCTTCAATTAATATATTTTCAGACTTTGTGTTGTTAATATTGAAGATTGAATTCATAAATTAGAAGTTAAGAAGAATTGCAAGTCTTTGTGCTCATGACGATTCTCATTCATAGTAGTTAAATAGATACATCATATTTTCAGACTTTGTGTTGTATTATGTTGTATATTATCATTAGAATTATCTTTTAAAAGGGTAGATAGGATTGCATATTTTCAAGACTTTGTGCTTGAGGTTGTTTTCCCATCTCGAAGGAAGTGATGGAAGTCTTTGAGCTTTCAGGAAACTTCATTTCCTTTCTACTAAATTTATTGCAAGTTGCTGTTAAAATCTATTTAAAAGTCCAGATTACTTTTTCTGTAAAGAGAAAAGAGTTTAGTCTTTCCTGAAACAAGAGGAGAGATTATCGTTCCACCCATATTTGTTTTTAGTTATTTAGATAGGGGGAGCCTTCCCTTAAATAGGAGAGTTTAACTCACACACTGTGTTGAAATCACCATTTTGCTAAACCTCCTAAGTTTATAAAATATTCAACCAACACTCATCAAAACCAGACAGTAGATCTTGAGGAAGAGGAGTATTTGTGTTAAAAGTTGGGGTAAAGAGCCCTACAGCTCTAGCACAACTAGCATTTATATTATCTTGTTGGATCATTTCCCTCTCTCTTCTCTTTTTAGCCATAATGTCTTGGCCAGAGCATTCTTGACTTATAAATTTTTCATTATAACTTCCCCCCTTTCAAGAGAAGTATTATCACTGAAATCTAACAAGTTTCTTTCACATTCAGAATCAGAACTAGAATGAATTTCACATTCAAGGGTGGGATGAGAGGTAGAATTACTTGGTCCTACATCATTTGCTTTCGCCCATTTTCCATTAGTGTTCTTTTGTGACTCTCCTTCCAATTTCTGCTCTAGATGTTTCTTCATGTGGCCATGGATTCCTCGAATTTGTGCTTGAATCTTCTTTCCCTTTATCAACCTTTTCAATTTTCTTATATTCTTCTTCTTCACTTCTTTGATATCTTCAAATATTGGCATGCACTAGTGCAGATATTTTATAGTCGCCACCCAAATTGCTTGGGATAAATTTATAGCAATTGTGCTATAATTTATGCAAATTTTACGAGATCCTTATAGACTCAGGAAAGCTTTGACAAATGCAAATTTCTTTTAATTGAAATTTGAGCAATGACTTTATAGCAAAAAAGTTGGTGGGAACATTTGAAAAAAACCTAAGTAAAGGTGAATAGAAACTTCAGATTGGTGACTCTACTGGGGAGATGTCTGATAAAGTTTATTCTCCAGAAAGCCTTGTCTAGAATCACTATGAATTATAGTGATGTTTATTCATAGAGTCGGTCTATTTGAAGTTTATATTCACCTTTTTTTAGGTCTATTTCAACTCTTCCCACCAAATTTTATGCTATAAATTCATTTCTCAAAGTTCAATTAAAAGCACTTTGCATTTTTCAAAGCTTGCCTAAGTCTATAAGGATCTCATAAAATTTGCATAAATTGTAACACAATCACTACGAATTTTTCCCAAGAAATTTGGGTGGCATCTCTAAAATCTCTACACTAGTGCATGCCAATATTTGAAGATATCAAAGAAGTGAAGAAGAAGAAAAGAATGAAATTGAAAAGGTTGATAAATGCAAAGACAATTCAAGCACAAATGCGAGGAACCCATGGCCAAATGAAGAAACATCCAAAGCATAAACTGGAAAGAGAGTTGCAAAAGCACACTCATGGAAAATGGGTAAAAGCAAAGGATGCAAGAACAAGTAAGTCTACCCCTCATCCCACCCTTGAATGCGAAATTCATTCTAGTTCTAGTTTTGAACTTGAAAGAAACTTGTTAGTTTTTATTTATAATACTTCTCCTGAAAGGGGGGGAGTTATAATAAAAAATGTTGTAAGTCAAGAATGCTTTGGCCAAGACTTAATGGCTAAACAGAGAAGAGAGAGAGAAAGGATCCAGTAAGATAATATAAATGCTAGTCATGCTAGAGTTGCAAGGCTCTTTACCCTAGCTTTTAACACAAATACTCCTCTTCCTTAAGATCTGCAGACTGGTTTTGATGAGTATGCTCGTGAACATGCCCATGAAAATACTCTTGTTCATGCTAAAATTGTAGTTACATTTGATGTTCATACCACCTTACCAGATAAGGAAGAAGTTTTCATTGATGTTCAACGTCTTAGAGAAAGGTCCTTAAGATGTGATGAACATAGAGAAAAAGGGATGAAGAGAAAGAAAAGAGGATAAGGGAAGCCATAATTGAGAGAGATATGTTAGGAAGAAAAGTTGAGAAAATGAAGGAACTAGAAAGGTTAGAAATTAAATCTTCCCAAACAACAGGTCCTACTATTGAAGAAATTATAAGGGATCATGTAGTTCCCTCACCTAATAATGCTTGTGTAAATTCATGGACCAATCCTATTGTAAAGGCTTCCATTCTAGTTAATCCTCCCCCTAGTAATAAAAATGTTGCTTCCCAAAGTGATGATAAGGGAAAGAAACCCAAGGGGGAATAAAGATAAATGAGGGAGGTTCTTCTAAGAAGGACACAACATAGGATGATTCCATTTCATTGGCTGAGGAGTTGCAAAGGAAAGTGCAAGAAATGGAACTACTAGCTGTGAACACTTAAATGAAGCAGAAACTAGGTTTCCTAGAGTCTACCATAAAGGTTGTTCTCCCTAAAACCCAAGTCCCTCAAGCCCATACACTGTATTCAAGTCCCCATATGAATGAAAATCCCTCATCCAGTGCAAATCCTTCCAATTCATCTTCACAGCCAGAAAATAGGGCTAGGAAACCCCAACAGCATGATCAATATGACCCCCAGTCAAGAGTATTTGGCATTGGAAGGCCTGAAAACAATCATGATAGGAGAAGAAATCGTGACAATCAAAATGAGGATGAGGGACCCTTTGGAAGAATACTATTGCATACTGATAGATATAGAAAATTATGTTTTGATACAATCCCAGAGTACCCAAATCCTATCCTAGATAATGCAAGGAAACATGTACCCAAATTTATGGGTAATAATGCTCTTAGTGGTGAAGATCATTTGAAATCCTTTCAGAGTTTTGTGGAAGATTTTGAGTTGTGGAATGATAAAAAGAGATGAGTGAAGCTTTCACGGGAGAGAAGATATTTCCTCAACTACAGGGGTAAAAATGGAAGATGAGATGAATATTTTTTCATGGAGAATTGGTTTTTCTATTGCAATTTAGTTTTTAGAACAAAGTGGTAAAAAGAGGAGAGAAGAGAGAAAAAAATTCCAGTTTCTTGTTGTTGATCAAAGGAGGATGAAGCTATCATGTGTCTTTCATGTATAGATTTTAGGGATTCTTTTAATTCTTCTTATTCTCATTCCTTCTCATTTGTAAAGGGGTTTTGAATTCTTGTATGGGGCTGGGTAGATAAAAAATTATTGAATCTAAGTCACTGATAGAATATGGGATTGTATTTTTTTGATTTCATGAGAAAATATCAATCAATTTGTGCAAATAGAGCATGATTTTCATCAAATTATCTCCAAATTTGTATACTTTAAATCATATGAATTGAATATACAAAGTATTTTGAATTTTTCATCTCAATTTCCTTGAGATTGTGTTGTTTGTTCATGGTTCTATTTCAAAGAAATAGTTAAATTACTTTGAGCAGATAATTGTGATTTTAAGTGTGCAAGGTGGATCTGTAACAATTATTTTGATGACAACAAGAGTTGATCTATTAGTGCAAGGAATTATCATTTTTGAATCCACTGGTTGAAGTTTATTTGCCGATGATATTTTCTTTATGATTTTATATTTGACTCTGTGGCTCAGAATTAGGCACTGATTTGTCATTCAACTAAATGCATTTTTAGAAACAAATTATTAATTCAAAATCATTTTAATTTATGTTGTTGGGTTTCGGTTTGGTGTAGGATTATGCTTCCCAATTGTTGAGTGAGTGTTGAGATACCAAAATATAGCCAGATTTGAAGTTGTCAAGACTTTCCTTGGTATACTTTAATTGGGAATTATATGCTTTAAAATGTAATGTCTATGCATAATTGAAATAAGGCTTTAGGCATTGTGAAGGGGGGGCCACCTTGGTCTTGCAGAGCCAAAAGTGTAGGAGATTTCAGTCTTTGACTAAATCTTGTTCATTGGCAAAATCCATCTTTGAGTCTGAGCATTAGAAAGTGGTTATTCTTTAGGACTCATTGGATCTGTTGAATTTTGAAACCAACATCAATCATGCAATCATTAAAGGTGGTGCTTTTTTGCATGACCTAAATCAACCTCTAGCTTGTAAATCTTCAATGATTAAACTGTCAATGTAGGGAAACATAGATAGATCTTCCAAGAATAATAAATTATCACCCATCTCAATGAATTGAATTTCTAGATTGACACGGTAGTTGGCCATATTTGGCCTATAAACATTCAATGGTTGGATTGCTAGGGTAGGGAACTATAGAAGTATCTTCCAAGACTAATAAATCTTCACCCATCTTGATGAATTGAATGTCTAGGTTTATAGGGTAGTTTTCTACCGAATTAACGTCTCTATAAAAAAGATAAATTTGAGTGTAAGATAAGGTGGTTAGTAGTGCTTCAATTTTTTCTAAGATAGACTTTAGTTTCCAATACCTGAAAATTTTCTTATCATTGCTTTAGTAATAAATTGGGATTCAAATTTTATCTACAATCTAGTGATGTCTTTTTTAATGTTCCATCTTCACAGTAGTGATTAATGCATGTTATTTTGTAGCATTATTTGAGGCATTTGTAAATCCTTGTGCCATCTTTCCTTGGTCCTCATCTCGTAATAGATTTGTAACACTCACAATTCTTGGATTAAGCTTTGAAGCCATGTCTTCAAGTTGGAGGGACCACCTTATATTTTCCCTTCTGTTAAGGATGTGTGCACACACACTAAAATAAGGATTCACATTTAATTCCATCTTAGAAATCAAAATGGTTAGCAAGTAAAGTGATCAAACTTAGTTGTAGTTATAATTTCAACAAAGGCCACTTGGTCCACCAACTAGTTGGCAGTGATATTCTTAATGTCAAAAAGGCATTAGCTTGAATTGGTTTATTAGCACAAAAATTAAAAAGATTAGTGTGGTTCAATTTCATATTGAATTGTTGATTCCATAATTAGGGCACTATCACTCTTGTAGACTGACACTAGCAATGAATACTATAATGACTACTCATTGATGTCATCTTGAGATGACAAAAAATTGCTTACGCCAAATCCCACAAAACCTAGAAATCTAACTATAAATGTCTTTGAAGTCCTTCATTTAACATAACTTCTATTTTGTAATAAATTGTGTAATAAATATCTGGATTTTTACTTGGGCCAGAGCCTAGTGTCTCTAACATGCTTCAAAGTTGGCTCTTGTTGAAAACAGCAGGTCTATCCATCGAGGCTAGCACAAAGTTCCAGAGCTTTATTTTTATGTCAACACCAAAGTCAAGTTGTTAGCACTAGTTTCTTTTGTAAATTCAATCATGAAAACAACTAGATTTTTATGTTCTATTTGGTTATGCTTGTCATAGCATTCCATAACCATGAGACCACATTTCTTTGAGGCATTTTTTTCAAATAGTTCACTTCCTTGTCTATGCTCCTACCATGTTGTCATTGGAATATGCATGCTCCTGCTATTATTATTTGTTCAACACTTGTCTTGAAACTTTGTGAGATGAAAATATTTATTAGTTTATCATATTGCTTTCAAGACAATGAACCCTTGACAAGATTTATGATTTTTTAAAAGCCCTCTTGACGGCTCAGTTACTTGTCTTTATGTATCTTTTAAAGTCCATCATACTACCCTATCATTTTTATTATTAATTTCAATTCCCCCTTCATAGTTATGTCATAGACTATCATTTTTTATTTGAATAGTCATGATTGTGATCTCCTTTTGGGAATCTATAGGAAAGTGCCATGCCTTACTTTGAAGTCCATTTCCTTAAATCTTCTCTCTGCTCATTGCTCCTATCCTAGGGCTTGGGGTCTCCTTTTTCTCTTTTCCCACTACATAGCTTGAAGTCTTGTATGTTGATGTGTCATAGACTCCTCCCAATTTGGGTAGTAGACTCCATTTTGTGAGAATGAATGGTCAATAAAGAGTTAAAGTTTGATACTACTCCCATTGACACCAAAAATGTTTTCCTATGGGTTTTGATTCTCTTGGATGTCCCTTCAAAGAAGGAACTTCATCATCACCTTGAATCAAAGTAGCCTATGCCTTCAAATCCTCTAAATTGAAACTTTATACAATGATCCCACAAATGCATTAACTCTATCCTTTTATTATAATGGTTGTCATCTTTTACTTTGGCTTTTCACATTATTATTTTGATCACTTGATCACATATTTATATTAAATCACATGTCTATTAACTATCCTTTGTAAATATTTCTACATTATTTCTCACTTTCACTCTTTACCTCTTAACACCATGGCCATAATATTCCTTAATTTGTATTCTAATTACCAAATTTGTTTGTTACTACTTGTGACAAAATCTAAGCATTGCAAGACAAACACCATTAAAAGTGTTGTGGATGACATTATCCATGGAGAATTTATGGTAAAATATGACAAAATTTCATATATGTTGTCATAATTATCATGAAAAATAATTTTGTGAGATCGGTGTCTTGATTTAAATTTTTTATGAAACAAATAACTATTTATGTTTACTTTGTTGATTTTTTTTTGTTACATTTGGAGACATTGAATGTTTGTGTCTGATGCATATTGACCTGCTATAAGAACTTCAAGGAGGGTCTCAAAAAAAATTTAGTAGCAACAGATTTAGTTGGATGAGGAATAGACATTGAACGTGTGAATATTGTAATTAACTATGACATACCATATTCTATAGATACTTATTTGCACAGGGTGGGTATAGTTCATATTGAAGTTAGCCAGCAACACATCAAGGAAATTTAGTAAAATAAAAATTACCAACTTTGCAGGTTAGGAGGGTGGGAAGGTTTGGTACTAAGGGTCTTTCCATTACATTTGTTGCTTCAACGGGTGACTTAGATGTGCTTAATGAGGTATTATTTTTCCTTTGGAATCAATTTGATTGGTGTAATTATGTATTGAGATTAAAATTATGTTCCTTTTTTTGGAGGATCAAACTTGTTTTGCATCTTTTTTTAGGTTTAGGAGTGATTTGAAGTTGATATAAAGGAGCTTCCTGAAAAATTGATACTTCAACATATAGTAAGTACACATTATTGAATAGAATATATATTATTTATTAATTGTTACTTTTGACATGAAAGTATACCCATCATTGATGTTGTTACTATCTAGAAATATTAATATCATTTTGGGTAAAATGTGTAGTAGCTCCCAACCATCTCCATATTAGGTGAGTATTTCACAAACCATGTCTCATTGAGTTGAGTGCACATTAGAATGACACACTTAGAGTTTTCAAGAGAGTAGGTATGAATTTCAATTGCACATCCTGGAGATGATTAGGAATCTTCCATGAGGAGTTATTCTTTGATGCTTTTAAGGGATTTCCAAGAATTCCAAAGACTCCTCTAGATGTGGTTTGATTACCCCTTTGAGTGGTCCCGCCTCAAAAAAAATGGCATTGTTCTCCCAACATACATGCATAGTAAGCATTGAAATAAATATTGACCCCTTTTATAATTTTATGTTGGAAAGGCCTCATATATGGGCATTGGTTAAGGACAGCATTCAACTCTACATAGTTATTTTTGTCCAAGTTTTTTTTGCTCACTCCAATCAAGTATTGATATGTTATCTCTCTGATGTGTGTTTCTGAATAGAATGAGGTTATTTGAAAAAAAGATAAATAATTTGGTACATAGCTGCTTGAGTTCATTTTGTGACCATGACATATTTTCAATTTATAGAAGAAATGGCTAGCTATCAAGGGCATGACTTGAATGCACACTCAAGTTTGTTTAACTTAGAATTGGGGGAAAACGTCCAGTCAATAACAGTGGTAGTGTGCAGTGCTTATTCATATTGCAAACAAAAGTATCAGCTACATGTACTGAAGTATGGCTTTGGAAGGTTATGCCCATTGATCTATACAACAAATTCTAGTGCTTTATTATTTTACTTAAAATAATATTATCAATCTTTTTGAGAATGCTTGTTAGCTTATTGCACAATTGTGGTTTTTGAAAATATAAGTGTTTCACATGGATGTGCCCTAGTAACTTATGGGTACCTCAAATGCCTAGGATATCTTGGGAATGGGGAGGAAAAATCCCCAATCCAACCCCCCTCCCCTCCCAAAAAATATGTTTTTGGGACTTCCAAGTTTCTTGAATTGTATTGGGCATGTGTAGATGTTCTTGGAACACTAACATGTTGTGCACATCCTTTGACCTTCTTAGGGAACTTTTGGTTGTACCCGTTCTTGAATGGATTTATTATATTAAAAAACTCATAAATGAAGATAGAAATCATGTGCAGCTATGCTTCTACCACTTTGGTGCATACCCACTCTCCCGCATGCACTTCAAGTCATGCTTGCAGTGATGCGAGGCTTTCCCGCATCATCAAAGGCATGACTTGAAGTTCCTGTAGAAGAGTGGATGGGTTGTATATACATTTCCACAGCATAATGTGTATTTCTTAAGACATTAGTAGAGAGAGGTACATCCTAAAGGAAGTCCCGGTGAATGAAATCGATTGGGTTGGGTGGGAATTGAACATAACCTTGCAAGAATAGTAGTTGTTGTGCATCACTCTACCATTCCTTCCATAGATACTAATAGCAAGGAGACAGGTAGGCTAGACATATAATTGAGCCAAGGTAGATCTACTTTTGCTTACAATACTGCCAACAACTATTACCTCCCCCAAGTGGGAATAGTAGTTGTTGGGTGGGAATTGGCACATTCATTGGTGGGGAAAATGCTCAATACCCACTCTTCCACAGGCACTTCAAGTCATGTCTATGGTGATGTGAGGCTTTCTCGCATCACTGCAGGAATGACTTGAAGTGCCTATGGGAGAGCGAATATCCATGATATCACATTTCTTTGAGGCATTTTTTGAAACAGTTCGCTTGCCTTGTCTATGCTTCCACATTTTCATGTATGTCTAGCAGGGGACTTGTAAGTGTACAATATATGACAAAAAATGTTGCAACAATTCTGAGATTTTTGAATTATTTCAAGGTTTTTTGGTATTTATTGCCAGGTTGTCTATCTAAAAATTGGTGTAAGCCTTTGCACTACAATACTTCTACACAAAATTTTACTTGATATTTAATTGAGATTTTTTTTACACTATCATTTGCACCTTTAACAAAATTAGTTGCACGAATATTAGTGTTGATTTTTAATTTTTTCTGATCTAGTTGAGCTTTGCTAATTATTTTTGTGATCTAGTTGAGTTTTGCTAATTAGTTTTGTTATCTAGTTGAGTTTCAAATAAATCTGAAGATGTGGTTTATCAAAGAACCTAAATTTATGCCTTTATTTATCCTCTATAGATGTATAAATTTCAATGTTTGTTCCACCCTCTTCACATTAGAATGAATAGGAAAAATCAAAACCTAATTAGGTACCACACATGGGTGCACACAGGTCATTGAAGTTGATCCATTACCAATCCTTTCTCTTTTGTTTACAGCTATTTTGAGCAATAGATTTAGTGCCAATATTATTCATATAGGCAGCATTCTAATTGCTAAAAGACTAGCACTAGGGTCACTGTATAGTATAATTGAGTAGCTGATGGGGTAGAGCAAGTATGTGAAGAGAAATTTTATGGGAAATTAAATAATCCATAACTGCTATTAATAGTTTTCAAAGATTTTTGTCTTCTGCTTTCATTTTGAATTCTTCATTTTTTGTCTTAGACATTTCCTTTGCCATGGTCATATATATCTTCATTCTTTATACATCTCCTTTGTGATATCCATATAATTCTGCAACTCCTCCTAGTAGCTCAATTTGGTGCAAAATGTTTGCAAACTTTCTAAGGGCTTTGCAGGAACCCATCTGTTATATTTCACTGTGTTATATTCCCCTTGACAAATCCTTATCTTTGTTATGGATTGTATCACAAATTGCAGCATCTTTAAGGGTCTCCATACTTTTGGAATAGTCAACATCTTAATTGCATTTTTCATTGTTTTACTCAATTTTTATTAGAACCTTCTCATGCTCTATTGTCTTGTTTGGAAAACAAGACAATAGTTCATTTTTTTATTCAATAATTCCATAAGTATGGAGACCATTAAAGATGTTGCAATTTTAAAAAAAAAATTATTCAATTTGCATAAAACCTTCAAAATCATAACATACTCGAAGGTTCTTAACAACTCTAATAGTTGTACCAAGGGCCATGTTTAACAAACCAAATGTAATTGCTAACTTTTCACTATGGTGGCAGATAAATGATTCTTTTTTCTTTTATTCCACAACATTAAGTAAAAGTCTTGAATCTGGAAATACCCTGTTGCCTTCATTTGCCTTGAGCCAATTTCTCCAATTTTGCATAGCTCTCCCATGTTTGTGGATGTGATTTGTCTCGTAAAATTTTTTAATTGATTTATCTTTTTGCTATGTTTGGACTTACTTTTGTAAACTTTCAATATACAATGCACTTTTATTCTTTCTAAATTGAGACTAATAGTAATTTTGTTGGTTGTATTCAGGCACAGCTTCATTCATGGCAAAAAAGGAAGACCCTGTTGCTTTCATATCAGATGGCACATTGCATATAAAGGATGAAAGATTCTAGTTGGGTTATTGTTGACTCCATTGGAGGAGAGAGATTCATATATGGGACATGATCAACACTCTCCTTCTTGGATTCTACACGTTACAACTTGCTATAGGAAGATTTCCCACATTGTAGAAGTTTTAAGAGATGAAAGGGGCATGTGCTCGCATTGAAGGGCTCCAAGCTTGCATTTCCATCATTGCATAAGTTTTTTGGAGAAGTTTCTTTCTTGCAATCATTTATGTGCAATATTGTAACTTAGATTTTTAGTCGTGACTGAAAATAAAAAATTGTAATACCCTATTTCTAAGCTATAACTAGAACACCTTTCTTTTATTAATAAAGTTCATCAATTTTTCCTTCTCAATGGTTGTCTTATTGTGTGCAATTGATGATTGATGTGTATTTTTTTGTTTGATGTTTAAATTCTCAAATATCAGTCAATTGAAATGACTAAATACACTACTAATTGATGTCAATTAATAATTAAATTGACTAAATATACTACCAATTGATAGAAATCAGTAAACAATGAATAAATATGACTAAATATATGATCTGTGAAATAAAAATGACTAAATATACTACCAATTGACAGAAATCAGTGAACAATGAATAAATATGACTAAATATATGACCTGTGAAATAAAAGTGACCATTTATATACTACCAAATTGATCAAAAAGATGATTAAAATTAATGACTAATTACACTACCAATGGACATAAATCAATGAATAAAAATGACTAAATAAGTGACTAGATTATAGTAATCAATGACTAAATATATCAGTGAATAAAAAATTACTAAATAAGTGACCAGATTACAACAATCAATGAATAAATCAATCACTAAATATATTACCAAATCGATCAATCAAAACAACCAATAAATGACTAAAAATGGTTTAGTCATCAATCTAGTCATGTTATAAATGACTGACAATAAACTACTAATAGTCACATGACCATGTTCAGTCATTTATAAGCAGTTTTTAGTAGTTTTTTGAATAGTTTATTGTTGTTTTTGTACTAGTGTTGATGGTATGATTGTTTGCAAAAGATATACATATATATAGAAGGACAATTCATTATTGGAATTGATAAATACATAGAGAAGTGTGAAATGTGAGCTATTATCTTGTGACAGTGAATAATGAAGTGTGTAAAGTTAGTTTTTTGAGCCTAACTGGAACTATATCTTCAACATATAGCAGATACATTATAAGTAGTTCAATCTCTAGTAGTGAGCCATTCTTTTGTATATCTTTTTGTAATTTTGGAAGAAGTGATCCCTCCTATTTTCTATAAAGTGATTCCTCTGGGCAGTGAGCCTTCTGTAATCTAGTATAATTGGTTATGTTATATTTTGAGCTAATCCTTGTCGTGGTTTTTCCCTTCCAAGGGTTTTCCACGTAGATTTGGTGTTCTTTTTTTGATTGTTTTGGTGCATGCTTTAATTGTCTCTTTCCATTTCTACAAGTTTAATGAGATTCCTTATAATGCACTTTTAAGTCAATGAATTTTAGGGAATATTGATTCACCCCTCTCAGTATTTTGAGTGTTCAACAAAAAACATATAGATGTATCATTCACCATCATCTCGATGTCAGACCAATTTTGTATGAAGCTAGGATATCCATGGCTATGCTCCATAAATTTCATCTCATCTATAATCCCCAAGTGCATAAAAGTTCTCATTTGAGAACCAAATATACATAGTTTATTGTAGTGGGTTTAAACCTTTAGCTTCCCATAGAAACTTTTCACTAAACTAGTTTTGCCTCAACCTATGGAACCCATTAAGCCTCATGAATATTTATTTTTTCGGTCATACCAAAATTTAAGGTGAAGCACATAATAGAATTATCCCTTAGAATACCCCACTTGAGAATGATAGGCATATGGTTGTTCCTCCCACCCCATAGGTCATGGATGAACCCATGTCCAAGTTGAATATCCTCCCAAATACACAAGACATTTATGTTGCAATTCCTATGTTGATATAATATAGGAGACAAAGAGACAACCGCATGATTACATTTGTGCCTTCAAAAGAGAAACAAATTTATAGACCTAAGGAAACAACAGTTTCCCAACACCCAAAGGTCCCTTCAATTCTTCCTCTAAGGGAAGAAAAGAGATAAATGGCAAAGAAAACAACTCTTACACCCTCAAAAATTGAAAACTACACAAGAAATAGAAATACTAAGGAGTGTAGGTGTAAACATCATGCTATTACGTGTCGATTGGCTAAAAATAATAAAACATTACCTGATGATCAAACATCTATCCAAAAAAAACCATGATGAATTACAACCTTCACCAAAGCATGACATTAAACCTTACATGTCCCAACAAAAAAAAAAACACGAAACAAGAACATAATTGACATTGTCATTAAACCACCCATTGTGATAAATTTGGATGATGAGGATGAAGATGCTAAGATTAATGAACAAGTACATAATGAATTATCTTTGTCATTCTCAAAGTCTATAGATTTATGTGGGGGAAATCATGATGATCCTCTTGATGAGAGTGATTCACCACGTGTTGAACTTGGTGATGCTCCTAGTATGATACATGTTATAGTCCCTTTGGCTAGTTATTTTCCTTCCATATATCATGACCAAGAATGGGATGCAAATGATTTTCTCTAGATCGACTTGTATGTGAGGTACCCTTTGTGTTTTCTTTATGTGTTATTTGTGTTTTCTTGCACATGATGTGACCTCTCATTTTTTTCTACTTGATGTCTCTTTATGTTTGTGATTTTTCTTTGGATGACCCTTTTTCTCCGTTGGCACAAGGATACAAAAGAAATGAATATATTGTGATATTCATCTATTTATATCTCCATTTGTTTAAGTGTCACAAACATTTTTTTTCTTTTATTTTCCTTCTCAAGATGATGGAAGGTGATGAGACATTTAGGTCTCTTCCATGTTGACCCAAAATTTTGTTTGTTCTCTCTATGTGTCATTCTTCCATTATGTTTGTAGTTCCATGAGTATCTAGGGAAATTATTTCAATTTTGAGCTCACTTATATTATTGTAGAAAAGATGTATACTAACCTTGGATCCATGGATCCTTGATGTGATCATCTTTATGTTGTTTGTGGCATTGCATTGGGGGAAACCCCTCATTATGAGCTAGCTTTATTTTGAAACATATAATTGGCATAGGGATTTCTAAATAAGATCTCATGACCTTAAATCATATTGCATTTATCATTTTATTTCTTAAGGCAATTTTTTACAGCATGGTGTTTAGCAATTACTTTAAGGTGGGGGCATACATTACATTATGTGCTTCACTTTTTTCAAACATGTAAGACTCAGTGACGTGTCAAGGCTTAGCATTTTGATCATTTGTGTAGCACCTCATAAAAGTTGTTGGAACAATAACTCTTGGTATGGTTGACATGGGTACACACCTAGTGAAAATCAGTCCTCACTAGCCCTTAAGTGTTTCTCATTTTGCTACTATTTTTTAAAGGCTTGCCTAATGAATATTGGACTTCACTAGCCTATGTTTCCTTTGGTTCATGGTTCACCTAGAAATATCAAACTTTGTTAGCCTATGAGTCATGAACACCTTTGGGTATGGATCCTAGTGATATTTCTATGGAGCTTGCTAGTCCGTGATTGTAATACCCTCCTTTTGCATTTTATTTTGCATTGTGTTTGTATATGTGTGGTGTATTTGTCATGTATGTTTTGCTTTGTCATGTTGCATTATGTACATGTGTGTTCCTTTGTCCTTATGTTGGTTTATCATGGGATCTTAAATCTTTGGGGCTTGTGCACTCCCCCTAGATGCATTTCCATCCTATCTCTTCAACATTTGGACAATCAGACCCCTCTTGACATATTTATACTTTAGTGTAATTATAAGTATAAGTTTATACTCTCACTAAAGTGGGGGCTAAATGTAGCATTGTAAATTGCCACCTATGACAATTTCACATTGGATTTTCCTCCCTCCTATATGCATGGACCTTATCATGTTCCTAATTTCCTAAATTATACATTCCATGTCCCATTTAATCATTTATTAAGGAATCAAATGTATAAAATCAAAGTAGGCATTTAATATTTTTTCCCCAATACTTAACACCCCAAAAAAAGGGCCTAGAAAAAGGTGCCCTAGGTGGCTTTGTCCCCCTATTTTGGCTCCAAATCTTAATGTTTCTAGGGTTGGAAATTTATTATTTGAATTTTAAATGTTAAATGTTGGATTTCAGGATTTATTTTTGGGGAAATTAGATTAACTACATATAAATGCCTAGTCATTTCACCATTTGAAAAATAACTAGCAATTATTGGAAATATTGGTGATCAAGCACTTTTGGAAGCAAGCATTATCAAGTAAAGAGTATTCAAGAGTAGAAATATTGTAGCATTTCATTGTCAAAGCATCATGTGAGTTTTTTCATGTTTATGCATACATTTTTTTTGTGGGGACTAACACTTGTAGGTCTTCAAAGCAAGCCAAGACAAATTGGAATCAAGCCTTGAGGAGATGTGCATGACTTCAGTCCTTTAAGGAAATTATATTGATCAAGGATAGATCCTATATGGAATAAGCCTTCCTCTCTCTTTGAATGTGTAGGTTACAAATATAAAGAAGATTGAAGGAATATTGAAGACTATTTCATCATTGTTGCATTCAAACCCTACAACTTGATAAGATACAGAAACTTGGTTATCTCAGCAACTAATGAATATCTGACAGTGAGATCTGAAAGGAAGAAACCTTTGAATAGGTACCTAAGGATTGTGAAGATAGATTTCAATTTCATTCATCTATGCAAAGGAACCCTGGGCAGCCTTGTCCAGTCAACTCAAGTCAAAATTAGAATCACAGGTGCACACGAGTTAGCTCAATCTATTTTTGATAGTCGAAATTATCTGTCACTTTCTAGATTGTCTATTTTTACATCAAATAGTGCATTTTAATTGGTAACTAGTTACATCATTGCATTTCATCAAAAATACATTTCAAACCCTCAAAATAATTTAGATCTATGGTTTATTGAATCACCTTTTAGGTTGCAAGTCAATCTCATACCCTTACTAGTCTTAATTCTAATGATATGCTAGTGAAAGGTGACTAATCCTAAGTGAAGTCCTGGGGTTTCACTTTTCCAACATATCAGGTTGTATGAAAGATTTTTTTTGTGTTGGCATGGAAGGTTATGGATCTTCTAAAATTCTAAAGAATTTTCCCATTCCCAATGGGCTTAGTCTGTATTTTCAAACCCTTGTCCTCATGAGTGAGTAGGGTTTTTGCTTGTGAAAGCACTCAAGTATTCTAATGATACGCATTGACCTGCTACATCAGTCTCTAGTTCCTTAATTCATATTTTGAGTTGTTGTGCACTTTTGTTTACTAGCCCCTTTGGTTAGAAGCACTGGTAACCAATTTTCCCATCGACCTTAGCCTTTTCCTAAGTTGGGTCTTAATTTTCCCCAATAATTTAGGCTTAAATCATCATCCTACGAGGGTCATGTCACTGTCAGCCTATTAAAGGCCCTTTATTAAATGCTAACCTTGTTATGTGTAGAGGTTCTAAGATTCGAGGTTGTGGGAAGAGATCCTAACCGTACCCCACCATCTCACGGGTGATAAATGTATGCTTGTTAAAAGTTGTGAGGTCAGCGAAACGAAGACATGTGTCTTCATATGAATGTGGGGCCCGGTCTCCACTACCAAGCTTATGGCTCATCATTCCACAATTGATGGCCGAGATCAAATCTCGAGAAAAATCTCCACTATTCCCCACTGGTTTGCTAGAAAAAGGTTTCAAATGCCCATTAAAAGCAGTGAGATCAGTGAGATCTTGGCACATGGACTGATCTACCCAGTTTGTGAGATGGGTGGAGCCCGCTAATAGAGGAGTTTTCATCTGAGGTAGGTTAACGCCATTGGTCGAGGACACATCAGTGAAGCACCGCTAGATTTCAAGCCTAGTCAACCTAAACGAAGGCATTCAATTTTCCATCTCAAAATGAGATCAACGGCCTATATTCAAAGTTAATAAAATGGCATGTGATAGTCATTTTCACTTTGCAACCAGTGGGCATTAATGATATACTCTTTGCGGGTGTGATCAAATTTATCTTTGTGCGTGTGGAGACTTAATTGCTAGAAATCATGAAGTGCAATCTACAGATTTCCATGCACTTGAGAGTTAAACAGTGATAATGTGCATGCCAACAAACTGCCTAGTTTTCGTGTGTGTTTTTCATTTAGCATTGGTGATTGATATCATCACTTTGCTCAATAAATAGAAGTGATAAGTTGTTATTTTTTCCATAGCAACTAAGTTGTCAAGTCCTCAAGATTTTGCAGAGAGTGGAGTTGAGAGTGTATGTTCTCTAGTTGCAAAATGAGCAAGCTTGGTTCTTCATCAATGTCGGTACGAAGGTCTTCTCAACTTTAGTCACAGAAGCCCCTCAATGGAGACCCAAGATAAAAACAATGTGATCACAAGGATACCCGGGAGAAGGAATCTTCACCGGTGATTGCCAGATGCAGCCACCAATTGAAAGACCAAGCCAAGAGCTTCGAGGAGGCGGGAACAAAATGAGAAGAAGTTGCAAGGCCCTCTAGTAGGACTCGTCGAAAGCATTGGTATGGCCGCAATTCATTTGGTCGAAAGAATTCTCCTATTGATGTTACTGACAGCTTGGAGGAAACTGAGACAGAGACTAATTCTAGTTACCGCCAGTATCTTGTAACCTTGGGTCGAGCTCTATCCCCTAAGACGGAGGTGTTATCAATCCCTCCTTTGGTTGTTAGGACTCTGAGTGGGAGGGATGCTACTGTGATGAAAGAAGATAAGTTCAAGGAAGGGGTTGAAGTTTCATCCCCAACCCTTGCTACTACTCGAAGCGTTCGTGTGTACCGGGGTGCATGTATTGTTGGTAAGGGGTCTTCTAGTTTGAAAAAGGTGGTGGTCAATAAATTTTTGTGTTGATAAATGAGTTTTGGGGTTGTCGCTTTCTCTCTCTACGTGTGTGGCACAATTTTAGGGCATTGAATGTTGACTGTGTGCCCTCGTGGCAGTATTGGCATTGGTTTCATTTCTTGCTTGGCGGTGGAGGAAAATTTTGGCGCACTTTGCTTCTTACTCATGACATCTATTGAAATTTTTCTTTCCCGGTCTCAACTGAATTATCATGTGGGGGAATTTTGGAAATGCAGCTGAAATGTAAGATGAAATGAAACTTTTTTATTGAAATTGCATTTGAGTTGGTAGCTTGTTGGCTCCCTTGTTCTAGAAAAGGTAATTTAGGGCTCATTTGCAAGGAATTGAATTCTGATCAAGTTTTGAGTCGGGTGCTTGTCTAGGTAGAACATTAGGCATACAACAGTAAATAGAAAAATTATCTTGTTTTGAGCTCTGATGAACATATGTAATTATCTTAAATAGTCTTACAAAAATGACTGATATAGAAAATGAACATATGATTCTAGTATATGTGCTCTCCTAGTGTAAGTATGTGTGAGTTTTGAGTGAAATACCAAGGATGTCTTCATTCATCTTCAAATATTTGTTTGAATGTGTGTCTCTATTTTCACTTTGATTCAACTAATCAATTAAAATGCCTAAATGGGGTCATGAATTTGCAATTATTAACAAAGGATCTAACAAGAATCCATATATTAGAAGTTGTGAGCTCCATAATGCAAAGTTGTTGTGGGAGTAGTCCATTTCATCAAATTTAAAATCATTTATGTGTTACTGATCTTTGTATATGTGACTTAGATTCCCTATGTAACAACGCATTGGTCTATTTTTAAATATTCATATAAAGGGTATATCAATTTGAATATTTAGTGATTTACTTGAAATTAGAATGCAAATTCATTTTAAAATTCAATTACAATCACAATGAGGCATGTGTATGAATTATTTCCCTTGTTCCTAGTAGATTAATGGATATTTGCTTGAAAATTAGCCAACCTTTGAGCGAATGATGTTGTTTACCACTGCTAGGAACTAATTGTGATTTGATTTGTCATTCATTGAGAATGTCAAGTTAAATATCCCTTAGGAAGACCCTCCTTGGTCCCACAGAGCCTAAAGTGTAGAAGATTCTAGTCCTTGAATAAATCTTGTCAATTGTCCATTCACTATAAGGGTCTTGAACATAAGAATTGGCTATTCTTTAGAGATTCCTTAGGTGTACTGGAAAAACACCAATAGAATGGTGACTCCACTGGGGTAAATTCTCCTCCAAACACAGATATCAAATGCATAGTCAAAGGGTTAAATGAACTTGAACATCTTGATTGGAAAATAACAAATTCTTAAACTTGGAAATTACTCTAAATGCAACAAAGATCTAGGGATCTGAACATGACTCTGTTATGGGAGAGAGCCCAAAATATATATTGATTTTAAAGAAACTTCATCTCAATTCAAATTCGATCCTCTGGAAGGAGGTGGTGACTCTGACTCAAAGAACCTGTTAAAGCACATATCAATTGATCAGATTTTCAATCTAAAAAGGAAAAGAATAATTATCTGCTACAAATTACCAAGTATTTTCATAGAATTTGAAGAAATTGAATTGCATTATAGGTATATCAAGACAAATTTTCCATACATGAGAAGTAAATGATTTCCTAGTGAGTGAATTAGCACTAGACGAGGGAGTGATAACAATATTTTAGCATGCTTTTGTGTATAATTTAAACTCCCATGCTATGATGAAAAGAGTGTTAAATTGTTAAGATCTTAGGTAGCATTTTGTAATAAATACAAATTCTAGAGGCTTAGGATCATATTGTAAAAGGAATTGAAGTAATATTGTAAAATTGTTTAGTATATTCACAATTCATTTTCAAGAATTAAAAGTAAGTTGTCAATTCATGTCGTCCTATTTAAATATGGAGAAAAGTATGCAAGGTGAGGATTCATTGTCTCACCAAGGAAGCTTTAGTACTAATAGGTATAGAGCTATCAACTTTGACAATATTTGTGGGTATCCAAATATTATACCACCAAAGATCTGGGACAAGATTCCAAGGTTCAGTGGTGAAAAGACAAAATCAGCAAATAAGCATGTACAAGAATTTGTTGATATGATGGGTCATTATGAGATAGATTGTGAGGATGTGGTTATGAATTTATTTGTTCAATCTCTGAAGGGAGATGCAAGGGACTGGTTCTCTTTTCTACCCGATTCCTCTATATATTGTTGGAATGAGCTTAAGGCAGCCTTCATCGGTCAATTTGGTGAAAGGATAAACCCAAGTGTTGCAAGAAGGAATTTCATGGAAATTTCTAGGGATAAAGGGGGAATTGGTCCTTGCTTTCAACCTTAGATTTACAAAAGTCATAAAGGAAAATCCTGAAAATGTGAGACCAAATGAGGCAAAGTGTTTGGTTGTATATTAGGGAGCATTTGATAGAAGAATGAGTTTCCTGCTAAGGGATAAAGAGCCTGCTACTTTACAACAAGCTTACCAAGAGGCCATGAATATTGAGAATAATTTGAAATACTCAATTATGAGGGGACCTGCAATGACTAGCACAACTAGCTCTAGTAGAATTCTAGCTACTAAGCCAAGTCCATCAGGAAACAAAAGTATTTGTCAAGAAAAAGAGTTTTTTTTTGTTGTATCTACATTACTTCCCAGAGATGCAAAGCATAAGCGAGCATCAACCTCACATTAGCCAAGGATGGGAAGGAATGATTTGATTTCCTCTATTGGAAAGTTGTATGAAATGAAGAGACATGCAAATGAGTCACCATGTGACTTGTTTTCAAGATTCTTGGATGTTTTGATGGAGATACCCAAGAGTTTTAGACCTAATTATCTAATGTGTATTAATTTGTTTTGTGAAGCCTACATATCAGGATCGAGCCAGTGGTATGAGGATCAGAAGCCCCATAACCTTGATCAAGTAGTAGATTGGATTAACATTCTGGAAGAAATTGAGCATGGTCATATACCCATAGTTGTTTCCTAGAATGGGGGAAATAATTTCCACAGTGAGGAGAATCAAAGATTGAAAATGATAGATCAAGGAGAAGCATCGGAGTTTGAGAAGCTAATTGTTGAATGTTGTCATTTTACAATCAACATGGAAGTGGGTGCATGTGATAGTGATGAGAATGAAGAGATAGAATGTAAGAACAAGGAGATGGTACCCAATTATCTTCCTTGGGATGTCATAAGCTATGAGAAAACACAAGAGGTATGTGGTAAAACCTCACAAATTGAGTCAACCAGCACTCATCATGCATCAATCTATGATGAGAATACATTTGGTCCTAGTAATATGACACAAATGAGGAATCAAAGTGATGAGGTTGAGTTGAGACAGTCTGCCATTGAATATGATTCTTCTTATGAAGTGGAGATGGAATCCATTGCTTCTAGTAGGGGATATGTTAATAGCTTGTAGGGAGTGTGCTTTCTAGGCAGTGATTAATTTTCCTCATGTGAAGAATTCTCTAAATGTGGGTCAATTTTCCTAAATACAGATGATGAGGATGTTGAGAATGTTTCCCTCTGCCCATCAAGTGACTACACTGATTTTGAGTATACTAATAATCAGAGTTGTTGGGATCTTGACATTAAAGATGATGAGATACATCCAATTATCATGGTTGTGTGGAAAAATCTCTTGTTCGATGAACCTGCATTAGACCGAGAGATTATAAATGATAATTCTTATGGGTTTAGAAGCAATCCTATTTTTGAAGATGTCCCTGATGAGTATTTGGCAAGTGCTACTAGTGGATGTGTTATGGATGGTACAAGCAAAAATCAAGGTGATATTAATCTTGGAAACTATGCCTCTAAAAATATTACCCCTAACTTAATAATCTCTTGACTAAATGGAGGTTGTGACAATGCAAACACTAGTGAACTGGTTTCCCTACATGTAATTGAGCAAATTATACTTGATAAGCACCCAGAAGCTGATTCAAATTTGTTGACACCCAAATATGATAGTAGCTCACATAAGGAGGAAGTTCAAGACTATAATGTTTGCTTTGGATGTAGCATGGATGTTCAAAAGGATGTAGATGATCGTACTGACTTTCCTTTGGTGATAGGTTGTGCACTTGAAGATGTAATTGAAATATCAGCTACTCAGGTTTCACATGATGATTGCATGAATATTCATGCAGTATTATTTTATGCTAAGGAGAAAGAATTACTTGATGATTATGTAAAGTATGCAAATATTGTAGCATTATTCCATCCGTGTGAGGAGTAGTTCAAAGGAATAAGTAACCAAGGAAATGATACGATTCAATATGAAGTTGCAATGAAGTTCTTTGCAGACACAACTTATCTTATGGATGTAATTGTGGGACTTCTTGTATCCCATAAGGACAATACTTGTGATGAACAAGAGGAGGATGAGTTGGATCATGTTTTTACTCCTCTTGATCTAGAAAAATATTGGCCAGGTATGTGCCAAAGTGTCTATCAAGCTTTCAAATTTGATGAGCAAATGGAATGTGCTTTTAAATCTCAAGACAGTGTGGAGTATGAGGATTTCATCTTCCCTATTCAGCTTGATGAGCCTATCCTAGAGATAGATGAAAGTGGTTAAGATAGATCAAATGTTCTAAGCAAGGTTAATTGTGATGGTGCTAGTGGTTTCAAATTGCACAATATCCATATAAACCCACTGCCAGTAAAATAGGCCCAAGTCTTTGACAGAGGAAAGGATCATCCCTGAATTTTTTGGGGGCCTGGGGCCTTCATTTTCTGAAAGTTAATTGCCACGTATATTTTGTAAATTTTGTACATAGGTTGCTCTGGTTTCTTTCCTTTTATTGTGTATGTTTTCCTTGTTCGGGTAAGCTCCTGGATTTTCGTCTTCTACCCTAGTCTGCTTCAACCTAAGATTTGTATTCTCACTATACCCACTGGGGGTATATGTCCCCAAGCATGAGCCGCTGATGGAGCTTCTAAAATTCTAAAGAATTTTCTCATTCCTCATGGGCTTAGTCTGCATTTTAAAACCCTTGTCCTCATGAGTGAGTAGGGTTTTTTCTTGTGAAAGAACTCAAGTATTCTAATTGTGCGTTGACCTGCTACACCGGTCTTTGGTTCCTTAAGTCATCTTTTGAGCCATTGTGCGCATTTTTTTACTGGTCCCTTTAGTTAGAAGCATCAATCACCAATTTTCCCATTGACCTTAGCCTTTTCCTAAGTTGGGCCATGTCACCATCAGCCTAACAAAGGCCCTTTATTAAATGCTAACCATGTTGTGTGTGTAGGTTTTGAGATTTGAGGTTGTGGGAAGAGATATTGACTGTACCCCGCTAGCTCGCAGGTGATAAATGTCATCTTGTTAAAAGTCACGAGGTTATCCAAACAAAGACATGTGTCTTCATACGAATGTGGGGCCCGATCTCCACTACCAAGCTTATGGACTGTGGTTCCAAAATCGACTGTTGAGATCAAATCTCAGAAACAATCTCCATCGTTCCCCGCTAGTTCGCTAGAAAAAGGTGAACACCCGTTAAAACTAGCGAGATCAGTGAGATCTCAACACATGGACTAATCTACCCAGTTTGTGAGATGGGTGGAACCCGCTGACAAAGGAGTTTCCATTTGAGGTGGGTTAATGCCATTGTCCAAGGACACATCAGCGAAGCACCACTAGATTTCAAGCCTAGTCAACCTAAATGAAGCCATTCGATTTATCATCTCGGCATGAGATCAATGGCCTATATTCAAAGTTAATAAAATGGTACGTGATAGTCATTTTCACTTTGCAACTAGTGGGCATTAATGATATACTCTCTACGGGTGTGATCAAATTGATCTATGTACGTGTGGAGACTTAACTACTGGCAATCATGAAGTGCAATCTGCAGATTTCCATGCACTTGAGAGTTAAGCGGTGACAATGTGCATGCCAACGAACTGCCCATTTTTTGTGTTTTTTTTTCATTTAGCATTGGTGATTGATATCATTACTTTTCTCAATAAATAGAAGTGATGAGTTGATATTTTCTTCATAGCAATTAACTTGTCAAGTCCTCAAGTTGTTGCAAAGAGCAGAGGTTGAGAGTGTATGTTCTCTAGTTGTAAAATGAGAAAGCTTGGTTCTTCATCAATGCCAGTATGAAGGTCTTCCCAGCTTCAGTCACAGAAGCCCCATAAGGGAGACCCAGGACAGAAACAATGTGATCACGAGGATACCCGGGAGAAGAAATCTTCACTGGTGAATGCCAAATGTAGCCGTTAATTGAAAGACCAGGCTGAGAGCTTGGAGGAGGTAGGAACAAAATGAGAAGAATTTGCAAGGCCCTCTAGCAAGACTCATCAGAAGATTTGGTATGGCCACGGCTCATTTGGTCGACAGAATTCTCCTATTGACGTTACTAACACCTCAGAGGAAACTGAGACGGAGACTGATTCTAGTTACCATCAATATCTGACAACCTTGGGTCAAGCTCTATCCCCTAAGAAGGAGGTGTTATCAATCCCTCCTTTGGCTATCAGGACTTCAAGTGGGAGGGATGTTGTTGTGATGAAAGAAGATAAGGTCAAGGAAGGGGTTGAAGTTTCATCCCCAACCCTTGCTACTACTCGAAGCGGTCATGTGTACCGGAGTGCATGTATTGCTGGTAAGGGGTCTTCTGGTTTGTAAAAGGTGGTGGTCAATAAATTTTTGTGTTGATAAATGAATTTTGGGTTTGTCACTTTCTCTCTCTGCGTGTGTGGTACAATTTTGGGTCGTTGAATGTTGATTATTTTCCCTCATGGCGATATGGGTGTTGGTTTCGTTGCTTGCTTGGTAGTGGAGGAAAATGTTAGTGGCACTTTTCTTCTTCCTCATGATAGCTGTTGAAATTTTTCTTTCCCCATCTCAACTGAATTATCATGTGGGGGAATTTTGGAAATGCAGCTGAAATGTAAGATGAAATGAAATTTTTGTATTGAAATTTCATTTGATCTGGTAGCTTGTTGGCTCCCTTGTTCTATAAAAATAAATTCAGGGCTCATTTGCAGGGAATTGAATTTTGATCAAGTTTTGAGTTGGATGCTTATCCAGGTAGAAAATTAGGCATAAAATAGTAAATAGAACAGTTATCTTGTTTTGAGCTCTAATGAACATATGAAATTATCTTAAATAGTTTTACATAAATGACTGATATAGAAAATGAACATATGATTCTAGTATATGTGTTCTCCTAGTGTAAATCTGTGTGAGTTTTGAGTGAAATATCAAGGATGTCTTCATTCATCTTCAAATATTTGTTTGAATGTGTGTCTCTATTTTCGCTTTGATTCAACTAATCAATTAAAATACCTAAATGGGGTCATGAATTTGCAATTATTTATAAAGGATCTGATAAGAAGCCATATATTAGAAGTTGTGAGCTCCATAATGCAAATTTGTTGTGAGCGTAGTCCATTTCATCATATTTAAAATCATTTTTGTGTTACTGATCTTTGTATATGTGACTATGATGCCCTATGTAACAAGGCACTGGTCTATTTTCAAATATTCATGTAAAGGGTATATCAATTTGACTATTCAGTGACTGACTTGAAATCAGAATGCAAATTCATTTTAAAATTCAATTATAATCACAATGAGGCATGTGTATGAATTATTTCCCTTGTTCCTGGTAGATTAATGGATATTTTCTTGAAAATTAGCCAACCTTTGAGAGTGTCAAGTTAAATATCCCTTAGGAACACCCACCTTGGTCCCACAGAGCCTAAATTGTAGAGGATTCTAGTCCTTGACTGAATCTTGTCAGTTGTACATTCACTATAAGGGTCTTGAACATAAGAATTGGCTATTATTTAGAGGTTCCTTAGGTGTACTGGAAAAACACCAACATAAGGTGGTAGGGAGAAATTAGAATTGTGATATGGTATTGTTGGAGTTCATTTCCCTATAGGTTTGGGATGGCGTATTATTTGGGATATCATGTATAAGTTTGATGTCAAATGTAGAGGGAAATTTAGCTCCCTATTTTGTGAGTAATAAGAATTAATAGTCATGATTGGATGCAAGAAGTGACTCTACCAGTTTCATAGAAAATTTATCATCCTGTTGGGCTTCATCCAACTCCCTGAGTGTTACATCTCTTACTACTCCACTAATATTAAGACTATTCCAAGGACTTAGTGTGGGTGGTGTTTCAAAACCTCTTGGTCTAAACATATGTGAGAATTCTCCTTGTGTTTCTTGAAAAGGGTCTATGTTCATGGGTACCATGTTGTGATCTTGTTGGTGTTGTATTTTTCTCTTGGTTTGGGACCTTGCTTCTACTAGCATATAAGAAATTTTAGGACCTTTTGATTTGGATGATATTTTTGGGTGTTTTGAATGGTGAGATAAAAAAAGGTCCAAAAAGTGTATCTATATCTTAAGATTTAATGATTGGTATTTTGATGGATGTGTTAAATTTTGAACTATACTTTTGATCTTAAAACCAAAAAATTAGGTGAGGGTAGAATAGGTCAACTTAGAATTATTCAATACTCCTAAGTTAATCTACCCACAAATAATTTTATTTTCTCTTCTACTTGGGGAAGGTAAACTTTCCAAGAAAATACCAAGCTAGAGGTGAGGTGAATGTAAGATCTAGGTAAAATTAGTGAATCAAATTTGGATGAAAAATTGATGGTTATGGATGAGTGATAGATTTAAGCTAATTCTGAATCTAGATGTGGTTGAAAGATATGAAGGGTAAAACTTGAATGTGGTGAGTGGTCAAATCTAGGTTTGTCTCTATGTATGCTAGTAGGTGTTAGTTTTGTTTGTTGCAGGTATGTTTACAAGATTATGAGATTTGATGGAAATAAGAACTCTATATGACAAAATAATTACACTAAAAGGTAGAATAATTATGCCACGAGATATTACAATTACACTAGGTAAGAGTTCAAATATGTGATTCTATGTTTAATTGATGATAATCTAGTTTTTAAAATAGAATTAGTTGTACTACAGGAAGGTACAATTGCACCATAGGGTGATAAAAATGTGCCACATAATGTAACAAATGGGCCACATGATGGAACAATTACACCATAAGGTGAAATAGATGTGTCATAGGGTGAGAAAATTACACCACAATAAGATAGTTTCACTATAGGATTAAACATATGCATTATTTCATACTAAAAAAAAATTTATGACAAACAATTGCATTGAAGGATAAACAATTGTGAGACAAAATATTCAAATGCAAATTCTTGTAGGTAAATTACATAATTCTATATAATTTAGTTTGATTTGAGGGTTTTTAAAGAAAAGTTTGGCAAGAAAATAGTCACATAGTAGACATGATAGTTGTTGATATTTCCAAGGTAATAGGCTAAATAGTGTTACTAGTATGAAACAATTAAAACACTCCAAGAAGTACATCCTAGTTAGTATTAAGTGTCTTTCTAGTAGAGGCCTAATCAATAAAATACTATAAAAGATCATAGATACATGGTTCCACTCTCAAAGGGGGATAACTAGGTCTCCAATGGCACAAGGGCTCACCTTCCTCCTTCCCTCGAAGGCTTTTACACCCTCAAAAGAACTCTATATCACCCTAGGATGGTACATGTTGGGTAATTTTATGCATGATATTGTATACTACACCTCACTAGCAATAACAGTCATTGATCTTATGGCTTCTAAAACAAAGGTTCATAGTGGGTTAGGTGAACAATGAGCCCGTTTGTAGTGCCCACTACCCAAGATTTGAGTTATATCTCCTTCGCTCTCTTCACCTAACATATCTTGATGAACCGAGGGTCTTTCAACTTGGCATGAATGATAGTGGCCACACCTTGGGGTACAAGTTCTATTCTCCCCCTTTCTTTACCCCACCCATAAATATGGTTGAGGTCACCCTTAGGGTGATGAAATTCCCAATCAAGCATCCTACTAAATTAAAAAGAACGAAAATGATATTGTTTTTGATCCCCATGTTCATATTAGGTGCAAGGGGAGAGCATACATAGATATCACTTCCTTGGGTAAAAGAATAGGTATGTGAATCTAAGGTATTTTTGATCCCCAAGTTCACAATAGGTGTGAGGGAAGAGCATATGTACCCAAGATTACATCGAACACGACAAAAAAAGTTATTTTACCTTAATGAAATTGAAGTGTGATTTACTCTAGAAAGAATCAAGACACGAGATCCTATAACAAATACGTTAGTAGTTTCAAATTTTTTTCTTCTATTTGTCAAAGCCATAGCTATGTAAGAAAATATCAATAACCTAAGAAACCACAATAAAAAAATACATTAAAAAATGCACAACTAAATGACTCAATTGCATAAAAGCCTGAGACATGACAAATACACCAAATCAAGCAAAAATTATCAAAATGATAGATTATACATACATAATATACTAGATAATTAGACTAAAGTATCTGACAAATGTGTTTTTTCCACCAAAAAATGTGCCAAAATCTCTTACAGTTGTGCCACTCTCTGACAATTGCACCAATCTACCCAAAAATAAGAAATTTTGTAAAATATAGAGGTGAAACCCTAATTTGAGGGATAAATTTGTTATTCTAGGGTTAGCACCTACAAACCAATAGTCAGATATCAATAGAAAATAGCAAAATTAATAAATAATAATAAATTAATGATGACTAAATGAAATCTTGATCTCTGAAACATAGTGAGCTTTCTACAAGACATATGCATCATTTCTTGAAGCAGGTACACCAAACTTGAGCACATATGCACCAAACTTTCAAAAATATGTGTTGAAAGTCTAAAAAATATGCACCAATCCAACTTGTAACTACTCAAAACATGAAAAAGAGTTCATAAAAATTTATTAAATTTCAAGGATTTGAGTGCAGCATCGAGTGTGCCAAAATGTATGACCTCTATGATGAATAGTGAAAGTGAATAATAAATAATAATTGAATGTAAACTCACAATCCATTCACAAATCACACAATAGAGCATAAGAAAATTGCAATAGTAAAGAATATTGCAAACCTACACACACACAGCCTCATTTAATAGCCTTAGCTTAGCTCCAATTTTCTCCTATGTTGCACCCTAGAGAGAAGGTATAATGGGGGTTTCATTCATATTTTGTAACACAAAGCACTTAGAGTAACATGTGTATAGATTTCTTGCAATGAATGAGAGAGAGATAATTGATGAATGATAGGTTTGTTTAATATATTTCTAGATATTGATCAACAGTTGAGATCTAATGAGAGACTGAGTAGATCAATCAATGAAAATCCATGAGAAGAATTGATGGATAGTTAACTTATTACATGATTTTAGTCAATTGAGTGTATGGATCAATTAAGAGGATTTGATTGATCAAAGAAGTGTGAGTGATTGTGAGTCAAATAGGATAGATTGGATCTAGAAGATTGATTTGATTGATATGTGATCTGAAAGTGAGTGGGATTTGACTGATGAGGTGGAAATGTATGAGTAATCAATAAATAATTAAATTAAATAATTATTAATTATATGTGCAAAGGGGAAATAAATAAAATAATTAATTTTATTTATTCTAGAAGAGGATAATGTTGAGAAGAATAATTGGATTAATTAAATAATTAAAAATAATTATTTAATTTGAGAAATGGGAAATGGTTAATTAATTAATTAAATAATAATGAATTATTTAACTAATCTAGAAAAGAGGAATAATTAGTAAATCAATTAAATAATGTTAAGTATTTAATCAATATAGAGGAAAAGTGATGAAATGGGTAATTTAATTAAATGTAGAAGATGGATTGATGATACCTAATGATGGAAAATTATGATGTTTTGGTAGAAATATGTTAGTCAAATTTAGGTGTACATTTTCTACACAAGATCCCACTCAAAACTAAATTAGCTCAAAAAATTCAACAACCCACAATTGAAACCAAAGGTGATCAAGATCTAATACCACTTGTAATGAAGCTAAGGTTTTGGAAACAACTTTGTACACTAAACCTTGAGAGTAGAATAAGTAAAAGTTTCAAATCTAATTTAACCATTATAGAAATGATGTATAAAAAATTTTAAAATAACAATAAGTAATAAAAATTTACATAGTGACTTATGTGGGGAAAACCCTTTTTGGAAGAAAAACCCCACACTCCAAACTAGCAAGCAATATATTATTAAATAATCTTCAAAGTTACAATACACCTCTAGAGTAAGCAGGTTCATAATAGTTTTATCAATATACAATAATGAGTATTGTTGGCAGCACTCATGTACTAGTAAGCTCTCAACACGCAAACTTCTATCTCAAATCCTTAATATATAGTTAAATACAATATAAGATATCACAAATGATATTTTAAACCAAGTTCTAAACTAGGGCCAAAACTAGATACCAAAATTAGCTGATAAAAGTGAAGGCACAAATGATCATGTCTCTCACACATGTGGAACCTCTAAGAGTACATGTAATTTCTACATTGTAAGGAATCTATCATAATTTTTCATACATGTTGATCATCAAGTCCAAAGTAATGTCCCCTATTTTTTCTCTTATAGTTGTCATAGTATCTATCATAGCATCCATAAAAATAAGCCTTTCATAATATACCAATAAGTGGACATCTTTTGAAAACTAAACATCTAGTTCATAATGCATCCACATGTGGCACAAATTCCAACTCAAAAATATCACACCCTATTTTGGTGGAGCATAATTATTTATTAATATATAGTATAAACAATACCAAATAATTATTTTTTAATGTAAAATACTTAAAAAACTTGCAAGGTTGAGACACCTAATTTCCTAACAATTTTCTCTATAAAAAGATGAGACAATTTTGAACTTCCACCCTACTATTTTTTTCTTAGATAAAATCCCTTATCCTTCTCCTATTTACTTTCACTATTTTTGAATCAATCAAATTTTAATTAATTCTTATTCTAAATGTGGGACAAGTGCTATTCATTGCATATTTTTTGGTATGTAAGTTTTTGATAAAGGATTATTGTAAAGAGACTACAAGAACCATAATCCATATCCATATCCATATTCTTTGATTACATATCTATCATTTCAATGTTTAAAAAATATTTAATTGAACTATATGTACTACTTATTTTATTTTTGACAATGGATTCTCATAATTTACATGCACCTTGATAGTTTTCATCCACATCATTGTATAGACAAAAATAATGGTGACAATGGCATAACCATGCTCTTTTCTTTTATGCTTTGGGCCCACTTCAATCAAAGATTGTTTATTATGCAATAACGAGTTTACAAGTAGCCTATGCTTGCATGAAATTAATCTCATAATATTATCCTATCTTATTCCCATCATCACTCAAACCCTAGAAGTTGACTTCATTCTCTAGATCTACCATTTACCATATTGGATCAAATCAATAGGTGTAGAATTTACCCAAGTCACTTCCATAAATATAAATTTGAACCCTAAATTTTATTTATTTTTTTAAATGATTTAGACCTTGTCAACCCCCTCCTATTAGAAATTGTAAGTTGACCTAGCAAATATTTATGTGGATTTATGTAATATGCTATTGTATATACAAACATTCACTATTTTATTTGATATCATGTTAGTTAACCTAGCAAATATTTATGTGGATTTATGTAATATGTTATTGTATATACAAACATTCACTATTTTATTTGATATCATGTTGTATGCCTTAATCCATGTACACATCATTATAGTGGCATCATTGAGTATTCTAATTGCATTATTAAAGCATACATCATCTTAGACATATTGCACACCTTCTTACTATCTCCAATTTTAGTTCTTCATCACCGAATTAGTTTGTTTAGGGGCTTGCTTGAGGAGAATGTGGCATTCACTTAGCAAGCTTGCAAACAATGTTTGTAGACACCACCCCACTTCAATCATAGGTAGAATGATTTGAAATAAATTTGCAATAGTCAATCATATTTTGTTAGTCAAAAATCAATTATGAGCATTGGATCTTTCTACATTTGCGAATATCAATTCCACATGAACAACGTAAACCATAGTAGAACACAAAGTTAATTTACAAATTTTAATATATTTGTTTGAACAAATCTCTCATTGTCTCTAACATCATTTTCCTACTTTTAAAATCCTTTATTTATTTTCCATATATTTAAGTTCAATATCAATTCCTAACACATTATCATCAAAGCAGTGACACTCAAATTATGATAATACATTGATGGCACAAAAGAAGGAAAATATCATCTAAACTTTCTAAGCCCTGAAAGAAAATCATAAGCTATTCCACCCCTCAAATTCAAGGCAATGATGTTATTCGATTCCGAATTCTATGGCGCGATTGATGTTAAGTCAAATCCTAGCCTGCAATGGTGTTATTCATTACGAGTTCTATGGCGCGATTGATGTTATTCAAATCCTTGACAGATTACAAATGGAGATAAAAGCCTCTCCCAAACAAGAATTCTATATTTTACAGAACACGCGTTCAGAAAAGAAATCCTAATTCGATTCAAATAACTGGTGTATGAACTCATGTATTCATTTTCAACGGTTTGAAGGATTCTACACCAGCTCATAGACTAGAATATTTTGAGACACTTTACACTTGTTCACAATGCAGCGGCATTGGAGTGTTAAACTGTGCAGCGCTGGTCAAAATGCCTGTTTGGAGATTTTAACTGAAACACGTCTCCACTTACAGTTATCCAAAACTGACGCGTATAAACGGCTCGACTTACATCTTGTATGTAGTAGTTTTGTTTGCTGGACAGTGAAGAAATTGAGCTCTATCCTTCTTTAAAATTATACTAAAAGATACAATTTTTTTAAGCTTTCCAGTAGTTACCCATGGCAGGTATATATGCATTGACTTTGAAGATCTGGTTAGTTGGAGTTTGCACAATTTTGTGTGGTTTGTGGGACTGTGAGGCGAGCTCAGTACCAGCGGTTCTGTTCTTTGGAGACTCGTCTGGCGATCCCGGCAATAACGACTTCATCTCCACTATAATTAGGAGCAATTTCCCGCCGTATGGGATTAACTTCCCAGGGCAGAAGCCCACTGGGCGTTTTTCTGATGGGAAGATCATGCCTGATTATATTGGTAAGTAGTGTGATCTGAAGATTTACAGCAGTGAACTTAATTTGGAATTATCGGTAATCGAATCTGATTTCGTGGTTGTGTGTAAATTGACAGTTGCGGGGTTAGGAATTAAGGAATTGCTACCACCCTACATGGATCCTAACTTAACACGCCAAGATTTACTTACGGGTGTTAGCTTTTCCTCCGCTGATACAGGACTGGACAATTTCACGGCAACCACACTGGTTTGAAGTTCTCAACTTTCAATATTGCATGCTTCTTTTCCCAGCGTCTAGGATCCTTGTTTGTTCATTATATTATACATTTTTCATCTCATTATAGCAGTTTCTACACTAGCACAAATATTTTTTTTTTTAATAATATATATAAACTAGCTATTGCACTTTAGGTGTGCAATGATGTACGCCAAATAATTGTGTGGATATGTTTGTTTTTTTTAGACATATTGGTTCAAATAGAAAAGTATGTATATAACTTATAAAAGCAAGAAATGAAAAAAAAAATGAAAATAGTACACAAATGAAATGGAACTTGAAATAATGGAATGGTTAATTGCAATTATAAGAATATATGCAATTTAATACAAAGGTAAAGATATATTTTATATTTTGTGCAATTCCGTCACACGGTTCTATTAGTAAAAATAGATCCATTTAGTATTTGGAAAACAACTAATATAAAACTATTTATTTAACCTGGTAAAGCAACACATGGAATAAATAAAATGAAAATGAATATTTTCCTTACACCAATATGTGTTTTAATATTGGTTGAAATCAAACATGATGTATATAACTTATAATAAGAACACATGGAAAAACTAAAATGGAAATAGTATGCATACGGAAGGGAACTTCACTTGATATGATATAAAAATGTAAAAATAAGATATTATATACAATTTTGAAAGTCCATTGTTTTCATGGAATGTTTAATTACAATTATAAGAATGTATGCAATTGATTAGAATGGTATAGATATATTTTATATTTTGTTGCATTTTGTTACACAACAACTTTGAATTCCAATGTATCTATAATAAAGAGTAGATCTTTTTAGTATTTGAATAACAACTAATATAAGAGAGAATGTTGATTGGTGAACATTCAATACAAATTATTAGTTACCTTTGGTAGAGTTGCTTGTAGGTTTTAGACAATGAGAACATAGTGTAAGTGACAAGAGTAAAAAGAGAGAGATATAATTTACAACAAATAAAGTATGTAACTACTGGTAGTGAAGTCAATAAGAAAGCTACATACCTTTAGTAGTTGAACTGTACTTCAAGTGTTTGAGGTGTAGGTATTCGACAATGCTTTCAAACAAGTATGTGTTTTGTTAGAGAGTATGTGTTTGTGTGTGGATGTGTTAGTTGCATGGAGCTAGATTAGACAATTAATATTAAGTGCTAAATAATGGAATGAAATAAACTTAGAACTTAATTTTTTTCCTTAAAGAAATTAAGAATTATCTAATTATGAAATATTTGCATACAAATTTAAAAAATAAAGCAATGCAAATGAAAAGACAATGTTACCATCAAATTTACAAAAAACACTACAAATGGACATAAAATGTTCCTATCCAATTTTCAAATGAATATTTATTTGACTTTTATGTGATAAGTGAGATTTTGAAGAAACGACAACTAGTTTAATGGTAGCATTAAATGATAGTTGAAATTGGTTTCCTGAGTGCAGACTATAATGAATTGTCTGTAAAAGAATGGCCCTAATTTCGCTTGTGGCATGATCCCAACCTCATCCCATATGATGTCAGGGCCTTGCACTCAGCAAGACTTGATCTCTGGTGGGCTCATTAAGAACCATTCAACCTCACCAATGGATCAAAGACCCATTGACAATGGGAACAATTTTGAAGGAGGCCCCAGAGACTATTCATCTTTCTGAAGATCCATGTTGAATGAAACATATGAAGAGGAAAACTATACAAGATATATTAAGAAGTTAAATATTTTGAACCCAAATATTTGATGGCAAACAACAATATGGGTTTCACTTGTTGCCTCTACAAGAATTGTTGAAAAGAAAAACATCTAAGTCATCGTTGATGGCTACCAACCCCTCTATTCTTCTATGTGGGCTTAGGGGGATGGCTCTATATAAATATCCAACCTTGTGTCTGACAAGTAAGGTAAGTTGCTTTGCAAGAGAGAATTAATTGTTATTAGCCTCCAAATTGAAAATTGCTTCTTTGCTTCGCTATTTTTTTCTCTCTTTATCGTCAATCCAAGATTTCCTGGATCAGTTTGTGTGGCTTCCTTGGAAACAGGAGCACTTATATTGGAGAGGAAATACCCCAACCTGCACGATGGCTAGATTTGTGAGGAAATAGCCCAACCTGCCACTTGGCCTGTTGTCTTTGCCCTTATTTGGAAACTGGATGCAAGTTGGCAATGATCTGCATCACATAAATCTTGTCAAGATGGCCAAAAGGTATAAAGACATTTTCATAGTGAGATTGGACCAGAAAAAATTGGTGGTGGTGTCATGTCCTAAGCTTGTAAAATAAGTTATTCGTACGTATGGCATCAAATTCAGCTATAGAAAGAATAAAATGGTGTTTGATATATTCACGGTAAGGGAGAGACATGGTGTTCACTATCTATAGTTAGCATAGGTGAAAGATTAGAAGGATTGTGACTCTTTCCTTTTTTACTCAGATAGTTATTGAACACTATACAGTAAGGCGAGAGGATGAAACACTATCATGGTGTTGACTATCTTAAAGAGATTCAAAGAGTCATTGAAGACATTTGCGCCAATAAAGTCATCTTAGAGAGTAATAACGACCACATATCATGCCTTATTATGTTCTGTATAGGATGATCGTAGGTTCGAATCTTAGGAGGACCCATTGTTCCTTCAGACCACTACTTTTAATGCGAAGAGAAGCCGGTTGGCACAGTGTTATGAGTACAACTATGTGGACTTCATTCCCATATTAAGGCCATTCTCAAGAGGATATTTGAACAAATGCAGGGACCTTCAGTGAAGAATCCCACCCTTTTCACATCAAAGCATCTATCAAGGTCTTCAAACCTTACTTTTACTTCAAAAATATCTCTTGTTCTCACATTTGGAAACAAATTGTCACCAAGATGAAAGGTGTAAAAGAGAAGACATATCTTGTTTCAGTCCCATTCGAGTATGAAAATTTCAACAATAAAACATAAAAAAATAAAAATGATTCGACTATGTATAGATTCCAAAACATTAAACTCACTGAAACCATGGAAAGTGACTTACTAAAGATTTTGCAGAAGTTGTGTCATGTTGTCAATGATCCCAATGTGAAAAAATGGTTACATCCTCATGGCTTTCACATTTTGAGTTTGAAACGATTTCCATATTCATTTGTTTTATTCCTGCGTGGTTACATATTGACGATGGTGATGTTTAAAGTCAGTTACAAATAACTGTATGCTTATAAGGAATAGAGGAGACCGTAAACAATGGTAAATGCATTCGCCAGCCACACTAAGATGCATTAACAACAAAAGAAAAAATATCCAACTATCAAATTTTGGCAATCAAATTAATGACAGATTCAATTAATAAATGAATGGAGAGGATAGTTGATAGGACATTTTTTATTGAGTCATCGGCTGATATTTTCTGGACATATCTTATAGCATAAGTTTCGGTGCTGGCGGCAGTGTAAACGAATGTTATTGACCAGACTGTAATCACCAGAACAAACGAGTGGAAAACGAACGATTGCAAATGTTTCAATCATCTCCAGACTTATTTACAACGCTGATTGAACATTTTAGCTTTGTCTTGTTCATAGTGGATACGCCTTCGGCTTAACTAGCAATTGCACCTTAGTGTGCAATGGGTATGCTGAAGAATTGTGGAAGGTCAATTAGAATAAAATTTGGTCTGTTTTTTTATTTTTATACATTTACTATTTACTAAATTTGGTCCATTGGTAGGCCATTCAGAAAATGATGTTTATGTAACAAAGGTCTCAATGGAGAATTTATAGCTTCAAATGAACTATGCATCCACTTACAAGGATCCAAACATGATTGAAATAAAACCTTTGAATCAAGAAGATAATCAAGCTTCATTAAAAACCCACTAAATATCAAGTCTTATAAGTGTTAGACACAACACTATAAGAAATCAGATCAAGTTGAAGTCAATTTAATGAGATAAATATGTTTCATTAAAAAATGGAGTTCATAAAAGATGGAAAAAATATATGATTAAAAAAATTAAAATTAAACTTTTTTCAATATTACTTAAAAATTTGATTAACTTTTCTCCATAAAACAAATATGTAAAAATTGATATTTTTATAAAACACTAATAATTTTTTTTCAAATGTGAAACTAATTTTTTTTTAAATAGATTAAAAAATTAATATTTGTTACATTAAACACTTACAATCAAACAACACATTATTTGTGATTTAGGATTTCGAACACCTCTAATAACAAATAGTTGTATTGATTATTTTTCCTTATTTCTTCTTTTTTATTTTTATTCTTCCGAATATATTCTTAATTATAAAAGTTGGTCTCTTATTTTTCTTGTTGGTCCATCTTGTTTCCTTGAATTTTGTGCCTTCACCCCTTTTAACCTTAAATATTGTGCAATCTTTAAAATTGCCTAAAACATTGTAAACCCAAGATGTTTCACTCAAGATTTTTAGTTTAATGAAATACATTAACAATTGTTCAATTTAAATTTATAGCTGTTTAGTTTTGAAAAGTTCAATGTTTCAAACCATTAAAATATTTAATGTATAAACTCTATACTTGTCCAAATTTTAAAACTATATATTTCCCAAGCGAAGGGTTTTTTTTTTTTTAAATAAACTTAAATTTATAGCTGTTCATTTTAATAAACATACTCTAAAACCCTTTGTGAAACCTTATTTTCAAGCTACAACTCACCAAAAATACCAGCGAGGAAGAGTTTGGAGGAGCGGAAAAAAATTAGGCATTATACTATACTACAGATAGGGGGCCATTCGCTAAACAAATTAGGCACTATACTATGCAACTTGAAGCTCTTTTCTGTGGGCTATTCTCACTTCTGAATCTGATGGTCACTTCCTTTCTAAATTCCCTCACATTTTCATACGCAACAACAGCCTTACAAATCTCCATAACCTCATACACTTTTGCACCGTAATCTGTCAACGCTAAAAAATATGGCTTCATTGTGGTGGGCTCTATTTTCCAGCTAGGGTTATTGCCATAGGAAAATTTTGTAATATTTAACTTGGGTGTGAAGCAAATGCACTATGAATTTGTTAGTAAAGCTCAACCCATACACCTATAGTTTCAGTCAGGCTAGGCATGTAGTCTAGTTTGATTGCTTTCATTTAGAATCTGCTCTGTTGTATGTTTGGCTCAAAATGTTTATGGGGATTGGGTTATGTTTTTTAGTTGTGGCAATTTAGATGGATCTATACATGGAAAATTTGAATCCCCTTATCAATTTTATCCTTCTCAAAAAAACCATGTACTGAATGCTGAAAAATGAACATTGTGGCAAATTCCTTCGCAAGAATGACATGATTTTATTTAGAGAATTGTCAGTTTAGTGCCTGCATTTAAGGGTCTTTAGGAAAGATGGGTGGCTGGAGTTGGCCTTGGAGGAGAAAGTATTTGGACAAAGTTGGTGGCTCATATGGGAGGTTAGAGTCATCTCCTGCACATTTAACAAGTTATTCAGATGAGCAAGTGAAAAGATTGACTTGGAATTTTGATGATAATTAATAAAAATGGAAAGATTTGGAAGGGATAAGAATTTTGTGTTATTCATTGTGTACTAACAGTTCCTTCTTGCAATTCCTTAGGGCCAAATAATAAACAAATTTGAGAAAAGAAATTCTCCAATCTTGTAAACATAATAGAATCTATAGTTCAAGTGTACAATAGAGCTAAACATTTTGGTACTAATTACATCACAATTATGATAGTAAATGCAGCATAATGCATAACACATCAGATGATAGATTATACAACCACATAAATGTGCTTGTAAAACACAGGCATAGAAGATGATGACAAAGGATAGGATTTAGATGGGTTAAAAAGTTTGTGTCAATCAATGAATTCTAACATTCACTCCACACAATTCATCAAGGCTAACCAACCTAGAGAACATACAAGAATTTACACTTGAAGCGAACAAGATTCATGAAAACAGGTCACAAAAGATGATGAAAATTGATAGCATTTTGATAGACTAAAAAGTATGTTTCATAAATTGTGCATCAACAGTGCTTCCATACAATTCATCAAATAAATCTAGAAAATATTAAAGAATCTACAGTTGAAGTGTACAAAATTCATGTTGTAGCTAAACATTTCGGTAGATAGTTGCAACATGGTATATTATAGTTAATGTCGTATGATGCAAAAGGCATAAGATGATAGAGAACACAACCACAAAAACATGTTTGTAAAGTGGAGGTACACAAGATGAAAAAAATGAAGGGATTTAAAGGACTGAGAAGTTTGTGCCATTCAATTTGCACCAAAGGTTTCTCCATGCAATAAATCATGGCCAAATGATAAACAGAAATACAAGTCCTTGTCAACCCCTACAATTAAAGCATACAACTCAAAATCACAAACGCATGTTATAGTAGATGCAATACAATGCATAAGACATAAGAAGATAATAAGATTTACAAAGATTAAGATGATTGTCAGATTTAATGTACACTAACAGTTTCTCCATGCAATTCATCAAGGCCAAATAAAAAATGAAATTGCAAACATCAATTCTCTAATCTAGAAACAATATAAGAATCTACAGTTGAAGTGTACATGATTCATGTTGTAAAGCTAGTCATTATGGTTCAGAAACACAACACAATACATTTTAGTAAATACAATATAATGCATAAGTAGAAGACGACAAAATGTAAACACGGAAAACATGCTTGGAAAACAAAAATGCAGAAGATGACGAAACGCAAACACAGAAAACATGCTTAGAAAACTGATATGCAGAAGACAATAGAAAATGACAGGATTTTGAATAGATTAAAAGTTGGTGTTATTCACTGTGCACGACAAGTGCCCCCATGCAATTTATCAAGGCCAAATAATAAATAGAGTTCTGAGTAGCAATTCTCCAATATAGAAAATATAGCACAATCCATGGTTGAAGTGTGAAAGATACATGTAAAGATAAACATATCGGCACATAATAACAATAAAATATACTATAGTAAATGTAGCATAGTGCATCAGAAGGGATAAGCAGTTTGTATGAAATGAATGCGCTAACTGTGTCTTGGGGAGATTTTTTAAAGGCCAAATAACAAGGGATGGCTGAATTATTTCTAGAATGACAAATAAATAACATGTACTTGAATCCCCCGTTTCAAGTTAAGTGACAAAATCAATAAACCTACCTAAACTGGAGAAACAGCTGACCATCGTTTGGATAAATTCCTCCACCAGGAACCCTATTTGTAGTTGGCGCTGATTGTCGATGTTGAGGTTGATTTTTATAGGACAGGTGAGCATTCCGGGCTGCTTCTGAAAACCCAGCCGAACTAGGAGTGGGGGTTCCATAAACAAGAGCTCCCCCATAGGTTCCCATATGACCACAAGCTCCAGTTCCCTGACTCCCATTATAACCTCCCACCTGAGGAACGTCGTAACCTGCTGCATATCCACCACCTACCAGGTTTGAAGGAAAACCCTAGTTCATGAAAGACGAATTGGCTGAAGGCAACGTTGAACCACCAACTCAAACATAGCTGTGAAGCGCCTTGACAGAGCAGGACAAGGGCAAAAGGAATTCCGGGCACAAGTGGAAACTCTAGGGAAAATTGATCATGTCAATATGAGCAAGATATCGAGATATTGATGACATCAACAGCACCCCTGTGCAATATCGCATAATTAAAATTCGCTTCTAAAATTAAAAATGTCGAAAACAACCAGTTAAAATTCGTCTCTAAAATTAGAAATGTCGGAAACACCCAGGCAAAATAGGAGGATCTGCAAATCATGAGATAAGTTAAATGCTAAATCTAGTGGTGATTTAAAGATAGCGCGCGATGTGTTTGACAAGATGCCTCAATGGGGTAATGTATCCTGGAATTAGCGCACATCAACTTGCAGAAACCCCATCAGTTCTGAGCATTTACCCGCTGGCATAGCTGCCTAGACTGCAAGTTGCATATCGATAAAGGGTGCACAATGACGGTGTAAAATATAAAAAATAGTATAAAATACCAGTGGGAGGAAATATCAGCGTGTTAAGGGATCAAAAGATCTATGGAATCCGTAATCTTTATGGCATTCAAAGCAAAGATTTTTCTACGAGTCTCAGATCAGATTATTCTGTCAATCTCAAATCAAATTAGCTTCCACCGAGCAAGTTAAATGTGCTAATAATAAATGAAAAGCAGATATGAATGCGCACAAATAGAAAGGTGAATAGATATGAATGACTGCAAATGATATTGCAAATTTCATCACACATTAATGGCTGCAAGACAAAGCACATGAACGGGTGCGATCACTTTGATCGTCTCCAGGGACTTTTACACCGTCCGGTATAAAATTTAGCTTGGGCACTTTCAAATAGGATATGCCTTCGGCATAAAAAAATGTGGAGAGATATCCCTCTCCAAACGCTTATGCATTATTATGTGACAAATTGATTAAAAAATAGGTCAGAAAGATATCTCGTATGCTAGTAGCATTTGCAGGGTAACATGGAAGACAAAATTATTAGGGTTAGGTTGGAGCTAACTTTAAGAATAGGGTTAGGGTTACAATTAGAGATATAATTTGGTTCACGAGTAAGATTAGAGTTACAATTAGAGTTTGAAATTACAGCTAGGATTAAGATTTAGGATACAATTAGGATTAGAGATAAATTTAGGATTAGGATTAGAGTTGAGGTTAATGTTAGTATTTGGATTAGGGTTACAGTTGGAAATACAATTAGAATTAATGTTGGGGTTAGCAGGAAAATTAAGATTAGGGATAGGATTAGAGATAGAAATAGGATAAGCGTAAGGGTAGGGTTAGAGATATCATTAGGATTAAGATTAACATTAGGGATACACTTAAGATTAAGATTAGAAACACAATTAAGATCAGAGATAAAATTATGATTAGGGTTGGGACTAATGTCAATATAGGGATTAAAAGAAAAAAAAATTGTATATAGATTCTTTAAAGAAAAAAATTATGTATACAGATTCTTCACGTCTCTTCATTTCTAAGGATATATATCTTTAAAAAAAATTATGTATGCAGATTCTTCCCATCTCCTCGTTTTTTAGCAGATATATTATTAAAAAATCTATAATGATTTAAAGAAGAATTTTTATGGACACAAATTCTAAAAAAAAAAAATGTTTATGTACACGGATACTTCACATCCCGCCACTTGATAAAAACTGAATTTTGTTGTTATTTGCAATTAACTTTACGAATATGAAATATGCAGGCTGTGATACCCGTCTGGCAACAAATGATATACTTGAATGATTATCGCACAAAGATAAGTGCAATGATTGGCCAAGAAAATGCTACAATCCTGTTGAACAATGCCCTCTCGTTTATCAGCATTGGAACAAATGATTTCATTGCAAACTACTATGTACTAATAAATCGCCGATTACAGTATAATGTAACCCAATTTCAAGATTTCCTCGTCAAAATCTACTCAGACTACATAGAGGTACAACTCTATTCAGGCCCTCTAATCCGCCATTAAAATTTGTTTAAGCTGCGAGTTAATTTTTCTAGTATTGCAGGATCTATACAGGATGGATTTGCGCAAGATCGCGATAATTAATGTGCCTCCCTTGGGCAATCTACCATTTGGGAAAACGCTTTCAAATTTTCTAACTGGTAATCCCGCAAAAGATAAGAACGATGCTGCAATGGGGTTCAATTCAAAAGTAGCATCTATGATTAATGGGCTGAAGCTCAAGCTTCCTGGACTTCAAATTGTTCATCTGGATTACTACGCTCTTGTTATGGATTTCATAACATCGCCTAAACAATACGGTATAGCATGACAAAAGTTTTCAGTTATTCCAGTATAAATGATTCTTACCATCTGCTTATTTTGTTCTAATTTATTTAGAAATAATTTGCAGGTTTTACAGAGGTCATAAAGTCGTGTTGTGGTAGGGGAGCATTTGAGTTTGGGCTCGCCTGCAACTCGTATACGGCTGCATGCACCAATGCTTCAGATTATGTCTTCTTTGATTCCATCCATCTTACCCAGAAAGCATATTCAATCATTTCTCAGCATTTTCTGAGTCGAGGGATTAAAGATTTGTTGTGAATGGCCATCATTCAATACCTTCAATTCTGTTAGTGGAAGAAATAGAGTAATATATTAAAGATACCATCTTACTATTATAGAGATTTGAAGAAAAAAAATTAAGTTAGGGAAGAGTGGTCTATCTTATGGGTTAACTTTGTCACCATGCAGCCATTGAATGGAATGGAATATATAGAACCTTCTTTTTTTTTTAAATGTTTTTTTTTAAATGTGTACTGGTTTCTTATCTATCTATAACTAAGGTTTGGAGGTGTGACTCATCATGCAAGTGACCACATCTTCCTTTTCATAAATATATTAGAATAGAATAAAATTTAAATAACCTTAAACTTAGCCAATTGGTAAATACAGTGAAGTTAGAAAAATAATAGAAAACAAATACACTTGTGTAATTTGAGCTTTTATAAAATGTTATAATGTTACTTATTCCTTAACATATGAATTGTAATATAAAAAGTACAGATATAATAAATAAGATAAAAAGAAAGGTGCCTTGATTTCTATCTTTTGGTACAACTTTTGGTTTGTTAGTCAATAGACGTAACTCTACAATAGCAACACAACATATAGGTGGTTAGCAAGTCATGAAAGGAAAACAAAAATCTACTTTATATTTTCAAGTGCAATAATTTTTTATTGATTTTTTTAATGATTTGAAAAGTGTGCATGATTTTTTATTGATTTTTTCAATTATTTAGAAAGTGGATAGTATCACAAAATTCTATTCAGTCATACAATAAGTCATACAAATAAACAGTTTGATATCTTTCGACGTATTTTATATAGATTATCTTGAACATAAATATACTAGTTATTTGATCAATTGTAATATATGCACTGTCCATAGCCATCTCTTGGAATGATGACTTCTTTTCTTTTATGATGTAATTAGTATATATTGGTGTAGTATAGAGGTAGTAACTCAAGTTATTATTCTATTCAAGAGTATTGATGGTTATATTAAATTTGTAAGATATAAAAAGTGTGGATTACATTTTTATTTGTATATATAATTTAAAGAGAATGTATTTTAAAGTATTTTATATTTTTGTATTAAATTTTTTGAGAAAATGTTTAAAATGAGTACATATATCTTCAGTGAAGATACCTTAGATTCTATAAGAGTTTCTTGATGCAAAGAGTAAATCTAAGATCTATTATAATGCCATCGATGGATTTGTGATGAAGAGAACCTTTAATATACAAAGGCATGTGATAGTCATTATTGTTAATATCTTCTAAGTGAAGAGAATGACAAAGAAGGAAGGTGAATTAGGTTGATCTTCAATAATTCCACAATTCTTGAATATTTAGCTAAATAAAGATTTAAAGTTGTCATACTGGAACTTTTCTTCGTCATCCACTTGCACATTATTAGCTTGAAATGGACTATTTATAAAAAACCTTGTAGCTCATTATCTAATGGTTGATAATTGATTTTGTAAGGTTTTAAATTTGAATACATTATCACTATCTCTTTCATTAGTACCTTGTTTGCATTCGAATAATGTGGTAAAGGTTAATTTTAAACCAATATTAACTCCAAAATATTGCATAAAATAAAATTAGCATGTTCCACAAAAGAGTGTATAAAAAACTATGTGGTAATAAAAGAACTACTTAAGTGCATATTCTTTAAAATTTATTAGAAATAATTTGGCTAGCAATCTACTGTCATGTTAAAAATCTAAGCTTGTGGCATTGAAAATGTGAATGTGAGCCCTAGAATATCTTTGTTTCTATAAATAAAATTTAGGAGCAATAAATCTAACTTGGAATGGATGATTAATTACATCATAATCCAAGAAGTTGTGTAGTATCTTTTGTGAAAGGTCCTTTTTGGAGGCTTGAAGCAAATTATTGGGGATAGTTTGACTTCACTCAAATCTTTTTACACTAGGACTCTTCTTCCTCATCTACTTGCACATTATTAGCTTGAAGTAGATTGTTTATAGAAAAATCTTGTAGCTCATTATCTAATGGTTGATAAGTGATATTTTTATAGTTTCAAATCTGAATAGATTATCACTATCCCTTTCATTAATACCTTGTTTGCATTCGAATAATGTGGTAAAGGTTAATTAAAAACCAATATTAACTCTAAAATATTGCACAAAATAAAATTAGCACGTTCCACAAAAGAGTGTATAAAAAACTATGTGGTAATAAAAGAACTACTTAAGTGCATATTCTTTAAAACTTATTAGAAAGAATTTGGCTAGCAACCTACTGACATATTAAAAATATAAGCTTGTGGCATTGAAAATGTGAATGTGAGTCCTAGGATATCTTTGTTTCTATAAATAAAATTTAAGAGCAATAAATCTAACTATGAATGGATGAGTAATTACATCATAATCCAAGGAATTGTGTAATATCTTTTGTGAAAGGTCCTTCTTGGAGGTAGCAAGCAAATTATTGGGGCTAGTTTGAGTTCACTCAACTCCTATTATACTGGGACTCTTCTTCCTCATCTACTTGCACATTATTAGCTTGAATAGACTGTTTATAGACAAACCTTGTAACTCATTAGTACATTGTTTGCATTTGAATAATGTGGTGAAGGTTAATTTTAAACTATTATTAACTCTAAAATATTGCACAAAATAAAATTAGCATGTTCCACAAAAGAGTGTATAAAAACTATGTGGTAATAAAAGAACTAATTAAGTGCATATTCTTTAAAATTTATTAGAAAGAATTTGGCTAGCAACTTACTGTCATATTAGTGCATTGTTTGCATTCGAATAATGTGGTGAAGGTTAATTTTAAACCATTACTAACTCTAAAATATTGCACAAAAGAAAATTAGCACATTCCACAAAAGAGTGTAAACAAACTGTGGTAATAAAAGAATTACTTAAGTGCATATTCTTTAAAATTTATTAGAAAGAATTTGGCTAGCAAGTTACTTTCATATTAAAAATCTAAGCTTGTGGCATTGAAAATGTGAATGTGAGTCCTAGGATATCTTTTTTTATAAATCAAATTGAGGAGCACTAAATCTAACTAGAAATGGATGATTAATTACATCTTAATCCAAGGAATTGAGTAGTATCTTATGTGAAAGGCCCTTCTTGGAGGTAGCAAGCAAATTATTGGGGCTAGTTTGACTTCACTCAACTCCTGTTATACTGGGACTCTTCTTCCTCATCTACTTGCATGTTATTAGCTTGAAGTAGACTATTTATAGACAAACCTTGTAGCTCATTATCTAATGGTTGATAAGTGATATTTGTAAGGTTTCAATTTTGAATATAAATTATCACTATCTCTTTCATTAGTACCTTGTTTGCATTCGAATAATGTGGTAAAGGTTAATTTTAAACCAATATTAACTCTAAAATATTACACAAAAGAAAATTGGCACATTCTACAAAAGAGTGTATAAAAAACTATGTGGTAATAAAAGAACTACTTAAGTGCATATTCTTTAAATTTTATTAGAAAGAATTTGGCTATCAACCTACTGACATGTTAAAAATCTAAGCTTGTGGCATTGAAAATGTGAATGTGAGTACTAGGATATCTTTTTTCTTATAAATCAAATTGAGGAACAATAAATATAACTAGGAATGGATGATTAATTGCATCATAATCCAAGGAATTGTGTAGTATCTTTTGTGAAAGGTCCTTCTTGGAGGTAGCAAGAAAATTATTAGGGCTAGTTTGACTTCACTCAACTCCTTTATGATGTTATCAAGAGGGATTGTGATGGGTTAGACGAGGGGAGTGGTGTTGCAAAAGGTATTGTACACCTTGCACAAAATATTTAACATTTTGTAAAGTTGAAGTCCTCCTAGAGGATGATACCACTCTTTGGTTAGGATGCTATTTTGTAAGATAATTATATACATGTAGCATTTTGGGAATGCATGTAACTCCAACATTTCTTTATTTTTGTATGAAGTAGTAATGGGGTAAAAATCTGGAAGATATAATTGTGAACCTAAATAGCATGAACTAAATTAATTTTAATCTTAAGGTTAATAGACTATGGTAACTAAAATTAATTATATATCTTGAATGATCAATAATGTTTTATATCATGAGTAAATATAATTAAAATTTTATCTTGATTAACGCTTTGATATTGCAATTACTAAGATTAAAGTTGAATGGTGTATTTATTCTTAGGCTATTTGATGTGTAAGTTAGGATCTTCATATAATAATAATAATAAGATCATTGAATTTAGCCTAAAACATAAATTAATGTTTTTAAATTATTTAGAATTTCGAGTCCCACAAAATATCATCTACAAATATTACATTTAGTTCTTGAGAATTTTGAATAGATGTAAATAATGACAAAGACCAAGTCAAACAAGTAAATGGGGTTGTGCAATTTCCTAGGAAACCAATTTTTGACTAGTAATGGTGCATGAGTAGCCAAATTAAGGAACAATATAGTAGGAAAGTGACTCTAAGGAGGCCATGTGTTGTGATTCAAGAACTATACGAGTATTCTAATTACTATATGAGAATGGAAAAGTACAGCCTAAGGATAGTGTAGGCTAAGAGTTGAAGGTTGTTGATTATATAACATTCATCCAAAAGGAGGATATTAATCACATAGAAAATTCAAGTAAAAAGAAAAGAACAATGAAGAAACTTGTGCAGGTCCTAGTAAGGTATGTTGGGTAGCAATTCAAAATCAAGGAATAGCAAGGTTGTCTCCAATATGTATAAGTGGATAAGTCCTATAATGAAACTCTATCAAACTAAACATTATTTATTAATGTAGTTTATGTGTGCACTAAAGCATGTGAGTTAGTTATGAGGATGCTTCTATCAATAGTACCCTAGGTTATAAGTGGAAAGGGGAAGAACTAAGAATTTGATTGGATATTAGATTTCAATGTGTCATATGGCCACCCATGATGGACAGCAGAGCTCCATAATCATTCATGTTGTGAACGATGGTCATTTTGTGGGCATGGAGTGACCACTACAGCAATTAACATTATGTTGTGTAACCTTATTAAGGTATTTCCCTTGTTCACTTGAACTTGGCCCATTAGGATGGTTTGATCCCTCTTTATAATCATAGTTGATTCTAGTTAAGTCAAAATGTGTGTTGGTTGACTATGAACAATATGTAGAACTAAGGCCTCAACCTAAGTAAGGACTTGGTGAGAAACTATTTAGTAGAGGACTAGACAAATGAAGTTGTGCATCTTACCATCACCCCATAAAATAATATACTTTATTATGAGGGAGGCCAACTTGAATAGTAGACTAGATAGTTGGCTTGACCTTAGCAAGGTTATTCACACTATAGGATAAAATAGATAAATCATATTCATAGAGTTTAATAATTTATATTAACTTTAGATTAGGATGTACAATAATTTTTAAAACTATGGGTTGCCAACTTGATTTTGGTTACGATCAATTACTTGATGGATATTCTCACTCGATATAGATTTATTTGATTACAAATAAAAAGGAGAGTAAGGTAAGGACTATATGTGTCCCCATCAAGGAAGTAACATAATAGAAATAACTTGACCTAATGGATTGGGGAGGATGACCTTAAGATTCTTGAATAAAAATTGACATTATTGGTCTACATGCTAAGAACATTAAGACTTATTATTAAATATTATCAATAAGAATTAAGCTCATGGATTTAGCACCCATGTGCAATTAAGTTTTATTTTCAATATAAGAGAAACACCTAGTATCATAACTTTATTTTGAATTTATAATGATAATTATATATTGGCTAAGATAACCCTTATTACTAGGAATTTTATATTTTAATATATTGTCAATATGCTCTTGATGTGTTAACTGGGTAATTTAATCCAACTAGAAATTAATTATATATTTTAGGCTATGTATCAACTAAGATCTAATTAAAACCTTAATCATGAATTGTTAGAACACATAGATATACTGAGAGGGGGGTGAATTAGTATATCCCTTAAATTAATCCAATTCAATTTTAAAAATCAAAACTTATTATTGTCTTAATCAGATAAAGCATTCAAGGAACAACCACACAACCACAACACTAAATCTACATGGAAAAACCTACAAAGGAAAAAGCACAATGAGAAAGTTGTTTGGAGCTACTATCCAAATCCAACCTCACAAAAATAAAATAAGATTTACAATTGTATAAGAGTAAAATTGCACCCTTGCAATTTCACTTACATTCTTGTGTCCGCTTTAGTGTCCACTCCCTTAGCATCTTGAGTAGACTCTTTTAACCCTTGCATCAGCCTTTCTCTCTCTCAGGATGCTCTAGTACCCCTTTTCAGCAGCCACCCTTACGTGTTAACGTTTCGTTGAACTTTGTACTTTTCCCGTTCGTGTTATTATGTAGTGTGACGTGTCTGGACACTAGCGTGTCGTGTGAACATCTGCGCACTGCGCTAGCATCCTGCGACGTGTCAACGCTTAGATGACCGTTTTCGAGCATTTTTTCCACTTGTCAGCTAAGTTTGTCGGTGGAAATGGCTTGGGATTCTCTGTAACCACCTGGGAAGCTTCTTCTCCCTCTTTAAAATTCCTCTTTTCACTTCATTTGGGGACTTTCTTCTACTTCTAGTTTCTCTCTAGCCTTTTACACTTTAGTTTTTGCTTGCACAACTTCATAACAACTTGTTGTAGTAGCTTCAAGCTCTCTCAAGCTCTTTTTACAATACTCTTCACAACTCCATCCCTTTTACTCCATGCTTGTGAGAATCTTGGGATTCCATATCCCTTACCATTGCATCTTTACTACATGATACGGGTTCTCCTCCTTGAGCAGGGATTGCTTTTATCACCTCTTTTGTGATACAAGTTATCCTCCTTAAGCAGGGTTTTCTTTTATCACACACTTACTTGGTGGTGCGGGTTCTACTCCTGGGCGGGTTTTGCTTTCACCACACGCTTTGTCCACTCTCTCTTTCTCTATCTTCTTGTTGTCCATGGAGCTGGGAACACCAAAATGGGGGTTTAACTGAGACAAACCCCTATACAGCCCCAACATTCTCTCCAGATATCATGCATGCAAGTTTTGAAGGAGTTCACATGCTGGAGGCTTCATCACTCACGTGGTTGTAATTATTTATTTCCTTTCTCCTTCTTATCTTCATTAGTTCTACTTCACTGTATTTCAATTCTGTCACTTTCCTGCATTTTAAGATTTCTTAGCAAATTTGAGTAGAAGTAGTCACTTTAGCCATTTTCTGAGATAAACTCACTCTTTGGTCCGTACGAGACACCAGTGAGCCTCTGAGACGCCAGCACACTGCACTGGTGTTTGTTTCCTGCATTGATGTCCTTTGCTCGAGAGCTTGTCAGTTTGTCCAGAAAATCTGTGACCTACTCTTTCGTATTTTGAAAATTTAGTCGTTGTTCCTTGAGGTGGATTAGGGAAATTCGCCCCGTGAGACTCTCTGAATGAAGAGAACTCATGAGTAGCGAATCCCCCTCTTCTACATTTTGGTGAACCTGATGTGAAGAGAAAATCTTTCGAAAAACTAGGAATTTATTTACCCCTACTTGGCGGGGTCATAACTTTTGACTCAGTGCTCAAAATTCAGAACCGTTTGCACCATTGGAAAGGTCTCCTAGAGAGCTAGTTCAATCCCTAAAATAGTAGTGACTTTGGCAATTGAATTTTAGGGACTGACACAAGTTCTAACCTCAAATTATGCTCCACAGACCTCTGAAAATGCGAATTACTAAAACATAGAAAATACCAAAAAAATCGTAATGAATTTAATATCTTCCTTTATTAGTTTAGTAACTGATTTTGATACCTTTCTTAATGTTACTCTACCTTCTCTTCATTCTAATGCACTCTCTTCTAGAGATGATGCATTTGTGAATGATTAATCTACCCTTCATTCCAATGCACTCTGTTTTAGAGATGTTTCATTTGTGAATGATGAGTCCTATCTTCATTCTAATGCACTCTCTTCTAGAGATGATGCATTTGTGAATGATGAATCTACCCTTCATTCCAATGCACTCTCTTTTAGAGACATTGCATGTGTGAATGATGAATCTCTCTTCCATTCCAATGCATTCTCTCCTAGAGATGATGCATTAGTGAATGATGAACCTCCTTCCACATTTGATTCTCCCTGGATCGATGTTGAGAATGTGTCTTCAAATAATTATTTCATATTTGATCCTATTTGGATTGATGTTGAGAATATGTATTCAAATAATTATTCTACTAGCTATGATGATTTTTTAAATGCAGTCTATGTCTTTGCTTCCTCTCAAAGGTCTAAGAGACTTGTCATTTACGTGACTCCAGCTAGTCCTTCTCCTAAAAGGGTTTGTTCTATTAATGGTGTTCCATTTGATAATAACTCTCCTGATATTTCTAAGGCTCCCTCTTATAGAGCGTTATCCCATACTTATGAGGATAATATGAATATACAACCAAGCCTTCCTTCAGCACCTAAACTTACAACTAAAGCACCTAGTGATTATGATCTTGCCAAGCAACCTCGGGTTCCTCCAGATAAGATCTCACTGTGGAACTTGCTTCAATCTGCTCCAGTTTATCAAGGTATGCTTCAGGAAGTGTTGCAAAAGATCCTCTTGCCTTCTTCCACTAGGCCAACAGATGCTAATGTGTTGATGGTGTATATTCATGTGGATTCACTGAATATTACATTCTATCCACAAGAGCTCCTACCTCTGGAAGTGCAGAAGCAAGTGGACCCTCTAATGATTATACTTAATATTAATAAAATTGGCATTAGACGTACTCTTGTTGATGCCGGTTCGGTGCTCAATATATGTAGCATCGATCTATTACCTAAGATTAATATTGACTCATCCTCTATTAATGCTTCTTCTGTTGTTATTCATGGGTTCGATAATGTTGTGCGACAAGCTATAGGTACGATAGTATTACGTTTGTAGCTTGGACCTATTACCATACCTACCCTTGTATATGTTATGTCAAAAAAGTTACCTTATAACCTCCTTCTTGGCAGACCATGGATTCATGCTATGGGTGCAGTCTCGTCTACCTTGCATAAATCTATTAAGTTCATCGCTAACAATAAAGTAGTCACAGTCAAGGCTGACCTTGAGGCTATGCACTTATGTGAGATGGCAGTTGTTGGTCGAGCTTCGGTTGTGCCTACTCTTATTCCTTTAGTGTCTTCTAGTGTGTCGATGTTTACTCCAGTAGTACCTACTACAAAGGATACTCTTGATCTATAGATGTCCCTAAGGAAGATCCTTCTAAAGCAAGGAGTCCTAAGTGTGCTCCTTCTACCTCCTCTCAAAAGAATGCATGTCTTGGTGATGATTGGGGTTCCTTAGACTTTACAGATTCCTTCATTCAGGAATATAAAGTTGACCCGATCCACTTAGATCTTCTGATAATATCATCCACACCCGCTATCAAAGATGACTACTCTTTTGTGTCACGGGGTAGCATGAGCATAAATTGTAATGTCCTTAGTGTTGATCCTCCTTCTGAGGAAGAGGATTACACTTCTGCTAATGAGGATAATGTTGACAGTCCTGTTAAAGAAGATGATGGTGATCCTATAGAGGAGTGTGATCCTCGTTATTGGGACAATGCTCTTTATAAGGATCCTCCCTCTTTTCAAGACTTGCAACAACGTTATGGCCTCGGCTTTAAGCTTGTCACTAAATATGGCTATGAGCATAAAGATTGTGGGTGTAATGAACAAGGCATTCAATTCCCTATAGAATTTAAACCCCGTAAGCATAATTTGGGACTTGGTTGCTCAGATGAATGATCTAGATAGAAGCCATGGTTGAGTGACAAGAATTCTTCTCAACCTCATTCTATTGAAAATATTCTTCCTCCATTGTCTTCTTATTCTTCTTGTGAGAAGTCAAACCTTTCTCCATACGAGAAAGGGTTGCTTCCTACTCATCATCCTTAATCTGAGCAAGAGCGTATTTTGTTGAGGATTTTAAAAGCCCACTTAATCACTCTTCCTTCTCCTACACGTAATAAAATTCATATAAATGATGAAGAAAAATATTCATTTTGTGCATACTGGTATCGAGTGCTTGGTCATTCCACTAGCAAATGTAAGGCCTTGAAGGAAAAAATACATCTTTGTGATTCAGGTGCTTGTTGGCCTCCTACAATGATCTTAATAACTAAGCCTTTACAGACATGATTCAAAGATTGGACATCTAACTTGAATATCCATTTCAACCATCATAAAGGTGCATTTAACTTGTCAACCTAGGGACGTGAACTTGAAATGGGTTAGCACAGTATGTGCACTAGGAACTCAAAGTAGTCATTTTATTCTATAGCTAAGGAACACACAATACTGAAAGTAAATTGCTTGAAAAGGAATGAAACAAATGTTGAACATCAATCAATGACTATACTAAGCAAAAATGCATAATAGGAATGAAAATCTAAGCAACAAACAAGACACTGCTCTATTTGCTTTGGCTACAGGAATAGTCACATAATGAAATTCTAGTGGTTGTAGGAACAGTGGGTGCCAGATTTCTAACTAAGTACTAAACAACAAGTAATTATATTAAACTAATGTTAAACTAAGAGGACGTATTACTCACCAAGTGGGCCCCCTTGGATAAGTATCCTCTAAAACTAATGAAAACTTAGATGCTCGAACTCAAAATTTTATTTTATTCACTGTGAATCATAAGTACAAAAGAGTAATGTATTTGTATTACTGGAAACTGGAGAGTGCAAGTACAATATCAAATCATGCAACCTCCTGAAGAAAGAGCATCAGATCATTATTTATACTAACAACTAATGAGGCAGTCAACTACATGATTGGGAAGACGCCATTTAGGGAAAATAGAGGAAATGGAGCGATGGTGGTTACGCATGCATGGAATCTGGTTAGACATGCAGGTCCAAACGCAGATCCAGCACAGCAGTAATGCCCATGTATGCTTGATCATTAAAGTCCACTACAAGGTGGTTACGTTTAGTTGCATGAAGAATCTTTTGTCGTCGGCTTCCTTTGACTTGGAATGATTCCTTTGCTGGATGTTATGGTGCATGCCCAACTGGTGGTTTCTTCCTCAACTTGGTGTATTAAATCTACATGGCAAGGTCAGTACACATAATAATTGCACATCTATAACCATTCTAAGAAACATTCATTAACCACATGCAGAATCAATATAGATAATCCACATATTATTCCAAATGTCATTAAAGCTTGCAGAGATAGGATTAAGTCCAATTTCAATGGTTTGAGGGAAACATTATGAAAATATCAACATTTAACATTAAATTCCATGACATCTATCGGTAAATAAACTATAGATTCTACCCAGAAATGGACCAAAAACTAGGCTCGTCACTCCCCCCAACCTAATGTTTTGTTGGTCCTCCAACAGGGGAAGAGTTGTTCTTTTGCTTGGTCAAAGCTCTAAAATTTGCAACTGGTAGTTGTCCAACATCAGTGGCTGCAGTGTGTGAATCGGGATCCCAATAAAATCCTCCCAATCTATCAAATATGTTCCATCTCTTCCTTTCTGCAACAATGTCAAGCTGGTAGAATCTAACATTTGGCACAGGCCACATGAGCATGGGTGGCTGGAAGGTTAGGGGAAGCCAATCCTATCCCTGAGTTCTCCCAATCTGAGTATACCTATCAATCCTCTTTAGTGCTGCAACATAATTATGGATGGAATGAGGCTCAACTTGCTTCAGCTCATCAAATAGACTATTCCATCTTTGTGATAGACATATTCTCAGAGTTTCCTCCTTTGTTGTTGTCTTTACCTCATACTCACTGTAAACTGCCTCAATCCAAGGCATAATCATGTTGCCATAGCTAGTTTTGAGAAGCATTTTGTGCCATTCTCTATAAATATCCATTGGGTTGCTTGATTCAGCTCTAACAGGCAGAGGGATATCAAACTCCAAATTCTTATAAGCTCCATGTTGTCCCCAACTAATATCATTTTTTACCCAAGACATAAATGCGCTCAATTGGACATCCCCAACATATAATAGCGGGTTCCAATCATGGTCTTGAGTTATAGCAAAATTATGAAAATAAAACTCACATAGCAAATTCTTCATTTCAGGGGAGGCAATTCTATAAGCATTGAAAAATTCCATAGGGGTGTCAATAGAAGGATTCAAACTTGAGGCAATCCTTGACAAATTAAAAGAGAGATACTTCTCTTTCAGGAGCAGAGCATAGACCCTAGGAGGGGTCCTACATTCCAAAATCCATGGTGCCAAAGCTACCATATCATCCACCCTCTACTTCAGGGTGGTAATTTTTGCATCTTTATCTTCTATCTCCTCATCCTTCTTTTAAATTTCCTCCAATTTCCATTTTTCCTTCCTTCATTCCTCCTCCCTTATTCGTAGTTCTCTCCATAAATTCAAAATTGTTGCATGTACTATAAAACTAGGAGGATTGTGAATGCCTACCAGTCTTTTTGTTGATGGTGGTTCCTCATATGGCACTATCTGCATGGAATCAAGTTGTCTAGTTATCTCTGGCTGCAAGGGTACTATTTCTTCTTTCACCTCTTGCTGCAGGGACTCTCATTCTTGTTCTTTTCATGGCTATAGGAACTCCTACTCTAGTTCTGGTTGTTGCTGCAGGACATCCTGCTGCAGGACTTCTTGTTGCAGGACTTCTTGCTCATGCTGCAGGAAGTTGTGACTTTCCTTAAACTCTTCTACAATGTTAGGAAGATCGACTAATGTTATATTTGTTCATCTCCCAAATATATCTTCTTCTTCGACATTCTCCTGCCCCATTGGAGCTTCAGGGTTCTCATGTGATGTCTCACTAGGCTTAGGGCTTTCCTGCGCAGGCATACCAATCATAGGACCAGTTGGTCTTGATTTCCTGGGAGGTTTCTCACACTTTCCTTTGGTTGCAGGATGAATAGTGTTAGCCTTCCTCTTTTTAGAACTTGGCACCTTTCTTTCTACAGGTTGTGTTTTGGCCTTTCCTTTTCTCGTTTCTACTTCTCTCTTTTGTTCCCTAGTTTTCATCAAGGTTTCAAGTGGAATGTCATCATTAGAATCAGAGGAAGAACTTTATTTTTCTGAGTGCTCTGTTCCAGAAGAACTAATTTCTACATGGTTTCTTCTACTGCAGGAAGATTCACATAAGAGGCAACACCAGAAGTTGAAGCATCAAGAGGGGCTTCAGTCGTGCTCAATCTCCTGCTAGACCTATGGGGTTGAGGTAAAGCCCTAGGTTGCAAGTGCTTAGGTCTAATTTGATCAACATTTATAAATTCCTTCCAGGTTATTGCAAATACATCATGCAGAGACTTTTCAACTAGCAATTTAATCAGACAATGGTGGGAAAGAAAGTTATCCCTACCTTTTTAGGTCTCGATCGCCATGATTGAGAGAATATTGTATAGCACGTTGGGCACATTCATCCTCCTTCTGTGCCTCATATGATTCAAAAGCTTGAAATGTATGGAATGAAAATTTGACTAGCGACCCTCACAAGTGATGTATTTGATAACATAAATGGCTATCTGCTTCCATCGTTTAGGTAGAGACATTCTCTTTGCACCCTGTTTATCAATGCTCAATGGGGGTTCATTCGGCTCTATAAATTTGGCCCTGGCTGATCTCGTGTCTCTGGAGGCAAGGTAATTTTTGCCATCAACTCGTAACCCTGTGACCTCTGCAATTCATTCTTCAGTTGCCACAACTTCCAACCCTTTTAATGTGGTTTTCCCTTTAGAAAATGTCTGGGAGAATTCAAGAGCAATGCTTTCATCAAAGCCATCTAGTTTCAAGAAGTAATCTGACCATCCGTAGTTTCTAAATTTAGCCAGGCATTGTGCATCCTACAATAAAACGTCATGCACCATGGGTTCATTTTGAATTAACCCACCTCCCATTCTCTGCAATCAAAAAAATGCTCTGCAACTTCTTCCCTGCAATTCCCGTCTAAAAATCAAGCTCACTTTCTTGCAGTACCTACTAAATTTCCAATGCCAATATCGACTAAATTTTATTTTCTTTGTTTCACCTTTTTGCTTGCAACTCAAGATTATGATAGGGGAAATAATGGCAAGAAAAGGAGTGATAAAAGGAGAATTATGATGGGAAGAAATGGTGGCTGCAGTTAATGTCACTTCACACATGCAAGTCGTTCTCTAACTCAGATTTCAAATCAGCTCATTTTTAAATTTTTTGACGTAGACTAGCATAAATTGACATATGGGAAATAGATTTAGATCATTTTCTTTCCCCTTCCCCCAACCTAAATTTGGGCATGTGTCCACACATGCGAGATGGGAGTGGTGATTTGACAAGGAATAATGGCATTTTATGTAAACTTCTATACTAACTTACAGTGATTATATGAATGCACTTAAAATATTATGAAAGATAGCAATTAATGTGCACATACGTGAATATGTGGAATATTTTCTACAAAGATCATGGAGAAAGTACCGCTCGCCTTGTGGGAATAAATTGAGCAATTAATGAAAATGAAGTGGAGTGAGGTGAGGCATAATGAAGTGATGGAAGAGAGAGAAAGGTGGTGATGGATGGGTGGATGGTGGATGGGTGAAGAAATGGACTTCCACGTAAGTGAAATTCTTTATTATGAGAGAGTATGTACATTAATTAGCCAGAAGGAGGGACACTAGGTCCACTCTCTTCGGCTACAAGAAGCTCAGGTGTTGAATGTTGGGTGAATTGTTGTAGGAACTCTTCTTTGGAAACTAGCTTGTGATATAATCTGAGGCGATGACCATTGACAAGTAATTTGAACCTGACAAGGTTGATGGTAGTAAGCTGAACAGCTCCATTAGAAAATACCTCAGCAACTTCATATGGTCCTAGCCACCTTGTCTGCAATTTTTTTGCATTGTCCTAGTATCTTGAGTCATAGAGCAGGGCCCAATCTCCTGGTTGGAATTTCTTATCCTTGATAAATTTTTCATGCCACCTGATTCTCTGATTCTGCACCACTTTTGTATGTTGCAGGGTTGCTCTTCTTATCTCATCCAAAGTGTTTAGTTGCATGATTCTTTCTATTTGTGCCTCAGAAATATCCATCCCCAAATCTATTGCAGTCCGCAGAGTTATATTCAAATTCAACTGACATCATAGTTGTCTATTCATACAGCAACTCAAATGGGGTGAAGCCTATAGTCATTTTCCAGGTTGTCTTATAGGCCCAAACAGCTTCTAGTAATCTATTTTCCCAATCCTTTCTATGAATAGCTACTGTTTTAGTCATAATGGCTTCAATCTCTTTGTTGGTTACCTCAACTTGGCCATTAGCCTGTGGGTGATAAGGAGTATACTTCCTGTGCCTTATTTTGTACTCATTAACTAGTGCTACAACAAGGGTTGATGTGAATTGTGCCCCTTGATCAGTCACTATTTCTCTTGGGACTCCATATCTTGTGAAAATCTCTTCATAAAGAAATTATGCAACCTTGTTATCTCTTGCATGCTTCATGGCCTTAACCTCTACCCATTTTGTCACATAATCAATGCATACTAATATATAAGACTTACCATTTGATGGAGGGTCAATAGGTCCCATAAAATCCAATCCCCACTTGTCAAAGGGAGTGATTACTACCTGAGGGCACAGTGGCATCTCATCAAACCTGGTTGGTATGCCCATTCTTTGACATCTATCACATTTTCTGGTATACCTTCCTGGATCCTTGTGGGGTGTTGGCCAGTAATATCCTATGTTCAAAGACTTCATTGTTGTCCTCTTGGCCACAAAGTGTCATCCACATAGTTCGTTGTGGCATGCATGAAAAATGTCATATGTCTCATCTTCTCTCACACACCTCCTCATGACATGGTCAGGTCTAGTATAAAACAAACATCAAGCAACCCAAGAGAAAGGAAAATATTTTTCAATGAGTGCCCTTTTCTCTTTTGGAGAGAACTGAGAAGGAACTCTACCTGTGACCAAGTAATTGGCTATGTCAGCATACCAGGGTGTTTGTACACTGAGGGAGAATAGATGCTCATTAGGGAAAGAGTCATCTATGGGTTGATTATCTTCTAATGTAGTGAGCCTTGAAATAAAATCTGCAACAACATTGGCCTTCCCTAGCTTATCCACAATGGTTATATCAAACTCTTGCATCAACAATAACCATCTTGTCAATCTACCTATGATCAAAGGTTTATTCATGAGATATCTAATGGTCGCATGATCAATGTGCATAAAGATTTGGTAGCCTGTTATGTAATGTCTAAATTTGTTCAGTGCATAGATTACTGCCAGCATTTTTTTTTGTCATTGTATAATTGAATTCAGCTCCTTGTAGATTTTTGTTGACAAAGTAAATGGCATTTTCAACAGCTCCTTCTTTATGTCCTAAGACTGATCCTATGGCATAATCTAATGCATCAATGTGGATGTGGAAAGGAAGCTCTCAATTAGGCCCTTTGAGTACAAGAGCATGAGTCAAAGTTTCCTTCAAGTCAGAAAATGCCTTGTCATGGGTTTCAATCCACTGAAATTCAGCATCTTTAGTGAGAAGAGTGTACAATGGTGTTGCTACCTTGTTGAAATCCTTGATGAAATGTCTATAGTATCCTGCATGACCCAAAAAACTCCTAACATCTTTTTGTTTTGCAGGTGTGGGAAGATTTGTGATTACCTCAATCTTTGCAGGATCTACTTGAATTCCCTTATGGGAGATGTAGTGGCCAAGAACTACACCTTCTTGCATCATCATGAAGCACTTTTCACTGTTTAAGGACAATTTTTGATCTTCACATCTCTGCAGGACCCTTCTGAGATTTTCCAATGCTTGATTAAAATCAACACCATAAGTGGTAAAGTCATCCATATAAATTTCCATGCAATAATGAGAAATGTTTGAGAAGATGCTAATGACTTCCCTCTGAAAAGTTGCAGGTGTGTTGCATAAGCCAAATGGAAGCACCAAATAGGCATAGGTCCCCCATGGATAGGTAAATGTAGTCTTCTCCTAGTCCTCTGGTGCAATTTGTATTTGGTTGTAGCCACTGAACCCATCTAGAAAAGAAAAGTATTGCTTTCCTGCAAGTGTGTCCAAAACTTTATCAATGAAGGGTAAAGGGAAGTTGTCCTTCTTGGTGGCAGCATTAATTTTTCTATAGTCAACACAAACTTTCCATTTCCCTCCCTTCTTGAGCACAATCACTAATGGAGACACCCACTGACTATCTGAAATGGGGTAGATAAATCATGCATCTAGTAATTTATGTAGTTCTCCTTTCACAATCTCTCTTAGTACCGGGTTAATTCTTCTCGGTGGTTGTCTTACTGGGGTGCAATCATCTCTGATGTAAATTATGTGTACAAATTTTAGGATCCAATCTCTTCATATCATGATAATACCATGCAAATGCATGTTGGGTATGTGCAAGATCATCATGGAAAAAACAAACCCTTAAGTGGCAAAAAACTCAGAAAAATCAGAGTTAGGCAACTTGACGTAAAAATTTGAATGAGTTATCTATATTATTTCAAATATATGAAAGAATAGAATCTATAGAAAATTGAATGTAGTTTCTAAACTACTAGGTTTGTTTAAAAATAAAATAAATCTATTTGGTGAAAATTGGAAATTTCAATGTAGTAGTACTTAAATTTTAGGGGGAAAATAAGAAGTAGGTGTCTGTCTAACCACCCTAACCACAATAAAATGATAATATTTTTTTATAATATTTTAGATATAAGTAGAGGACTCATGTCCAGATGTGATGCATATTTTTTGTAATTTTTTCCATTAAATAATTAATTATGAATTTTTATTACAACTTTTAAAAAATATTAAAAACTCGTATGTTAACCACCTTAACTTGGTCAAAAATTCATGAAATTCAATGTTTTTTTAATCCTATAGAATGTGATGCATGTTTTGGATTCAAAAAATGTGATACCATTTTAAAGCTATAGATGTTTTTCAATCAGCCTATCAATAGGACTTTAGTCATAATTTGAATAGAAAATGAATAATAATTACTTATTAAATTCAAAGTAAAGCATAATTTATATTGGTGGAAAGCTGAGAATCTCCTTTAAAAACCCTTTTCGTTTCATCAATTTTGGGTTGTAAAAAAGTCATCAGCCACATACCCATCATATTGCCACTTTTTGGCCCATCATGATCCTGCGCATACCCTGTTGATGGGTCCTTAATAAGTTTTTCAATAACAATTGTTGTTCTTCATTCAATTTACTATTAACATTCAAATATTTTCCTTCTAACACCTGTACTTGTGTATTTAGTTCTATCATGGCTACTTCATTAACACTTGGTACCTTTAGTTCATATGGCAGCAATGTTTGGGACATACTTGTTGCTATAGGAAGTATGTCTACAAGAACAATGGTTGCAGGAAGTGTGGCTGCATGAACAATGGCTATAGGAAGTCTATCAATGGCTGCAAGAAGAGCGTCTGCAGGAAGAACGTCTGTAGGAACAGTGGTTGTAGGAAGGGCAGGCAGAAGTGTCTTTACTAGAGTAGCAGAATGAAAAGATGATGCTTCCTCTACTTCATAATGGTTCTAAATTATGTTAGCCAATACTTCATCCTCATTTTGGAGCTGCATGAAAGAGCTTCTACCTAGCATCATAAGTTGTGCCACAAATTAACTTCCTTGGCCTCTTCACCAACATGTGGCCATACAAGATTATCTTCATCATGAGATGGCTGAGCAGGCCGATAGAGAACAAAATTTTTAGTGCTCCTCCCATCTGAAATGGTCACGTCACTTGACCAACATCCAATGTATGCATCTGCAGTTGCTAATCATGGTCTTCCAAGAATAATGGGATATCTGCCTAGTGTGGCTTTAGGAGAGAGAATCATAAAGTTTGTTGGGTACTCCTAGGAGTCTAGAGCTACCACAATATCCTCCACTACACCATCAAGCTTGACAGTAGAGCTATCAACAAGTTGTAGGACAGTAGGAGTGGACCTCATGCTTGCGATATTTAGTTGTTGTAGGATGTCTTTATTCATTATATTTATTGTTGCCCGTAAATCAATCAAAGCATTCTTTACTTGGACCTCGTTTATAACAACTGCTACCATAGGACTGTCTGGATCATTATACTTGGGAATAGTCACTTTTCCCAACATGATGTTAGCTAGTTGTCCCACCACATGAACTGTAGTTGGGTCTTTCTTTTTCCTACCCGGCTTCTTGAGACAGGCTTCCTTGATGGCTATTTCGTAGATTGGAACATCCTTTATGGCCTGAAATAGAGGTATATTGACACATATATGCTTTAGCTAATCCAAGATATCAAAATTTGTATCCTCATTTTCTTCCTTCTTGGAAACTTCCAATCTCTAAGGAAATGGTGGCTCTTGTTTAGTCTACTTGACTTGGACTGGTTTAGGATTTTTAGGTACACTAGGCTAAATGGGATCATTTAGAGGTTCCTCTTCCTCTCCCACAGGGAGCTCAGTGATAATGAGCTTGGAAGGGGTCGGTAGAGTAGTACCTAAACGCAAGTGGATATCACTTACACTCACAGCATATGCAGGGAATTGATTTGAATCAGTAGAGTATGCAGGTTGTTGCTATGGTTTGTTATTTGGATTGGGTATGGGCTGAGTTGGTAGTTGAGTAGGTTTAGGTGCATTTGAACTAGGATTAGCAGGTGGAGGAATTATAGCATGTTGTTGAGGTTGAGAAGGTGGTTTCATGTAATTGGTTGTCTGAGTAGGCCATTATTGCCCTCCTCTCCATTGATTCATTTGCTGCCAATTTCCTGGAGGTGGTTGCTAGTGTCCTTGAAATTGCTGCCAATTCCCTTAAGGTTGTTGCCACTGGGGTGGAGAACTCTGATGACTAGGCCAAGTATTTGGAGGGTTACTGCAAGGATGCAATGGATATCCTCCATAACTGAGTGGATATGGGGGTTGTCATTGGTTACCAAAGGAATAGGAATTGAAATATGGCCCAGCATAGGATAGTGGATCCAGTGGCATACCTTGTCTTGGAGCCCAGGGCTTCCTTTGTGCAACATAGTAGACTTGGTCTTCTTCAATTTGGATTGGCTTGAACTCAATTGGAACTTGCTTGCTTTCAATATTAGCTATCATCTTACATATGCAGTCCTTCTTTTTCCTGCAGTGGGGGCAATACTCTATCAACATTGTCTCTTCCTCCTCTTGCTTCTTCTTGGCCTGAAGTGTATCTAGCTGAGTAGCTAGATTATTGATAATGTCTTGCTTGAAGTCTACCATCAAATGAGTAATTTTCATTCTTGAGACTCCACTGGTAGTTGACTTACCCATGGAAGATTGGTAAGCTCTCCCTTTCTTTGAAGCTACCCTAGAGTAGTTCTGGCATATTTTCTTGATATCTTCCCAAGGAACTTGGGAAATATCTCCTCCTCCCATGAGGTCCAAGGCATCAGTGCAGCTGTCATTGATTCCTCTTAGGAAAAAAAACTTCTATGATTCTTCATTAAGTGCATTGTGTGGAGATTTTTGTAGGCAAATAGAAACCTTGCAATGTAGTCTTTTAGGCTCTCATCTTCCTTTTGTTGCATCCTAAAAATGTCACCTCCTCTCATGTCATTGCCTCTTCAATATTCCTTGTATTTCTCAAGGAATTTAGTCTTCATGTCTTCCCAAGTTTCCATAGTATCTATGCCTAGGCTCATGAACTATCTTAATGCAGCCTCTTTCAAAGTGGTAGGAAATGGCTTAGTATAATCATAACTCGTGCAAAGTATGTCAAACTCAAATAAAAAGGTATCAGGATCTTTTGTGACAAGTCCATAAAAATTTGGGAGTGCTGAGGTAGGAATATTCTTGATGTTGTCAACTTCATTCTGATGGGCAATGGGGAAAGGAAAAGCTAGTTGGTTAGGTATGTTCCTATTTGCATCACCCATTCCTGCTTGATGTTGTTCCAAAGCAAAGGGATTCTCAAGTTGTTTTTGATCTTCAGATGAGACTTCAGAACTAGTTAGATCAGGATATGCATCAGCAAAGGGGTGTGGATCTTCTTCTTCTTCTTCTGGTAGATTCTAATAGTCAACTAGCTAGAATGGATTAGGATTTTTAGGAAGGAATCTCCCATAAGCATCCCTTCTCCTTCCTCTATGCATGTGGTATCACTCACTATCAGCTAGCTCACACAAAGAATTGGTAAAGAATAAGGGGGTCATTATTTCCTAAATGAGGATATGCTAAGAACAACTTCCAGATTCACTATAGGAAGAAAAACTACCAATGACTCCAAAAGACTCCCTAGTTTGACACCATCCCTAGCAATGGTGCCATAAATGTTGGCCTCCTAAAATGATCTTAATAGCTAAGCCTTTACAAACATGATTTGGAGATTGGACATCTAACTTGAATAGCCATTTCAACCATCATGAAGGTGCATTTAACTTGTCAACCTAGGGACGTAAACTTGAAATGGGTCAGCACAGTATGTGCACTAGGAACTCAAAGTAGCCATTCTATTCTACAGCTAAGGAACACACAATACTAAAAGTAAATTGCTTGAAAAGGAATGAAACAAATGTTGAACATCAATCAATGACTATGCTAAGTAGAAATGCATAATAGGAATGAAAATTTGGTCAACACACAGGACACTGCTCTATCTACTTTGGCTGCAGGAACAGTCACAGAATGAAATTCTAGTGTCTACAAGAACAATCGGTGCCAAATTTCTAAGTATTAAACAGCAAGTAATACTAAACTAAGAAGACGGATTACTCACCAAGTGGGCCCCCTTGGATAAGTATCCTCTAAAACTAGTGAAAACTTAGATGCTCGAACTTGGAACTTTATTTTATTTGTGAATCATAAGTACAAAAGAGTAATGTATTTGTATTACTGGAAATTGGAGAGTGCAAGTACAATATCAAATCGTGCAACCTCCTGAAGAAGGAGCATCAGATCATTATTTATACTAACAACTAACGAGTTAGTAAATTCCAGGACTGGGAGGATGCCATTTAGGGAAAACAGAGGAAATGGAGCGATGGTGGTTATGCATGCATGGAATCTGGTTAGACATGTAGGTCCAAATGCAAATCTAGCACAGCAGTAATGCCCATGTATGCTCGATCATTAAAGTCCACTACAAGGCAGTTATGTTCAGTTGCATGAAGAATATTTTGTCATCGGTTGTCTTTGACTTGGAGCAATTCCTTTGTTGGATGTTATGGTGCATGCCCAACTGGTGGTGTCTTCCTCAACTTGGCGTATTAAATCTGCATAGCAAGGTTAGTACGCATAATACCTGCACATCTATAACCACTCTAAGAAACATTCATTAACCACATGCAGAATCAATATAGATAATCCACATATTATGCCAAATGTCATTAAAGCTTGCAGAGATAGGATTAAGTCCAATGTCAATGGTTTGAGGGAAACATTATGAAAATATCAACATTTAACATTAAAGTCCATGACATCTATCAGTAAATAAACTATAGATTCTACCCAAAAATGGACCAAAAACTTAGCTCATCAGTGCCATCAAACTCTCGTTTGATTGATACACCTGCCTTTTCTTTGCATGATAAGTGATATCAAGGTTTACCTCTATCCTACATGCTCGAATTATCTTTCATGGTTCTCCTCCCCTATATATTGGGGGTAGTGATAACCTATTCTGAAGAAGTGTGTCCTTCTTAAGGACCCCCTCTCTTCTCTCTATCGTTCAATTGAAGCGTCCCTTGAGTGGACCCCTCTTTTTTCACGTCGAGTTCCCGAGGGATCCCCTTTGAAATTCTTTATCTCAAATGGATTCTTTCATGTCTAGCTTGGGGGAAGCCTAACTAGACCTCGCTTTTCAAAAAAAGTGCCCCTTGAGTGGACCCCTTTTTTTCTTTTGAAGGGTTCCCAAGGGACCTCTTTGAAATCTTTTCTCCTTCAAATGAATCCTTTGCATCTAGCTTGGGGGCAGCTTGACTAGACTTATTTTGTATCTTCACGTCTAGCTTGGGGGCAGCCTGACTAGACCTATTTCATAACTTTGCATCTAGCTTGGGGGCAGCCTGACTAGACCTCACTTTTCAAACAACGCGTCCCTTGAGTGGACCCCTCTTCCTTTTTAAGGGTTCCCGAGGGACCCCTTTGAAAGCCTTTAAATTTGGCAATGGTTTGTGTGACTGTCTGCTCACTTGCTTTGCAGGACCGAGAACCTATAAAGCTCCTTTACGTACTTACTTGGTGATACGGGTTCTCCTCCTTAAGCGGGGATTACTTTTATCACCTATCTTTGGTGATACAGGTTTTTCTCCTTAAGCGGGCATTGCTTTTATCACCTATCTTTGGTGATATGGGTTTTCCTCCTTGAGCGGGGATTACTTTTATCACCTATCTTTGGTGATATGGGTTTTCCTCCTTGAGCGGGGATTGCTCTTATCACCTTTACTTTGTGATACAGGTTTTCCTCCTCGAGCAAGGATTTATTTTATCACTTTTACTTCATGATACGAGTTTTCCTCCTTGAGCGGGGATTGCTTTTATCACTTTTACTTTGTGGTGTGAGTTCTACTCCTGAGCGGGTTTTGCTTTCACCACGTGCTTTGTTCATTTCTATATTTCTCTTCTCTCTTGTATATACCGGATCAAAGATCTACACCTTCATCCTGAGTATATGCCATTCCTCTCTTCATCATATAATTCTTCTATTTATTGGGGATGATGCACAGTGTTGAGACAACCTTTTACATCAAGGTCTCTTTCACTTTGCTGACTCAAATCCTTTAGCTTTCTATACCATAACCTTGTTGTCTAGTGCAGATTCTTCTTGTCTAATGTATTGTCTTTGCGGATCGTTAGCCTGGGGGCATGCTTCCATGGTTCGAAGAGTTATTTACTTCCTCTACAGTATCCTTTTGGCATATGATGTTCTTTAAGTTTAGTAGATTTCATTTAGCATGCATATTAATGTAGATTCATATGCCCGCTAAAGTGGGGGAAAAATGTATAAGAGTAAATTTGCACCCTTGCAATTTCGCTTACATTCTTGTGTCCGCTTTAGTGTCCACTCCCTTAGCATCTTGAGTAGGCTCATTTTAACCCTTGCATCAGCCTTTCTCCCTCTCAGGATGCTCCAGCACCCCTTTTCAGTAGCCACCCTTACGTGTTAACTTTTCGTTGAACTTTGTGATTTTCCCGTTCGCATTGTTTTGTAGCGTGATGTGTCCGGAAACTAGCGCACCGTGTGGATGTATGTGCACCACACTAGCATCCTGTGACATGTAAATGCTCAAATGACCATTTCCAAGCATGTTAAATTCCACTTGTCAGCTAAGTTCATTAATGGAAATAGCTCGGGATTCTCTGTAACCGCCCAGGAAGCTTCTTCTCTCTCTTTAAAAGTCCTCTTTTCACTTCATCTGGGGACTTTCTTCCACTTCTAGTTTCTCTCCATCCTTTTACACTTTAGCTTTTTCTTGCATAGCTTCATAACAGCTTGTTGTAGCAACTTCAAGCTCTTTTTACAATACTCTTCACAACTCCATCCCTTTTACTCCATGCTTGTGAGCATTCTAGGATTCCATATCCCTTACCATTGCATCTTTACTACATGATACAGGTTCTCCTCCTTGAGAGGGGATTTCTTTTATCACCTCTTTTGTGATGCAGGTTCTCCTCCTTGAGCGAGGTTTTCTTTTATCACACGCTTACTTGGTGGTGCGGGTTCTACTCCTAGGCGGATTTTTCTTTCACCACGCACTTTTTCCACTCTCTCTTTCTCTATCTTCTTGGTTGTCTGTGGAGGTGGGAATAGCAAAATGGGGGTTTGACTGAGGAAAACCCCTATACAACCCCACCATTCTCTCCAGATATATCATGCATGTAGGTTTTGAAGGCGTTCACATGCTAGAGGTTTCATCACTCATGTGGTTGTAAGTATTTCTTACCTTTCTCCTTATCTTTATTAGTTCTACTTCACTCTATTTCAATTATGTCACTTTCCTGCATTTTAAGATTTCTTAGCAAATTCAAGTAGAAGTAATCACTTTAGCCATTTTTTTAGATAAACTCGCTCTTTGGTCTGTACAAGACGCCAGTGCACCGCACTGGTGTTAGTTTCCTACACTGACATCCTTTAGCTGAGAGCTTGTCAGTTTGTCTAGAAAATATTTATGACCTACTCTTTCAAATTTTGAAACTTTAGATGTTGTTCCTTGAGGTGGATTAGAGTAGTTCACCTCGTGAGGCTCTCTGAATGAAGAGAACATGTGAGTAGCGAATCCCCCTCTTCTACAACAACATAATTTTATGTATTCAGCCAAAAGAAGTTTACAAATTCTTGCTAATTACAACACTTCCAAAAGGATGCTACAACCTCAACATACAATACTTGATGAATTCAAATGATCAATTGTCACTGCAACACCTTTGATTCCTTTGGCTCACTACCTTCACCACTCACTCACTCACTTATTCTTTCAACTTATTTCCTTTAGTACACATTTTCTTTCATCTTACTACCTCCAACACTTCACTCACATACTTCTGCTTTCGGCTCACTGCCTTCAGCATGAGCATTTACACACTTTTTCGCACATTTGCACACATTCTTCTGCCTTCAACTCACTACATTCATAACATGCATTGAACACTCAACACATTATGCTACCACTTTTATCACACACTTGGTCTTCCATTTATATCCTCGGCAAGCTTCAAAAAACTTCTTGTCAGCCAAAATGAAACGTATGACATGAAACGTGTAATGGCCATAAGAAGGTTGGCTCAAAACATCCATGAGAAAAGGAAATTGAATGTGGTCCAAGCCAAGAGATAATAAAGACCTATTTTACTTATGCACATAATCATGTGTTAGCGCACACAATAAAAACTTGGTGTAAACAACTCAATATACCGAGTTGGCCCAACAAACACTTAACCTTCCAAATATTAAATTCAGACCATAAGATGTATCAAAGAGACTAAATAACATCATGTGGATCACACTACAAGCATTAAATAATATTCAAAAAAAAATCATGCCCTCCTTTTATAGCTTCACGCGACAATAAACTAGCACAGGAAAATAGAAATTGAACCAGTATCTCTTGCATACCCAAAAAACATAGTTTTGAGATAGAACATTGAAAACTCCACTTGTGGTACACCTCAACATTGAAAACTTGAAGGGATAAAATAGATAGGAATTTTGAACTCATCCTCCAAACCACAAGACCACAACATCAACTGTGGAGAAATGTAAAGAATTTCTTTAAACCTTCATGATTGTGATAGTACAGTCTTCACATTGCTAGCTCTTGAAAATTTTGCAATAACTTCTATGTTATAAAAATAGGAACATACATGCTTCTCACTTTTATCTAACTAAATTCTAAACTATTAGGCTATATCATCAAATGCAAAGTAATGTGAAGCATTCTCTAGAGCATTATAAAACCAAAACATATCAAAATTATATTCGTTGGATAGCTCATTCTGAAGGCTACCTAATTCTAGTTGGGTTTGTGAAGTCTCCGCCATTTTCATGTTCAAACCGAGCTTCAAAGTGAAAAACTTTAGGTTTTTTTGTGTCTGAGGGGGAGAATGAGGGTTAAGGGGGGTTCGAGCAAACCACCTCACATAATGCATTTTTATTTTGTTTTTGGACGGGAAACTAGGGAATGGGTTCGCTCGAACTAGTAGGTTCGCACGAACCCCCAAAATCACATTTTTTGGCATGGGGTCATTTTTTGTGAGTTCTCCTTCCTAACTGGAATTTTAAACCACTATTGTGGCTTCACCCATTGGCAAAAGTCTTAGGTTCTATTCTTGATAAAAATATATATTTACCTGCTCATTTACCCTTGCAAATCTCCTTCTATTATGCACACCTTCATTTGTGTCTCCAAATATCTAATCTTTTGAATGATTATTTTGAACATACTTGGTAGGAATCTTGGGGACTTTCTCTTGTATTTCTTCTTCTCCTAAACCCCTGAGCAAATAGGTTCATCAGACCAATAGCCCTCTTGTCGTGTGTGTTTTGATATGATTCTTTATGAACTCTAACATTTTTACTTTCAACAATATTCCTCAACCTTTTATTGTAACACTTGTAGGATTTTCTCCTAGTTGAGTATCCAAGAAAGATTCCCTCATCAAATCTTGAGTCAAATTTTCCCTAACCTTCCTCATATCTTTTGATAAAACATCTACTTCCAAAAAATTTGAAATATATGACAATTGTTGGTCTTCGATACCATGGCTCATAAGGAGTCTTGTTGTTTTCCACCCTTAGCTGACTCATGTTAATAATATAGACAACAATATGGATTGCTTATTTCTAGTATACATCAAGCATCTTGGCTTCATTCAACATTATCCTAGCCATTTCCTGAAATATTCTATTTTTTCTTTCTACTGCTCCATTTTTCTAAGGAGTTATAGTAGAAAATAGATGTCTCTTTATCCCATGTTCCTCAAAAAATTCATAAAACTCATTTAATGTGAATTCACCACCTCTATCCGACCTTAAACACTTGATTCTAGCATCATTTCATTTTTAACCATTGACTTGAAAATTGTAAACCTACTGAAAGCTTCTAATTTTTCTCTTGAGAATGTAACCCATGTCACCATAGAGAAATCGTCAATGAGTAACATGAAATACCTTTCACCTCGAATACTCTTTTTCCTGGTAGGTCTGCACAAATCAGTATGAATCAATTCTAATGGTTTTGTGGAAGAATACTCCTTGGTCTTGAATATTATCCTTGTTTGCTTCCCAATCTGACATTCTTTACACAAGGTGCTTGCAGGCTTGACAATATTTGGCATATCTCTCACTACTTGCATGGAGCTAATATTCACAAGATTATCAAATTTGATGTGTCCCATCCTCTTGTGCCACAACCAGCATTCATTTGTCTTTCCTATAAGATAGCTTCTTCCATTAACCTCTTTAGGTTGTACAAGTTGTTTTTTGTCCTAGCTCCTTCTACCACCAATTTTCTAGAACTTACTCTTTTGATTTCACACCCCTGGTCATGAAATATAAGATTATATCCCTTGCTACACATATGGCTTACATTGAGAAGATTATGCTTGAGATCTTCAACATAGAAAATATCTTTCTCCTTGTATTTTTCATCAATACTTATGGTTCCCTTTTCACAAATCTTTGTTGGTGAATTATCTCCAAACTTTACTAATCCACTATTCCACTTTTAAACCAGATTGATGAATTTTCTTTTTTCACCAGTCATGTCACTTTAACAACCACTATCTATTACCTAGATTTTTTTTTTTCCTTGAGCATGAAATGATGTTTGGACAACCATTGAGTTTTCAACCTCATTTCTTGTTTCCTTGACTTGCTTAGCAACATCTTCCTTTTGAATTTTTTATTTTACTAAATCACTTATGCAATATTTTGATATCAAATGTTAAGAAATTGGTGAAAAATGATAGTAAAATTATACGCATAAAGTTCTCAAGTAAGATTATCTAAAATAAATTATGAGATAATCAGCTACTAAATCTAAAATTTAACATAGAGAAACACATATAACAACACATTATAATCAACTAACATGCATAAAATCAAATATACATTGAGAAATTATTTTAAGAAAAAATCCACCACCAAAGAGACACCAAGCTTGTATTAATCACAATGAAAGTGTTACATCAATACAATCTACTCTAACTTTCTAATATGGTAGCATTTTAAAAGAATAATAGTATGTCTATAAATAACCATAAGAATCCACTATCCCATGCCTCCAATATATAAGAAAATAGGAAACTAGAAACCATAAATGGTTTCCCAAAACTAATAGCCAAAACCAAAAGCATTAAAAAATATATAATATCTTGTGGTCATGGCTAAGTGACCTAATATATTAAATAACTCCCCATACACCTCTTATATATCTTACAACATTATTATGCACCATAGAGGTTAGATTTTTTTGTAAAGTCAAATTTACCAACTTTTAAATCTCAAGCACTTCATGATTGCATTCAATGAATTTTTCATAGCACCTATATTTAAGAGATTCCCAATTAGTATTAATTTGACCTTTTCAAGAAAAATCACCACTTAATATCTTCTTGTAATAAATAAATATTCTCAGGCTACCCACACACAGGTATCCCATTTTTCCCACTTGAACATATTTGGAGATAATATTTATTTATCATCTACATAATTAAATTAAATTAATTAAAACATAGATTGCAAGTCCAGTGGAACCCTTTATTTACCATCTAACATATTTCTAGATTTCAAGGCATGTTAATTTTACTACCTTCATCAATTTGCATACAAACTTTAATTATAGAGCTAAGCATTCTCTCTTCATTAATTATTATTTATAACATGATCATGCTCATTGCCTAATATTATTTAATGTAATCCATTCTATTCTACTCCATCTACAACTCATGTTATATCTTAGGTTATTTTTTTATTACTTGTGTTTATTTACCCAATTAGTCCAAGGAATATTATTTTCCTTTTCATTTTGATGAATTTGATAAACTTACCCAACATTAAAAAAAAAAAAATAACCAAGTTTTCAAATATGAATTTAATTTTTTAAAGGGTAATGAAAAGAAGGGAAATGAAAACCAAGTGACTAATAGATTTAATTTTCCTGTAATATAACAAATTTTAACTTTGATAATCCTAGAACAATGTACTTCAAATTTAATTTGAGGGAAAATATTATCACTCTTCCTCCTATTCATCCTATAGGTACTACTCAAGCACTTCCTAAATGGTATAACATGAATGCACATTATAATCATCATCATGTTAGCGTACATCTTATAGAATAATTCACATTTCTTAAACATAAGGTCTAAGATCTAATTAGAAGTAACAAAATCATAGTTGAAGGGTAAATGATAATAATAATCAAACAATTACACCTACTAATAGTCATTTCAAAATATTTACAAATCCATTTCCAAAGCACTCCACAATGTAGATGTTATTGCTATTTATAATACAATTAATAATGATGATCATACATTTATTGGCAATTTTGATGTTACACCTTCTTCTATGTGAACATGGATTACATTTTTCGGTGAAGAAATTTTGAAAGATAATTATTATGGTTCATTATATATTGAGGGAAGTATTCATGATGTGCATCATACTTAATTCTTAATATATCCTACTTGTCAACATAATATTTTTAGTAGAGATAAATTGTTTAACAACCATATCAAGGACAAAGACCATGTACATTTAGGATTTTCATTGAAAATTAAAAATGGAATGTTAATTTGTATATTAGGTTTTACTTTTCTAAGGATTCACAATGGACCTAAAGAGTTTCAAGCGTTATTTTATTGTACTCCTTTATATAAATTTGTAATTTTGTTTGGTAGACCATGAATTAAACAATACAAAGTTGTGCCTTCATTTTTATATCAACATGTTAAATTTATACATTAAGAACAAGTGATAAAAATACAAATATCTCACAAGTCAAAATTAAATGCTAGTCATTTCGCATTAGATACATTTATTAGGACAACCAATTATGTTCCATATAAAAATGATGATGGTGTTCATAATTTGTATAAGATTCATCTAGATGAGCTAGTAAGAATTCATTTGAGACTTGAAAGAGGGTCAAATTGTAAAGGAAGAAGTATTAAAAAAAGCAAGTATATGTTGGAATATTTAATTTTGCAATCAGCAGAATTTTCCCCCTGCCATGTCACATGAAGACCATGTTACAGCCAACGAACACCTGCAGCAATTAATGAAGTTTGGTGAATTTGAAATTTGAAAGAAGCACTCATTTTCATGAGCATTTTGAAACAAGAAAAAAATGAATGTCTTTGTATTCGTTGGAGAGACAGCATGAAGAAGTTTTGTTTTTTGGAAGGTGACCCTACAGCAGCAGATGAAAATGGAATGTTCAACACATATCAGTGACAGCAGCAACACAGGGAATGTTTTAGCAGACGCAGCACATTGTCAGTTGCATCTATAGGATTGTAGCAGTTTATGTATTTCGGTGTGAGAGTAGCACCATTTGTACTGGACATCTATCCAAGTTAGTTTAGTTTTTTTTTTCATGTAAATCAGAGCATGTTCTCTGAGTTTTTGTATTTTGAAGAAAGCAAGGAATATATGCAAAGTTATTTTATGTTTGTTTAGTCTTGTTGTCACTGTGTGTACTCTGTGCATTTTCTATGTGTTTATTTTTGTTCTATCAGTCCAGTAACAATAGAAAAGTTGTGTATCAACACCCCTGCCACCCAACAAGTGGTATCAGAGCCCTATTTTTTTGGGTAGTCAAGTTAGTTTGTTTGTTTATTGTGGGTAAATCCCTAGGTTATCTAGGCATTGTCTAATATTCTCAAATTTGAGAAATATGGCAGGAGGTGAGAGCAAAGGTTGGCAGCAACCACCACATTTTGATGGAAAAAATTATGATATATGGGCTAAGAAGATGAGAACCATCTTAGTTGAAAATGATCTATCATAGTTGGCCACAAATGGGTTCAATGATATCAGTGATCCAAATGCATTTGCAGCCCTTTCAAATGTATAGAAAAATCAGTTGAAAGAGATAAGAATGAAGGATGCAAAAGCCCTCAGCTTGATTGAGGCAGCCTTGAGTGAGGCTATTTTCCCATGTATTGCAGCAGCAAATTACTCAAAGAAAGCTTGGGATATATTGCAAAATAGTTATAAAGGGACTGACAAAGTGACGTTAGCTAAGTTGCAGCTCTTGAGAAGAAACTTTGAGACTCTACAAATGAAAGATAATGAGTCCATTTCATATTTCCACACTAAGGTTTCAACCTTGGTAAATCAGCTGAGAGTCAATGGCGAAACAATAGAAGAGCAAAGGATTGTTGAGAAAATCCTAAGAAGTCTTCCTACTAAGTTTGATTATGTAGCAGTTGCCATTGAAGAAGCAAAAGACTTGTCTCAAATGACCATATATGAGTTGATGGGTTCACTACAAACCCATGAGCAACGGTTGAACAGATCTGCTCCTTCCCTAGAGCAAGCCTTCAAAGCTTAGACCAATGCAAGAGGTCAGGGAAGAGGAAGAAACAATAGAGGAAGAGGTCAAAGAGGCAAAGGCAGAAACAATTCTGGAAGAGGAGGTTTTGACAGCACAGAGGGGACAAGCAGCTCACTGTCAGCAAACCAGAACCAGAGGATGAACAGCAATTTGAATCAAAGGAGTGACAAAAGTAATGTGCAGTGTTATTACTATCACAAATATGGAAATTATGCTAGTGAATGTATAAAGAAGCAACGTGACCATGGAGGCCAAAATGCTAATGTAGCAAATGAGAACAAAGCTAAAAATGACAAACAGTCACATGTATTCATTGTTTGCAACCTTGTTGAGCGCAACAATGATGAAGTATGGTACTTGGACAGCAGATGCAGCAACCACATGAGTGGTAACAAGAATTTCTTTACCTCCATTGACAGCAGTATAAAAACTAAGATCAAAATGGGAAATGATGAGAAGGTTCCCATCATTGGAAAAGGTGTAGTCAGCATCCAAACCAAGAATGGTGAGAAGCAACAAATCCAGGATGTCTATTATGCCCCCGGCATAAAACATAATCTATTGACCATTGGACAAATGGTCCAAAACGGTTACAAAATCCTGATGGAGAATGGAGAATGCAAAATATTTGATAGAGGAGGCAACAAAAGAGTGATGGTTGCAATACAGATGATGAGAAATAGAATTTTTCCTCTCAGGATGCACATAGTGTCTACGACGGGAATAGAAGACAGTCAACAATAGCATTGTTCACTAGCACTAACAGCAGTTTCACAACAGTCGATGGTTGAACAGTAGTCTACATTCAAAATAGTCATCAAATACCCATCCAAGCTATGGCATTTAAGGTATGGGAACTTAAGCTTTTCAAGTTTAAGTTTATTGTCTAGGAAAGGTATGGTTAAGGGTTTACCATCCATTGTAGAACCCGATGGAAAGTGTGAGGCTTGCATTTTAGGAAAACAACATAGGAAACCATTTCAATCCAAGTATTCTAGGAGAGCAAAGGCACCACTAGAGTTAGTGCACTCAGATTTGTGTGGACCCATGAAAACCCCCACCTTAGGAGGAAATACATATTTCATGACTTTCATAGATGACTATAGTAGAAAAATATGGGTCTAGTTCTTGAAAAAAAAATCAGAAGCCTTTGAGAAGTTTAAATGGTTTAAGGCTGCAGTTGAGAAGGCGAGTGGTCACTATATCAAATCCCTTAGAATAGATAGAGGGGGAGAGTACATCTCAAAAGAATTCCTAATTTTTTGTAGGAATGAGGGCATTCACAAACAATTTACAACTAGGTATACCCCACAGCAAAATGGAGTGGTCGAAAGGAAGAATAGGACCATTCAATATATGGCAGCAAGTATGCTTAAAGCAAAAGGGTTGTCATGCATATTTTGGGGAGAAGTCGTAGCAACAACAGTCTATATATTGAATAGGTGCCCCACAAAATTTGTCTGTGATAGGATTCCACAAGAGGCGTGGACAAACAACAAATGGAGTGTTGAGCACTTAAGGATATTTGGGTGTGTAGCATATGCACTTGTGCCAAAAGAGAAGAGGCAAAAATTTGATGATAAAGGAGAAAAGTGTATCTTCATAGGCTATAGTGAGGAGTCAAAATCCTACAAATTGTACAATCCCATCACCAAGAAAGTTGTGATTAGTAGAGATGTTATATTTATTGAGAATGAAGCATGGGATGGAATGGTGGATGACACCACGGGTATTTATGTTACAATACCCCTTGATGATGAAGAAGTTGCAGATGATAGCAACATAGGGGGAGCTCAAGAGAGCGATAGCTCAGCAAGAAACCATAGTAGAGCATTAGAAAATAGCAGCTCTGGTGATCTGCAGCAGAATAGTAAATCTAGTAGTGTTCAGCAAAGACAGTAGACTAACAGCTCCAGAATTCAGCAGAGCAGTAGCTCCGACGGTCAGCAGTATAGTAGCTCCCGAGGTCAAAGTAGTAGCAGTTCGGAAGCAAACTCAGACCCTACACTCGCATCATTGATGCCACATAAGATAAGGAGTGTGAGGGAGATCTATGACAGCACATAGCATGTTGATTTTGATGAGAACTCAGATTTTTCACTATTCTCCTATAGTGATCCAACATACTTTGAGGAAGCGGTGAAAGAAGATAAATGGTGTAAGGCCATGGATGAAGAGTTGGAGGCTATAGAGAGGAACCAAACATGGGAGTTGACCGAGTTACCCAAGGGTAAGCAAGTGATTGGAGTGAAGTGGGTCTATAAGACCAAGTGTACTGCAAAAGGGAAAATTGAAAGACACAAGGCAAGACTTGTTGTCAAAGGGTACAAACAGTAGCTCGGTATTGATTGTGATGAGACATATGCACCAGTTGCAAGGCTAGAAATAGTGCGGACAGTGATAGCAATTTCAGCACAGCATCAGTGGAAAGTGATGCAGATGGATGTAAAGTCAGCCTTCTTAAACGGAGTGCTGAAGGAGGAAGTGTACATGGAGCAGCCACCTAGCTATGAAGTCCCAGGGCAAGAGGACAAACTGTATAGGCTCCGGAAAGCTCTTTATGGGCTAAAACAAGCACCTCGGGTGTGGTACAGCAAAATAGATGCTTATTTGTTGAGCAATGGCTTTAGCAAAAGTAGCAGTGAGCCCACACTCTACATCAAATCAGCCGAAGGTGATATTTTAATTGTTGTTTTGTATGTAGATGATTTGATTTTTACTAGTAACAGTGATAGCAGAATTGCTAACTTTAAGGAGGTGAGGAAAAATGAATTTGAGATGACGGATTTAGGTTTGTTGAAGTGTTTTCTTGGGATAGAAGTTCAGCAAACACAGCATGGCATTTTCATTTCACAATCTAACTATGCCAAATAGATTTTAAGAAGGTTCAAAATGAATAACAGCAAACTTTCCCCCACACTGACAGCAACAGGTTTGAAACTGCGCAAGACTGACAGCAGTAAGGAAGTGAACCCAACCCTTTACAAAAGCATGGTTGGAAGTTTGATGTACTTGACATCAACTAGGCCTGATTTAATGTATGTAGTAAGCTTGATATCTAGGTTCATGGAGGAACCTAAGGAGACACATTGGCAAGCAAGAAAGAGGATTTTGAGGTATGTCAATGGAACAATTGGTTATGGCATTTTGTATGCAGCATCAAATGAATTTAAGTTGGATGGTTTCATGGATAGTGATTGGGTAGGAAATGTGGATGATAGGAAGAGCACATTTGGCTATGTCTTCAACATGGGATCAGGTGCAATCTCATGGGAATCAAAGAAGCAATCGATTGTCTCTCTCAGCACAGCAGAAGCAGAATACATAGTGGCAAATGCAGCATCTTGTCAGGCTATTTGGTTGAGGAGGATCCTTGCAGATTTACAGCAACAACAAATTGACAGCATTGTCATTCATTATGACAATGTGTCCTCCATAGCGCTAATGAAGAATCCGGTCTTCCACGGACGAAGAAAACACATTGAGATTCGTTATCACTTCATAAGGGAACTTGTAGAACAAGGTGATATTTAATTGCAGTATTGCATATCCGAGCAGTAGCTCGCCGACATCTTCACCAAGGCATTTCCAAAGGATAGTTTTGAATGCCTAAGAGATAGGCTTGGCATTATGGATAGCTTCGGAGATCAGCTCCAAAAGGAATCTGTAGAGTGATAGCTGACTTGCAGATTAAGGGGGAGTGTTGGAATATTTAATTTTGTAGTCAGCATACTTTTCCCCTTGCCATGTCAAATGAAGACCATGTTATAGCCAACGAACACCTGCAGAAATTAATGAAGTTTGGTGAATTTGAAATTTGAAAGAAGCGCTCATTTTCATGAGCATTTTGAAACAAGACAAAAATGAATGTATTTGTATTCATTGGAGAGAGAGCATGAAGAAGTTTTGTTTTTTGGAAGGTGACCCTGCAGCAGCAAATGAAAAGGGAATGTTTAGCACAAATCAGTGACAACAGCAGCACAGGGAATGTTTTAGCAGACGCAGCGCATTGTCAGCTACAGCTACAGGATTGTAGCAGTTTATGTATTTCAGTGTGAGAGTAGCACCATTTTTATTGGACATCTATCCAAGTTAGTTTAGTTTTATTTTGTTCATGTAAATCAGAGCATGTCCTTTGAGTTTTTGTATTTTGAAGAAAGCAAGGAATATATGCAAAGTTATTTTCTGTCTATTTAGTCTTGTTGTCATTGTGTGTACTCTGTGTGTTTTCTGTGTGGTTATTTTTTGTTTTTTCAGTCTAGTAACAGTAGCAAAGTTGTGTATCAGCACCCCTGCCACCCAATAGTATAGAAGCAAAGAGTGTAAAAAATAAAAAGAACATTCCAACGAAAAATCAAAAGAAAGTCCACTCGATAAGGGGTTGGTAGTAGAAAACTCTAGAAGTAGTAATGTCTAGATATGGAGATAGGAATAAGTATTAAGGTAGTGGTGACAGTGGATGTGAGTTTTTTTGTGACTATGTATGGCACTTGCAATTTAAGTTCCAATATTGTGTCTGTTTGGGTTGGCTTCTGTGAGGTGGTGGTTTTATCTCTGTTGTGTGGAATCCATGGTTGCCTCTATTGGTATATGTGACATTGGTGGTGTTATGATCAAGGAATAAAAGGAGAAGGGGAATAACGAAGTGGGCTTATCCAAGAAACACAAGAAGTGGGTCTCTAGGGTAGAGGCAACTATAGATTTTATTAATTACATAGATAAGGAAATTGAGAGCCCCAATTTGCAGAGGTGGTTGAGGATAATTTGGGAAGTTTCAAGGGAGTTGGATGGGATGTTGGAGGTTGGGTTGCACTCTGCAATGAAAAAGTATCTACTGAATCTTGGTTCCTCTTGCGGCCATTAGAAGGATTTTGATGCCACTCAAGCATTGTCTTGTGCCTCAAGAATGTCTATGGCGGCATGATCCTACTTGATGCATGATGATGTGGGTGTCATTGTCATGCAGGTAGATTCTTGTCACGATTGTTTAATGACACATTTGTATGCTATCAAAATGAGGCAAATTTTCCTACAATTAGCTATGGAAGAGAACAAATAACTTCAAGATTGAGCTTCTAATGGATGTCATCCCTATGTTTTATAACTATTAGGTATTCGATAGTGATAGCTTGGAGGTGGAGATCCCTAAGGTGAAAAATAGTATCTGAATATATGTATTTTCAGTAGGGCTGGTGGGATGCAGCTTGTGCAATTTTCCCTGTTCCAAATCTAGGTTTTTGTCTAGTCATTTTTTTTTTCTCTCTATGGGGGTAGTAAAGAAGGTAGTGTGTGGGGCTTCAACCATTTCATTTATGTTTGGGTAGGGTAGGGTGGATATAGTTTTTATAGGTGGAATTTTATCGTGTTTTGAGACTCACTTTAGGCTTGGCCTAATTTTGTTGGTTCTTAGACTACAAAATCAAGATTTATTGAAAAAAAAATCAAAAGAAAGTTATTGAATTCAAATCAAAGCAAGATACATGGAAATAAAAGAAACAAGTTGTGTTAGAATCAAAGTATATTAACATACAACCACAACAATAAATGAAGCAAAGATGGCTTAAAAATATATTTTATCAGTTGATTTCAAAGTGTTTGTGTGAAGCACAAAGACATACATATTAAAAAGAAACATATGTCACTATAATAGCTAGCAAACAGTAGCATAAAAAGAAGAAATGAGAAGATAAATTTGATGATATATTTTGGACCAAAATTTTGTCCTCATGGATGAAGAAGAAGAGTTTGTTATTTGATGACCTTGTTACCATGTCACTAATACTCCTTTTATCTTCTTTTTTGTATTTGATCCTTGCTTATTTTCTTTTACCTTGCTTGGGGGTCATGCTAAATTTCCCTTATTTCATATTGTCTTTGATCTTTATCCTCACCTTTTTACATAATTGATCTCTTGTTCTCATCATATTATTTTATTATTCTCTTTTTAATCTAATGATCCTTTTGGTTAAATTTTTTATCCTTTTTCCTTTTGATTCATATGTTCTATCACTTGATACTATATTATTTCATGCATTTATGTTTTGACTATATCTAGCTATCATGAACACTCTATCTATGATCCATACTTCATATTATCTTATTAGGTTATCTATTATAAATTCCTTATCATTATTTCATCTAACCATTATGAGATTATATATTCTACAATTGGCATATCTCGCTACAATAGAATGTTTGTATTTTGATCTCACATTGTGACATCTTACTATATTTTAGAGCACTCATATAGTTATCATATAATTATGTTATTTATGACTATAAGATCTTTATCTTATGATTATATGACATTGCATTACTATATCTTATACATATATGATCTTATATGACCCTATCCTACTTTTTGAATTTATCACTAATACTAACATGAGGACTATATCTATTGATCTTGCATTACTATATCACATATCTTGATTCTATACACTTCTCCTTCATGATCATATGTATTTCCATGCTTTATCATATTCATCCTAAATCAAGGGCATCATGCTTCCCCTTTATTATATTGAGCTCTATTTCCATACTAAAACATAAAAATAAATATATATTAATATTTCATCCTAGGCTAAGATGTAGCTAAAACCTAGAATGAAAGATATTGCTCGGTTATGTGTGTGGTATGTTTCATTAAGGATGCACACAACCAATAAAAATGTTTGGTTGCTAACCTCAAGGGAGAGCCAAGTAGGGTTTGAATCTGATTGGGGTCTTTTTTAATTAAAAGGTTCTAAATAAATGAAGCATGCAAGTGACTAATGTGAATGAACTAACAATTAGCCTAAAACTATTGATAAAAACACAAAAAACTCAAAATTTGACAATAGAGAGGGAAAAGGTACTTAGAAAGGAACCTTTTATAAAAATGAGGTGTACATAGATGAGTGGGAAACTAGTGTGTTGTGCTAGTGTCTTGAGGGTAAAAATTTAGATCTGAGGATTTGATCAAGTCCAACATGCACTTTAGATCTATCCTTTGTCAGTTGTAGTCTAAATTCACTTCATGATCCTACAAATATGGAAAACCATAGTCTTCACATGTAGTTATAAAAGTAAAGAACAAAGTTAAGGTTAGGGTTCCAATAAGCTTTGAAATCTTTAGATCTCTCTCCACAAAAACCACGTGATAACATGCACACAAAAAAGGGGGAAATGTTTTTGTTGTATAAGGGCTTATCTTAGTCAAGCCTCGTGTAAGTGTTTCCACTTCCACAACAACAATGATGAGATGAGAGAGAGAATGCTCTAGGAGAGAATAGGTTAATATAAATTAAGAGAGAGTGTGTGCTCTAGGAGAGCAGAGGCTAAATCTGTAAATAAAGATAAAATAGTACCACATAAGTCTAAAAACCCTTAGGGATCCTTGAAGGCTCCATGAATCACACATAAGAATGAAGAGGATGATAAAAATATGCAAAAGGTTAGTACAAGTATAAAAAATATAGATCATAAAGATGGCAATCACATTACTTGAACATTAAAAGGTTGTAGCATAAGCTGCAGGTCTATATCTTGAATCACTTTCAGTGCTTGAACTACTTTTATACTTCCAAAAGATCAAAATATTTTCATAACATAATCTTCGTCAAAAGTTTCTCCCTTTTTTAAATGATAGAATGGACTTATATATATACGCACATACATTCACAAAAACAAGCGATCATTTGAGAAAATTCAACAAGAAGGTTGTGTCCCAAATCACATAAGGACCAACCTTAATTCAAAATTCAAATGGAAAAAATGGGCTTAGACACTAGGATAGGGCACTAGTGTCTTGCCTCTAAATTTCCCTAAGGCATGTGCCTAGGACCAAGAGTATAACCAAACTCATTAAAAGGCCCCCAAACAGGCACTAAACAAGCATGGATAAAAGCATACATAAAGTAAGGCTATTTTAAACCTAATGTGAAATTATAAGCAGCTATGATTTCTGATGCTACACATACTTGATTGTAAATCTAGACCTATATCACTTATATTATGATCAAACTCACTACATTTGAGGACTTACCCCATTGTCAATCCTTTGTGCCATTTACCCTATATTTATCTTATCTATTCATTAATCCTATTATCTTTTTGTGCTTCACACTATTTTTGGGCTTCATCTTATTTGATCCTATCCATACTACTAATCTTACCCTATCTATGTGTGTGTTCATGGATACAACATTAGGGTTATTTAGTGTACTTTCATGGTTATTTTGGAAATAAAGGGCCACATAAACATTATTTTAATCCCACTTATCTTGTTTATCCCACCTTATGTGTGTTTGTTATGATATTTCTTGGAAATATTTGTAAAAATACAAAAATATAGCAAACCACTTTGAGGGGGTTACCTCCAAAAATCAGAAAATATGGTATGAATTGAATAATTGATGATATGAGATTTGGGAGGAACATCTCCCCTTTATTTATAGGCTTAACCATGTAGGGAAATACCCCTTCATCCTTTTAAGGTATTAACTAAAACTATTTTTTTTGATAATATAAGCAGCATTTATAGGGTGTTGTACCCATTACACGAAAAGACTGCAGGGCCAAAAAGGAACCAAGTTCATCAAAACATCATAAAACCTATACTAAAAACAATAGAAATAGGATGTGTAGACACTGCACACTGACAGCGGAAACCCAGCACAATGCAAACCCGACACTAACTGTCCACACTTTCCCATTTTTGGACATGGAGGTTTAAAACATCATCCCCAATCTAGTTGGAACCTTCACCCACAGTATTCTTGTATGCTTCCTCCTTGATGACATCTGAAAGTGTTATGGTCAATCTATGAATCATTTTAATAGTGAACCAAGCCATACTATCGAATGTTCGTTCAAGTTTAATAACCCGCTCCTCCAACATGTCAAAGTCCTCATCCTTTCCTTTCTTGCTCTAGGTCGCCTCTTCCTCACCAACCCTAGGATCCAAGGAGTGGGTGGAGTCATCCTTAAGCATTCAGTTCATGTCTGAGAAACGACTAGGGCCCTCCATGAAATCTTCTTCCATCTCCTCAACAGTGTCTTTTTTCCTTCAATTTTGCCGCCAGTCTGCTCTAAATCACTAGGAATCTCATCCACTAGAGCCCCTTTTTTGTTCTTCGCCAGTCTATGGGACCTCCTAACACTAGTTTGTTCCATCCCCACATCAAAGCTTGTAGCCACCATGGTTTCACCCTTAGAGTCCTTTTCCTCAGCACTTTTTCCTTCACTATCAATGACCAACAAGTCCACCTGGCACGAAGATTCTTTTTTCCTCTTCTTCTTAGTAGTGGGTCTGTTGTCCTTCTTGATGGGTTTTTTTCTTAGCTCGCATAACCCAACCACATCCTTGGACTGGGCCAACTTGAACTCCCCTTTCTTCTTTTTTAATGGTGGTTTAGACTTAGGCTCAGCACTCGATTCATTTTCAGGCATGGGGATTTTCCTCTTAGGACCCATTGAAGCATTAGGGGAAGGATTATTGGGGGAAATGTTAGGAGGTTCCAATTCCTCCAAACATATAGCTGAGATAGGTTTAGGAGGGCACAAGTAAAAATGGAAGTGATAGATCCTAAGGATTAGGCCCTGATGCAGTGGCAAGGGAGGCAAAATATTAGGATTGAGAGCGGCAACATCATGGCAATCTTTGATCAAAATTTCTAGGGAAGTTAGTAGAAAGAAAGGAAAGTTGAGGATCATTTTGTGTCGTAGGTGATTTAATAGTGGAAAATGGTAAAATTAAAACACCTTGTATCTACCTTCTAAAGTAACATTTCATAAGAGCAAGACACACCTTGTCCCAAGGTTTTGGCAATGTCTCACAGTCGAAACCCAACTGCTTTTTAACTGACTTCTTGTTGTACTTGAAGAAGGCATTGAGACTCTCCAGGTCTTGCATTTTGGTGTGTTTTTTGTATTTCTTGTCATCACAGGAGAGGCTCATCGCCTTACCAATCACTTCCTCATCCACCTCGAATGAAATTCCACCCATGGTGACCCACCTATCCTTCCACGAACTAGCAAACTAGGTTGATAATTTCTCATCATGGCCCACAAGACTCTCTAAAAGCAATAACAAACCTCCCTCCATACAAATATTCCAAGCTATGGGGTACTTTTGAAACTCCTCATAGTTATCCAGCTCGGTCCTTACCCTATCACCACCCATCTCAACCCACAGCACATAGGAAATACCCCAGAGAAACAAAGTTAGCCAAAAAATGGACTGGCTGCCAGTGAACTTACTCTTTCCTAAATCATCATTACTCTGCCATCTAGGATAGTAAGGCATAATAAAAGCAATTAGACATTTACACACTTCAGCAGTCATTCTTAATGATGCCAGCTCTGTGGGGCCATAATCATCTCTTAAGAACCATAAGTTAAATCAATAAGCCATGATAATTAAATTTGGATAAATAATACTCGTCGTGCCAAAGGTCTCATTGAAGTTTCACATTTCCCCAAGCCTTTTAGCTGCGGGGGGGAGATTTGAAATTTTTATGTACATCTCATAAGATCTTATGCTTATCATAAGATATCTTAAATTGGAATTATTAAATAAATTGGTGATTAACATCACATTACACACATTCCAGGAGATTTGATAAGATATGTAGTACATTTGAAAAGACAATCCATAAAGGCCAAGGACCCCACCATACATAGTTATGAAATAAAAATAACCACTCTACAACCCATTTTAAACTCACCACCTCACTCGGCCTAGTCCTCATCATCCAAGGTCCCGACATGTAGTGCTACCTGTACATACCCATAATAAATAGCATTGTTAACCATCATTGAACAGTTATATTCCTCTATTCTACAAGGATTAATCTTTGTATATTTTTCGATAGCACCTCATGCCTTTTCCAACACTTGCATGGACACTAAGTGGACCCCAAGTTGGCCAGACCATCAACCACCTGGTTTCCCTCCCTATAGGTGTGAGTCAAGCATTTCCTTTCCAATTTTGAGACTAATAAATTTATGTCTAGTAAGATATCCATGATGTTCCAACCAAGCAACTGACCATGATTAATGGAGTCAATCACAGTCTTAGAGTCCCTTTCAATATGTAATTTTTTTATACCCAAAGTGACAGTGAACTTGACGCCCTTGAGTAGCACCCATGACTCAATTGTCATAGAAGAATGAATGTTAATTCCTCCAACAAACCCAGTAATCAAGTTACCCTTGCAGTCTCTTATAACACCACCAATACTAGCTATACCAAGGTTCCCCTTGGCTGCACTATCAAAATTCAGTTTAAACCAACCCAAACCCAAAGGTTTCCAAATAGTGTTTTTTCTAGCTAGGGACTTGTAATTATCAAAGGAATTGGTCTCAAGTTTTATGTTCCAAGAATTTTCCATTTTGATCTCCCAATCAGCAGGGGCAATGTCTGGTGGTTTCCACTTGAATAGGGAGATACTTTCAAAAATAAGTCTAGATCCAATGCCAAAGACTTCCTTGGGGCTCCTCTTAGTGTCTCTGAAGATCTAATTGTTCCTTTCTTTCCATAGGCACCAACATATGATGGGGTGGTTTGCTTCCATATTTCCATGGGGAGAGGGTGTTGAAAGGGTCCAATCCAACCTTCAATAAAGGATTTTAAATCCTTATTCAGGGTTCGGTGAGTATCCAGCTTTTGGAAAGCTAGGTCCCAAACCTCAACAGCATAAGGATAATGCAGTAATAGGTGATCCTCTGACTCTTCATTATTTTTTCATAACATACATGTATTCGGGATCAGAAAACCCCTTTTCCTTAGGTTATCTTGGGTTAGAATTCTATTGTGACAAGTCATCCACTAGAAGAAATTTATTTTTGGAATCAAGTGTCGATTCCAAACTTGTTTTCATATCCTGCTCTAAGAGCCCTTGTTCAGCAGCAAACTATAAGCCATCCTAACGGAAAGGTTTCCCTTGCTTTCCAAAGACCAAAAGAAATCATCCTTGACATCAGATAAGGGGATTATGGATAAGGAGAATAAGTCCTATAAGGAATAATCAAGAAAGTTTAGGTCAGGAGAAAGAGGGCAGCCTAAGCCTAAGTCTTTCCATCTCCTGACACCCAATGGACCATGAAGGTAGTCACAAACGTTCCTACCAAAGAATTGAATCACGGGTTCCATTAGGTTTTTAAACTCAGAAATGGCCAATGGGAAGGGTATGTGCAGGATCATCATAGAAAAAATAGGCCCTTAAGTGGGAAAAAATTTAGAAAAATCAGAGTTAGGAAACTTGACGTAAAAATTTGAATAAGTTATCTATGTTATTTCAAAAATATGTAAGAATAGAATCTATAGCAAATTGAATGTAGTTTCTAAACTACTAGGTTTTTTTAAATCTATTTGGTGAAAATTTGAAATTTCAATGCGGTAGTACTTAAATTTCAAGGAAAAATAAGTAGGTGTCTTTCTAACCACCTAACCACAATAAAATGATAATATTTTTTATAATATTTTAGATATAAGTAGAGGACTCATGTCTCGATGTGATGCAATTTTTTTCCAAGTAAATAATTAATTATGATTTTTTTATTTCAAATTTTAAAAAATATAAAAACTTGTATGTCTAACCACCTTAACTTGGTCAAAGCTTCATGAAATTCATTTTTTTTAATCCTATAGTATGCAAAACATAGAATGTGACGCATGTTTCGGATTCAAAAATGTGATATCGTTTGAAAGCTATAGATGTTTTTCAATCAGCCTATCAATTAGTACTTTAGTCATAATTCAAATAGAAAATGAATAATAATTATCTATTAAATTCAAAGTAAAGCATAATTTATATTGGTGGAAAGTTGAGAATCTCCTTTAAAAACCCTTTTCATTTCATCAATTTTGGGTAAAAAAAAGTCGTCGGCCACATACCCTACACATACCCATCATATCGCCACTTTTTGGCCCATCATGATCCTGCACATACCCGAAAGTCAAATAGCCAAGGGTTTTCCTAGAAGTGAATACAACTGCCACTACCAAGTTTCCATCTTAATCATTTTTGAAGTAGCTTCTTCATTTTGAAAATATTATTCTAAACTAAGGACCCATGGGGGTGATCTTTCGAAATGCACCTAATTAGGGGACAGTTGCCCAAGTATTTGGCATTCATTATCTTGCACCAATCCTTTTTATTCCTTAACTGGTCCCACCCCACCTTGGCCAGCAAGGCTTTGTTGGTAGATTGGACTTTCTTAATGCCCAGCCTTCCCCCAGACTTAGGAAGACATACCTTATCCCAACTAACAAGAGACATCTTCTTCTTTTCCTCAGTACCATACTAGAGGAAGACTCTTTGGATCTTTTCAATTTTTTTAGCAATGTAACAGGGCATTTTGAACATAAAGAGGAAATAAACTGAAATCCCCTAAAGGGTAGTAGTACGGATTTTTAGTTTACTAGCATGACTTAGGATCAAACCTTTCCACCCTGCAAGCTTCCTTTGAATCCTTTCAAGGTTAGTATTCCAGAAATTGGGAGTGATTTCCTTAACAGTGAGAGGGAGACCCAGATACACTGAAGGAAGTGAGGCACTCACACAGCCCAAAATAGCAATCACACAATCTTGTAGACCAGGAGTGCAGTTAAAGAAATAGATCATACTTTTATTATAATTAATGCACTAACTTGAACAAGCCTCATAAAGATTGAGGCAAATTTTCTATTTCCTGACTTCCACAACCAAGGCTTTTCCAAATAACATAGTGTCGTTCACAAATTGTTCAATGGTAGCAGGGTCAAGAGTTGTGGCCATCTTGACACCCTTGATGGAGCCCTCCAACAGCATATGAGCAACATTCCTACTCAGAACATCAAGAACCATTATGAACAAATATGGGGAGAGGGGGTCCCCTTGTCTAATACCCCATCCAACCGCAAAGAAACCGTGGGGCACTCCATTGACTAGAATAGAATACTTCACCGTGGTTATGCATTCCAAGATGATATTGATCACTCTTTGATTGAAGTTGAACTTATCAAGGACTTTGGGAAGAAAGCTCCACAGGACTTTATCATAAGGTTTAGAAATATCAAGCTTAAATGCCACACTATCATTGTTACACCTATCCATAGAATGTAAAATTTCATGAGTGGCAATAGCTGCATCCAAGATATGGCAACCTAGATCAAAGCCTTTTTGACTTGGACTTATCATTTTATCTAGGAGGGGTTTCAAGTGGTTCACCAGGACTTTGGAAAAGATCTTGTAAACAGTGTTACAAAGGATGATGGGGTAGAAATCAGCCATGGTTTGTGGTTCATCAATTTTAGGGACAAGGGAAATGAAGGTGTGGTTTAGTTATTTGGGAATTTTTCCATAATTGAAAAAATCCCTTGCTGCTAGAGTAAGGTCCTCCCCCACAACATCCCAAAAGATCTGGAAGAAAGATGAGGGGAAACCATCAGGTTTAGGGGCCTTATAAGCACTCATACTAAACATAGCAGTCCAGACTTCCTCAAGAGTAACAACCCCCATAATAGAATCATTATCCTCTCGAGATATAGGATTAGGAAGGGGTTCCAATAGTAGATCATTCAACAACAGATTGGGAGCCTCAAGAGGAGTCGAAAAATCCCATTGGAAGTGACCAGTAGTTAAAAGACCAATCTGAATGGGAGTAGAAACAACATCCCTTGACTCATTTTTCAACATTTTTATTTGATTTCTTTTCCTATGATTAAGGGTTGAAACATGGAAGAAAGATGTATTCCGGTCCCCCTCAGTCAGCCATTGAGATTTGTATTTTTTCTTCCAAAATACTTCTTTCTTCAAAATTTTCTCCCATTCCATGTGCTCAACCTTCTTCGGTTGACAAGTCTAAATACTGGTATCTCCTTCTTCCATCCTCTTTTGTATCTCATAGAGCTTGTCAGCCAAAAATTTTTTTTATGAAACACATCCCCAAACACCTACTTGTTCCACCCCTTTACCACATTTTTGATGTGTTTGAACCTATGGAAGATCCTAAACATAGGGGAACCATGCACAGGGACATTCCACCAAGCAGCAATCTTATTCCTGAAATCCGGATGAGAGTTCCTTATAATCTAAAAACAGAAAGGGAATGGACCCACAGCAATGTGTTTATTTAGGATCAACAGCAGAGGATTGTGGTCTGAAACACACTGAGGTAGAGCCAAAAATTAGAATTAAGGAAGTCTAATTGGGAGAAAAATGGAATCTATCAAGATGAACCTAGATCAAACTAGCCCCAAGGCATCTATTAGACCAAGTATAAGACTGTGCTTATAATTCAACATCCACCAGGCCAGTACAATTCAAGAAGTCAGCCAAATTAGACATGTTGTCATAGTAATCAATCAGACCTCCACACTTCTCTGAGGGGTAAAGGGGGGAGTTAAAATCACCAACCACTAGCCATCAAACTCCCCTATTAGCCAAAATCCAGTTAGATAATTCCTGCCAAAGGGTTTTCCTCATATTCCTAATATTGGGGACATAAATGTTAATCAAAAACCAAGAACCCCCAGCATTAGAGAACTTGACACCAACACTATTATTGCATTGCAATAATTCAAAACCAGATATCCTAATGGGATTCCACATCACAGATAGCTCGCCTGAAGCCCCATCTACATCACTACAAGCCAAGAGGGTGTTTGACCAAATATACCTAGCTATGGGTTTAAAATTAGTTTTCTTCATCTTGGTTTCTTGTAAAAGAAAAACATCAATATTGTGTTCTAGCACATAATTCTTCAGGTCCAACTACTTTTGGGGGCTATTTAACCCTTTCGCATTCCATGAAAGGACTTTCATTTAGAAGCTTTCTTTGAGGACACTTCCAATGTCCTATATTTATCTATCGTAATTTCTTTTACTGTCTCTTTGTTCATGATCTACCATTGATTAGGTCTACCAGGTTTGGATTCACCTCCCACATTTGTTTTCTTTTGTTTACCGTTCTTCTTAGGAGTTGACCAGAACTCTTCTTCCATAGTTTTAGCTTGAGGCACTACGATCATCTCAGTTTTTCCAAGACCAGGTGTTTCCTTCTTCACTCCATCATGAATCTCACCTTCCTCGACTTCCATAGTCTTATGGGAAATATGCTTTTGCATAGTAACCCCAGTCCCCAGCAACACTCCAAAGTTAAGTAATGGGTACTTACACACCATAACACTATTAGGATAGGAACCATTGAGCTCCAAAGCAGAGTCAACCAAGACTAAATCATCAGGAAAATTCGTCGGCATCACAAGGTTAGCAATCGCAGCCTTAGTTGGTGACTCAATGATCTTAAGGATATCAGATTCAAAGGAGTAGTAGTTAGTGGGGACCTCCTCTGAAGGTTCACTAGAGTTGGGGTTGTGTCTAATCGTGGACTTGCATTTTGTAATAATGTGGCCCAATTTAGCACATTTATGGCAATAAATCACTGCATTCTCATAGCAGACTTGTTGAGTCCAAGACCAAAATATGGAACGTAGCTTCACAGAGTTAGCTAAGGTCTTATTTATATAAATGTTGACATAGAAGTGAGCAAAAAATAACCTGGACATGGATCTGGTGATAGAGTCTGAGGTGATGAACTGGCCCAAAGAGTCACCAATGCTTTGAAAAATTAAGTCGTCCCAGTATTCCAAAGGAAGTCCTGGAAGATGCACCCACACAGGAGCCAACTTGTTGAGATTGAAAACAGGGTTGAACCCCGGTTTCTAATGGCACAAAGACAACCCATGCTTTCCATAGACCCAGGGACCCAAAGAGAGCACAAAAATCAAGTCCTCAGTTGTGAACCTGAATAGGAATAGTCCACCATCCATGGCGTAGACACTCACACTGCCCTTCAAACGCCATTTCACAGAAGCCCATCTCCTAACCATATCCATAGAGGGCTAGAAGGAGAAGAAATTTTCAACCACTTATTTCTCCATGGAAGAAAAAATCATGTTGCTAATAGCTTCAAGGATAGAGAATTCATTTTCCAAGACAGAGATCTCTACCCTAGGGCAAGGAAAGGAACACTCAACAGTCGGGCTCGTGTTAGTCAACACATCTTTCCATCCTTTTGATGCTATAGTTATAGGAATCACAAGCACTTCGATAGTAGGTTGACCATTAATCACGGGATCCCCAGTAACGGACCACACATGTGAGACCCTTGAAGATGACACAGAATGTGTTGTGGAAAGAATCTGGTCAGAAGAGGATACGGGGGACCATGGGGTACCCCCATCGCAAATTCTACCATGCACACATAAAATTCAAACCAGAGGATTGAGGTTAAGCATGCCACAAGTTCTTAATTCATTAATGTCAATGCAAAGTCTACCATGCACTCAAACAATTCAAACCAGAGGAGTGGGAGAGAGAAAAGGGGTTAAGAATTCCACAATTTCTTAACTCATTAACTAAAACTAATGTTAATGTTAAGCATGCCACAAGTTCTTAACTCATTATACTTAGGAATATATATTATATTCTTGAGATATATGATATTAGGGTCATAGCATTAGATAGAATATTAGGGACCTAACATGCCCCTCCCCTTCAAAAAAGTATTGTTGTTAATGCTTAGTAATTCTAGATTTTTTAGTATGAATGTAACGTACTCAACCTTTATAACTAGAATTGCTTATGAAATAACAAGAAAGTAAATAAACACATGCTAAAAATCATAAGTTTTTTCCTTTCATCTATATAATTTGTTTTACATGATCAATATTAAAATGGAAACTCTAATCATTATAAAGTATGTTTTGAAATTTGAAATGTAACATTACAATAAGGAATTTATGATCATCTTTTCTTTCCCATTACATATATGAATTATATTTTAAAAATGACTAAGCATAAAATAAACTTTGAACTATTACCACATACTGCATTTTTCTATTCCTCTAGCTTCTCTAGGGTTTTTTATTGTAGATACTATATTTTTTGAATTCTACCATTATAAAGATTGCTTCTAAGATTTATGTTAATAAAATTTAGCTATTACCATTGTTATCTCTTGCATGTTTGAGTAAAATCCATTTATCTTCATGTCTGAGTATGTGTTTTAGTTGTTTCATTGAAGTACTATGTTGTTCTAAAGCAAGAAGAAACAAAATTATATCTTGTCATATCACCTCTTTTTCTATTTCATGTTATATTTCTATCCCTTTTCCTTGTGAGTTGTTAGAATAGAGCAGAGATAGGTTTTCATGTGTTGGGTTAGACCAACGCATTTTCACTTAGATTAGAAGAGGAATTCAACCTTCTTTGGAGACTCAACCTCATTCACACAAGGTCCCACACCTTGAGGTTGCTTCCATTGTGTCATTATCTTAACACTAAACACCTTGTTCAATAGGGTGCAATTTTATGTGGCAATAGTTTCTAGCATGCCTGGTGGGACCAAAAGAAATTTTAAATCATCTTGTTGAGAGAGTGGTGTTGCTCTAAACATTCCAACCTTGAAGAGGCTCTCAAATAAGTACCTGGTGACTCTGTAATCAAAGGAGGACTCTACATCAAATTTTGTGACTCATGTTGTTGCCTAGAACTCCTGATTACAAGGTGGACCTGTTCATTCATGCCTAGAATTCAGACAAGAACATCTTCTAGAGGTAAGTTCAATACATTAAGCTACCATCTTTACCATATTTTTTTGAACTAGAAGAAGAAATAGACAATATTTGTCACCTATTAGGAGAAATAGAGGTACTAATCTATCTCCTAGAGCTCTATCTATGGCACCTATGGATAGGTTATTTCAAGCTAGGACACTTGTTGTCCATACAAATAGGAATTTATTCCACATGGATTTACCTAGAAATCAACCCTTTGTATCTTTTAGTGGTGGCATCCCTTTAATTATAGAACAAAAGAATGATATACCAGTCAATGCCCTCAAAAGTATTCCCCATTACATTGGTGAAACATCCACAACTCTAGCAAATCACATCATAGATGTGACAAACATATGCTCAGTGCATGATGTAACAGAAGATAATGTGGTTGTTAGGTTGATTGTCACTTCTCTTAAGGGTAAAGCATTGCAATGGTATAGAGGATTTCCATCCAACTCCATTCACAATTGGGATGAGTTAGGTGAGAAATTATGCAAGCACTTTGAAGATAAAAGTGACCATTTGTCCCTAGTAGAACAACCAATAACAATCAAGAGGGCACCTCATGAATTCATGAGTGACTTCAACTACAAATTCCAAAAGACTTGGGATAGAATCCCTTCCTTGGTGAAACCTTCTCCTAAGCAATATTTTATGTATTTCTTAATGGCTCTTAATAGTGACATAAAAGAGTGGCATGAAATGACAAGTACATTTTAATGACCTTAGTTGTTACTAACCATAAATAAGAATACATTTTTGGTCTTAAATATTTATGAAAAAATAGATGATCAGTCAAATGAGTCAAATGTGTGATAAACCATAGGATGAATGTCATTTTCAAGTAGACTTAGAGGTGTGTGAATACATGACTATATTTCCTATGTAAGTGTTTATTTTTAATAACTTTGGCCAAAGTAATGTAAAAGTACCTACTTGCATTTATTCGGTTCACAATGTTCCAAATTTCACAATCTAGTTAAATTGGTTATACTTAGAGTATTTTCTAAAGTTGTATGGTTATACTTAGTTTGATTGTCAATTGGGTTATGTAGGACACAACACTCGAATTCAGATGCTATGAACTTGTTGGTTTCCTTTGTCTATACTCTTCTTAAAGGCTAGGGCCACTTCCATTGTTATAAAACATCCTATTGTGATTAACTTGGATGATGAAGATGAAATTGCTAAAATTGAATGAACAAGTGCATAATAAGCTTAGTGTGTTGCTTTCAAAGTTTATGAATTTAGATGGGGGAAACCATGATGATCCACCTAATGAGAGTGACCCACCACATGTTGAATTTTGAAATTCTCCTAGTACAACAGTTGTTGTAGTCCCTTTAGCTAGTTTTCCCCCTTCCCTATATGATGAGAAAGATTGGGATATAGACGACCTGCTTTAGATTGGCTCGCATGTGTGGTACTCTTTATGTTTGTTTCATGTGATTTTTTTCCTTACACATGATGTGATCTCTCATGTTGTGTTTTTTGGCATGCCTTTGTGTTTATGAGTTTTCTTTGGATAACCCTCGTTGTTGTGTTGGTGCAAGGATACAAAGGAAACAAATCTATCGTGGCATTCTTCTATTTGTATCTCAATTCTTCTATATGTCATAAACTTTGTATTTTACTTTTATCTTGTGTTTTCCTTTTGGGGATGATGCAAGGCATTAAGATAGTTAGGTCTCTTTCAACCCAAATTTTTTTTGTTTTCTCTGTTTGTTTCATTCCTCCATTGTGTTTGTTGTTCCACGAGTATTTGGAGAATGATGTCAGCTCTGAGCTTTATTATATCACTGTAGCAAAGATGTATATCAAACATGGATCCATGGATCCCTTCTTTGTTCATCTCTTATCTTGTCTATGGTATTACATTGGGGGCAACCCCTTATCATGATGTAGCTTTATTTGAAAAAATATCATTGGCATGTAGGGCTTTCCAAATAAGCTCTTATGACCTTTTGTTGCATGGCACTTATCATTTTCTACCTTAAGTAATTTCTCATAGGATGGTGTCTTGTAATTTCTTTAAGGTGGGGGCATGCATTGACATTATTTGCTTTACTGTGTTTACACATGCTAGACTTAGTGGTGTATTGACATTACCATTTTTGCTTCACTTTGTTCACGCATGTTGAACTTAGGATCACATTGGAATAACATCTTAATCATTTTGTGGAACCTTATCAGAGTTATTAGGGAGTATAACTCTTGGTATGGTTGTTAATGGGTGCACACCTAGTGAATAGCGAACTTCACTAGACCTAGTGTGTTTCTCATTTTGCTATTTTGCCATAGGTGCACACCTAGTGAATATCAAACTTCACTAGACCTAATGTGTTTCTCATGGGTACTGTAGACATTGAAAAAGTCTTGATTGATACTATGCATCTGATTCTGATTAACTAACACCGTTTCTTCCTAAATCACTTCAAATTGATTAATTAATTAAATAATCAACATTATTTAATTAAATTTAGAAAATTTAGCTATTAATCAAATAATTAAATTTATTGATTAATTCACCCTTATTCTAACTAATTAATCATATTATTTAATTAAATCAAATCATTTATTTAAACCCCCCTAAATCCTCTTATTTGATTAAAAATCAATCAAATCAAATGTCACATCTCCTAATTCACACCAATTAATTAATTTTGGATTAATTAATCCTAAATCAACTTTCTAATCATCATTATCAAATCCTATAGCTTTTAACTCTTCAAGAGTTAAATCAACTCATGGTCAACTAACCAGGTTGCACGTGAAAATAATTTCAATTAATTATTTAATTCAACTATTTTCCCTCACCAAGGCATATTCCAAGGAATATTCCTCTCAACAACCTCTCATTCAATTTCCCTCCAAAGGTTTTCAAAAATCTATCACATCCTCTTACAACCTTTCAAATCCTCTTACATCCTCTCAAATCTCATTCAATTCCTCTTACACCAATCTCAAATTCTCAACCAACAACATTTACTTCTCTTCCATCCTCCTCCACTCACACATTTCCCAAAATGTGCTCCACCTTCCTCCAATAGAATTGGACACTTGGCACATTCTCATTGGATCTCAATTTATCCCACATTCACCAATTTCCTCCATTCTTCAACCCTTGGCTTCTATAAATAGAGGCATCCTTTTCATAATATGGATCCACAACTTAGAGCATTATCATTATAGGCATTTCACTCCATAGCTTTTCATCATTTTGAAGCATTGTAGCTAGATTATAGTCAATTTTACTCCAGGATCATCAACAAATCATCAAGCTCATCAAAGGGATTGGGAAAGGGATTATTTCCACATCAAAGGAGCACCACTCCCCCTATGGGATGGAGGTTTAGCTGATTTTACTTATATTACCAGCTTTACTTTGTTAGTTTTCTTGTTATTTCATGTTTTCTAGTGATTTTGGTTAAAGAATTTCATAGGGAACACTAGATTGATCTTTCTAACATGTTTGACACTTGATTGTCGATCTCTTTTTAGTTTGTGCAGGTTTGGTGTTCACATTTTGGTGCTAGGAGGGTTGATCAACTTAACATGTTCAATTTCACTTGATTTTTCCATTTTTTGCAGGTACAAGAATGCGACGCCGTCTTTCTGCAAATGCGACGCCACAGAGCACCGCTTTTGTTTTATAGCATCACTTTCACTACAGCATGCCACATATACATACCTCTGTCATGCCGGTTTTGATTTACTGTTGCATTCGCACTCTCTATCTTTTGTCTAACATTATAACTGCAGAGCATAGCCTTTGTAATTGTGTCGCATTTGTGCTCTCTATTTCTACAAAGTGCCACTTTTGACTTAACCAGAGTGTCGCATTTGTTTTTTTAGCGCCACATTTGACATTTGTAGAGTGTCACATTTACAGTCCAGCATCTTATTTGCAGGAAGCGGGGGAGGATCAAAATTTGAAGACTTAAAAGTATTTTTCAATGCTCTTTGTGATAATCTTGGGTTTCAATTTCTGCATTTCATTTCCTAGGACCAACTAGATTCAATTTGGACTTAAAATTAACCCACAACTCAAGCTTCGTCAAGTTGGTTAAAATTGAACCTTAGATACTTACTAGAATTTGGAGTTTGGATTAAAATTGAACAATCAACTTCCACATTTGGTTTTGGTGCTATAAAAAGAAATCATTATTTCCTTTGAGGACTAAAAAATAAATTTTTGTTTTCTTTTTTTTGTAATCTTCTTTACAAACTCTTGTCATTCAAATGTGTATGCACTTCTCTCACACTTCACGGAGATCTTGAGAATCAAAAGCATTTTAGTGATATTATGTTGTCTAAAATATTGCCTCCACATTTCAAATTTGGGTTTTTTAAATTGAACAAATTATGCTAGTGTGAGAAAGAGACACTGTGTGTGCTCCCTCCTTGCACTTTATGTGAACTGGGTGGTCAAACTACAAGTGTACTCCCTCGCTTTTTTAACCTTTAGAGGGGCCTACCTAAGACCAATTCGAAGGCAACTCCAACTATTTTTTCACTCAAGCTGGTATATAAATGGATAAGACTAAACTGTCAAGTCCTCATGGTATGTTTGCTTTAGTTGTACAGTGTCTTTCAGAATGGGGTACTACTATAAAAAGTATAAGATCCCCTAGTAGGATTGATTAAAGCCTTTGGTGGCTTGATGGATGTGTTGGAATTATGTGCCTCAATCTCACAGGCTGAAACCTCTAAGAAAGCATGGTCGTTGTGACATTCATGTTGTCTGGCCGACTGGCAGTTTAGTAACTTTGTGTTTTGCTCATGTCGCTGAGACTTTGCTTTTGTCTTGCCGACTGATGATTTCATTGTGACTTGTGGCCTTCGCTATAACCTTCTGCTGAGTGGAGACCTCTGGCCGACGGTTCGGTCTAGCGGATGTCGGGGAGACTCATGGCGACTGGATCATCGGGGTAACTCATATGTGTCGGAATGATGTTTTGGCAACGATAGGAAGTCTTGCCGATATCGGTGTGACCTTTGGTCTGTCTGGCCAATGTGATAATCAGTATGACTTGATCCTATCGATTGGAAGTCTTGGTGACTAGGAGATGTTTGGCTGATAGTTGGTGTCTATCGAATATCGGGGAGACTTGGCTGAAAGGGTTATGTTTCGGTATGAGGTCTTACCAATATGGATGTCTCGCCGATAGTCATACACATGGAGTCATCGAAATAACGAAAGAGTTCAGTAAGAACTCTTGGCGACGGGCGTTTGTCTCACCGACGGTGTGGGATGTGTTCAACATGACTCCTGGCGAAAGGTGGGCTCGGGATAATCTGAAGACTTCAGCGTGAAGTCTTGGCGACAGGTGTTGGTCTCGCCAATGGCTATGTGACTTCAGTGTAACATAAGAGGCTCGGTGTAACCTCTTGGTGACAGTGGTAAGTATGGCCGACATGAGACTTCAGAGTAACGTCTCAATGAAAGTGATATGTCTTGTCAACTGGGATGTTTTGGTATAACATGAAGATCTCGTTATGAAGTCTTGGCGAAGAGCGATTGTCTTGCCGATGGGATCCTGATGTCGGTATGACCTCTCAGCGAAAGATGGTTGTCTTGCCGACTGTTGCTCACATCGATATGACTTTGGAACATCGGTATGATGTCTCATCGAATGGTGATTGTCTCGCCGATGAGAATACTGATGTCAATGTAACTAGTGAACATCAAAGTGATGTCTTGGCGACACAGCGAAGTCTGAGTGATAGCTTTCTGGACTCAGTGTAACGTCTTGTCGATAGTGAAGACTCTTGGCGATAAAGACGATATGGGCTCTGTGGCATCAAGGAGACACAGTTAGTGTCTCACTGACATGCGACACAGGTTGAATGCCTTTTGACCGAGTGAAGACTGTCCGACGTGGTGCGATTTGGACCAATCAGAGAGAGTAGAATGTGAACCATTTGTTGTGAGACCATTGCAACCATTTCTGTGTGGAAGGGAAAGACTCTACATGAGGAAATGGAAACATCTTTGAAGATAATGATGTTGAGCTCGAGATTGTTCTCTGACAGTTGAAAACAAAGCCCATTGAGAACGAATGCATATATGTATGCATTGGACATTCTGTAAAAGGTGTTGATAAGCCAAGGAGCTGAAGAGCCGAGAGCCAGAGAGATAACGATAGAGAGAGGACCGAGTGGCTGGCCAAAAGTTCAAGGCCATGAGGTCGAAACAGAGGAAGAGAGAGGCAGTGTTATGCTGGAATATCTCCTGATCTCTCAGGGATAGTTTGCTACCAGTTGTATCCAGAATGAACAAGATGTAATCTCTTAAAGGCTAATAGCCTGAAACTGTATTGTAACTCTTTTTTGCTAAATAATACAATGGCTCAAACTTTGGAGAGTGGGGTTTTTTACCCGAAAGGGTTTTCCCCACGTAAAATCTTTGTGTTATTTTTTTTGTAGTATCTTTCATACGTGTTGTTACTTGTTGAATTTACATGTGTTTCTCTCAGAAGGATTAATGTGGGAAGTAAAATGTGTATGTTTCCACTTTAGGACATAGTAGTACGTGTCTTTGAGGCAACCTAATCAAAATTAAAGTTACCGAAGGCACTACTATTTGGAGTTTTCATTAGATGCACTCCCTTGATTTCCTTACAAGTGGTATCAGAGCCTTCTTCTGGTTGTTGGTTCTAGGTATTTCTCCTATGAAGATTTCTTAGCTTGATAGGCTGAAAGAAATCTGGAGGAATGGACTGATGTATTGATCCTTTGATGAGTGGAAGCCTTGTGGAATTCTGAGACAGCATGCAGCTTGAAGGATGGTCAAGATGGAAAAGGGAGTTGGTCATGTTGTGATCTGTGTCTCCTGGCTGGTAGCGGTATAACCTTGGAGTATGAGGTGGATTTCCTTGTTCTGTGGCTGTGTAGCAGTAAAGCTTTCATATTGGGTGTCTGTCTGAGAGGCTCCTTGATGATATGAAGAAGCCTAGTTTGTTTATCAGCCATGGAAGAGAGTGCTTATGCTAGGTGGTGTTTCCTGGTGTTGGAAGGCACAATTTCCTATTAACCTCGAATACATAAAGGCTATGAAGTTAATCATTAGATGATTTGCAATCTTCTGGGATAGCCTTTTCTCTTTTTTTCTCAAATGCATGTACATGTTGGTGGTTTTAGGTTTGGCCTGAAAGGGGCCTGGATTTTCTTGAACTGTTGATTCCTTTTTAAGGATGTTTTGTATTTGCATGGCTCAGTGGTTTTGCAGGTTTTACACGGTTAAGCAAAACTTGTGGTTATGTGGAGCTGTTGATAAGCTATTTTCTAGAGCCTGATTTGTGGTGTTGTTGGATGAGATAGTTGCAATTCTGCATGCATGCTTTGTGCATGGTTTGAGAAGGTGTGATTTCTTCTCTGCATGGGAGTGTTGGTATGTGATTTGTCACTCAGCATTCTTGTGGTGATGCTTGTGGGTTTCTTTAGTGTGGTGCTCGTTGTGGACATGATTGGAAAATCAGATTTGGCGTTATCTGGTGTTTGAGTCATATTGTCTACGTGGTTATTCTCTTTGAGATCTCAGTTTTTCATTTCCAATGTGAGGATGGGTTTACATGTTTCTATTGAATGGATCTACGGGTTGTGCAATGTTGCGGGCTATCTTTACCTACATGGTTGTTGTGAGACAACTCGGAAGTGGACTATCTATATCCACGAGGTTGATTCATTGTTGGTGCAAACTTGTTAGCTGGCCTTGTCTATGGTCACTTGTGCATTGGTGTGGTGCTTTGAGATGAGAGGATGGATACTATTGAGTACCTAAATAGTCAGTTATGGGAACCTATAGTAGGTAGTCATGATGCTTGGAGAGCTCGAGTGTCACATTTCAGTGGGAGCTCTAGCAGTGACTGTGGATTCATCACGTGGTGGTGAATGGTCTTCTTTAGTGTTGCAAATGTTTCTTGGGAGAGCTCTTTGATCCTATTGCTGCAGAAGGGTTTCTTTCACATTTGCATGGACATTACTTGAAGATGTGCAACATCTTGGATCCATGGAAGATGCTTGGAGTCTTTGGCTAAGGTGTTGGTGGTGCTTGACAAGTGATGTTGATTTTGAGTCTATTTGCTTTATGTCATGGTATACTCTTGCTTGTGCACTGGATTTTTGGCATTGTGCATTGTACTTGAGACAATGGTGAGGTCACTTGAAGCATGGAATCTCCTGTGGGGATGTGTATATCATGGTGTCATGATAAGTTCCTGATTTAGATGATTGGAGCTTTGATAGTGGTCTGGTAATTCTTTGTGTATTGGGTGCTTTGATTATTTGCTCGGTACTTCGTGATAGTGCAGTAATGCAGTTGAAGTTTAGCATGAGATGATCAGTTGCTAGTACTCATGGATACATGAAGAATAAGGTGAGGTTGTCTTTCTCTTATAAGAGAAGTGTTGTTGCTTGTTAGTGAAGTTTTCAGCAGAAAGTCTGAGAAGCCTACACCTTGGTTGAACATGAGTTCAATAAGAGACCTATGAGTAGATTGCTCTTGGATTAGTCATGATGACTTGTATATCTTGAAGGAGTATTCTCGTTCCCACTCTTGGTCTGCTCGGCAGTTTATCTGAGAGATATTTGGCCCTTTATATCTTTCAGATGTGTTTTATGTTTACTTTCATGATATGGATCTTGAATTGTAGTCTAATGGTTCTAGAGGATTCATAGTGGAAGTTGTATAGTTTTTTTTTTTATCTCCTTGTTGCTAATGAGAATTGGTAGGAGATGTTGTATGGGTTGATTTCCTGAAATGAGGAATGAAGTAGTTTGATCTTCTTTAAGAAGCTTACATCCATGTTTTTTAAAGTCGGTTTGATCTTAGTGATTGAATGGATGGATGTTGTTAAGGATTTTCTTTTAGGATGTGAAGAAGATCATTCTTGACACAGCTGGTTGTTAGAAGTGTATGTAGGAGGATGCTCTACAGGAAGATGATGTGCAGAGTTTCTCTATGTGGTCGTGAAGGTTTGTGGTGAGAGAAATGTTTCTTGTGGCAGGTTGTTGTAGTTTGTGCATATCATTGTGGATATTTCCTTGGTACTACATGGTTACATATTCTATGTGTTGTAATTGGTAGACTTGTGATGCTTTTTGATCTTTCAGATCTGGATTACTCAGGCAGTGGGAGTTCTTGTATGTGTCTTGTCTTCTTCGACTGGTTGACACTTGGAGCTTGTATTTGTTGTTAATGAGTTGGTTATGGATTGGCATAAATTTACTAATGGTGATACCTATTGAGGTATGTGTGATCGGATGGAATAGCATGAGTTGTGGGTGCTATTTTCAATCACATGGGTTTATCAGTTGGATGGAAGCAGTCATTCTGATTGTTGTTCTAACCGGTGTTATTTATCTTGTTTCTGGAGGATGACTTCATGGTTGTGTTCTGTTTGAAGCTTTGAAGTTGATATTGCTTTTGTATAGTGTTTGAGCATAGTGAAGTGGTAGCAGTATCTTGTTGGTGATATCACTGGGATCTTTTGCTTGTGTTCGTTGGAATGGTGCTTATACACCTTGGCTTTGTATTCTTCTTCCACAGGTGGCATGTTGGAAGATGACAGGATTGTTGCCTGAAGGTGAACATCTTGGATGTTGGAGCAGAATTCTTGATGGAGCATGATAGCATGTTTGAGGTCTATGTGGTTTCCTGGAAGGCTGCGATCGGTTCCTTGTTGACAGCGAGTTGCAGTTGGATGCCTAGTCTTTGTTGTAGATTGTATGGTGGATTTTTATCTGTTGAATCATGTTGATTGGGTGTCTTGAGTATTGCAGGGTTTGAACTGGTGGAGCTAGTGTGTCTTAGTTCCTAGTTGCTTTGGAGGTGCCTATGTGATCTTCGTCAAGTGGGAGATTGTTGGAATTATGTGCCTCAATCTCACAGCTGAAACCTTTGAGAAAGCATGGTCGATGTGACATTCATGTTGTCTAGCCAACTGGTAGTTTAGTAACTTTGTGTTTTGCTCATGTCGCTGAGACTTTGCTTCTGTCTTGTCGACTGATGATGTCACTGTGACTTGTAGCCTTCGCTGTAACCTTCTGTCGAGTGGAGACCTTTGGCCAACGGTTTGGTCTAGCAGATGTCGGGGAGACTCATGGCAACTGGATCATCGGGGTAACTCATATGTGTCGGAATGATGTCTCGGCAATGATAGGAAGTCTTGTCGATATCGGCATGACCTGTGGTCTATCTGGCTGATGTGATAATCGGTATGACTTGCTCCTATCAGTTGGAAGTCTTGGCGAATGGGAGATGTCTAGCCGACAGTTGGTGTCTATCAGATATCGGGGAGACTTGGCCGAAAGGGTTATGTTTCGGTATGAGGTCTTACCGATATGGATGTCTCGCTGATAGTCATACACATGGAGTCATCAGAATAACGAAAGAGTTCAGTAAGAACTCTTGGCAACGGGCATTTGTCTCACTGACGGTGTGGGATGTGTTCGGAATGACTCCTAGCGAAAGGTGGGCTCGGGATAACCTGGAGACTTTGGCGTGAAGTCTTGGTGACAGGTGTTGGTCTCACCGATGGTTGTGTGACTTTGGTGTAACATAAGAGGCTCGGTGTAACCTCTTGGCAACAGTGGTAAGTCTGGCCGACATGAGACTTTAGAGTAACGTCTCAGCGAAAGCGATATGTCTTGCTGACGAGGATGTTTCAATATAACATGAAGAGCTCATTATGAAGTCTTGGCGAAGAGAGATTCTCTTGCCAATGGGATCCTGATGTCAGTATGACCTCTCAGTGAAAGATGGTTGTCTTTCCAACTGTTGCTCACATCGATATGACTTTGGAACATCGGTATGATGTCTCATCGAATGGCGATTGTCTTGCTGATGAGAATACGGATGTCGATGTAACTAGTGAACATCGGAGTGATGTCTTGGTGACACGGCAAAGTCTGAGCGATAGCTTTCTGGACTCGGTGTAACGTCTTGCCGATAGTAAAGACTCTTGGCGATAAAGACGATATGGGCTCTGTGGCATCGGGGAGACACGGTTAGTTTCTCACTGACATGTGACACAGGTTGAACGCCTTTTGACCGAGTGAAGACTATCCGACGTGGTGCGATTTGGACCAATTAGAGAGAGCAGAATGTGAACCATTTGTTGTGAGACCGTTGCAACCATTTCTATGTGGAAGGGAAAGACTCTACACGAGGAAATGGAAATATCTTCGAAGATAATAATGTTGAGCTCGAGATTGTTTTCTGACAGTTGAAAATGAAGCCCGTTGAGAACGAATGCATATATGTATGCATTGGACATTCTGTAAAAGGTTTTGATAATCTAAGGAGCTGAAGAGTCGAGAGCCAGAGAGATAATGATAGAGAGAGGACTGAGTGGCTGGCCGAAAGGCCGAGGCCATGAGGTCGAAACAGAGGAAGAGAGAGGCAGTGTTATGTTGGAATCTCTCCTGATCTCTCAAGGATAGTTTGCTAAAAGTTATATCCAGAATGAATAAGATGTAATCTCTGAAAGGCTAAGAGCCTGAAATTTTATTGTGACTCTTTGTTGCTAAATAATACAATGGATTGAACTTTGGAGAGTGGGGTTTTTTACCCGAAAGGGTTTTTCCCACATAAAATCTTTGTGTTCTATTTTTTGTAGTATCTTTCATCTATGTTGTTACTTGTTGTTGAATTTACATGTGTTTCTCTTAGAAGGATTAATGTGGGAAATAAACTGTCTTTTTTCGCTTTAGGACAGTAGTACATGTCTTTGAGGCAACCTAATCGAAATTAAAGTTACCGAAGGCACTACTATTTGGAGTTTTCATTAGATGTGCTCCCTTGATTTCCTTACAGGATGCTCGCAAGGTGCCATGTCCTCGATTAACTTGACTAAGAACCAATTTGTATAGAAGCCAAAATCCTTAATATTTGTTGGTGCAAGAACAGTCGCTCTAAAGCCATCCCACATTCTTTTGATGCTTAGTAGAGATGAAGAGTTTTTCATGGGAGATTCATGAGAACTCAAAGCTTGGCTGACCCATAGAAGTGAGTGTCATGGATGGGAGCTAGTTTGGTCAAGCTTCTAATCACCTGCTCTAAATAAGCGGAGCTGGAGAAATCCAAGTGGGAATTCAACAAATATAGCCATTTCTATCATAGGGTTGTGCAAACTATGAATCAGTTAAATACTTTTCTTCGATCCAAAATCTTGAAAACAAACATTCAACAAGGTCATCAAATTTCAAACCCTTTAGAAAGAGAAAATACTTTTGAAAAGTCCAAGTATTATTGATTTTCCCTAAGGATTCTATCCTTAGAAGGATTATAAATATTTGGGCCTATATCTCAATTTTCTCTCTCTAAAGTTAACATTAGGGAACTATTGCCTTGATTCTCTTTATTTCCACATAATGGACCTTGTGGGATGAGAAGAAATTGATACATAGATATTCAGTTTGAAAAGCTAAGCAAGAAAGTGCTTGTGGTAAAAAGAATCCATCAAGCAAAGATAAAATACAATTGAACCCCACACATGTGTGTGTTCTCATGATTTCCAAAAGGGTCAAAATCCCAAAACAAGAGTCTTTGTGAAAAAACTTCAAGTTTAGGTGTCATACACAAAAGGTTATCAAGAAATACATTAGGAAGTGCAACCAAAAGCAACATCTCAAGATAATCAGGAAATTCAAAAGGTTTTATAGACTCATTCCTTTGAACAATCCAGATATGTATGCTCAATTTGAACCACTTCTTGGTTTAAAAGATCTTAGAAGTATAGAAATTTCTTCAATACCTAGGTCTTGTAAGCAAAATTCTCTCTAGGTTCACTTAGGATCAAAATCAACACTGTCATCCATCCCCAAAACATCAATCAAAACCCATCTCACAAACAACTCTTAGAATCTTGGAAAAAATCCTTCATGCTAGACTTTTGGTAATCCTTCAAATCAAAAATCATCTTGTTTTTCTAAGTGTGTGTGGATGAATCCTTCTCCGTACACTTAGTTAAATTATCATCCTTATGGACAAGTTTATCCCAAGATAACATCTAATATCTTGGGGTTTATAAGTTCATTATCCAAAATCCAAATCAAATCAAACCAAATCCAAAGTCAAAAATCCAAAAAGTCCTCAAGTCTAGTATCCCTCCAAGGTTTCTTAATAGTTCAATCATTCACATCATCCATATTTCATTTATCTCATCACCACCATTTGATCCTTAACATCCTAGATCTTCTTTTTTGTACCTAAATTTTAGACCAACCTAAGGAGTTAGAGGTTTACCTCCCATATTCCTGAAAGTTGATCCTTATTTTATGGTTCAAACTAGATCTTAACACAAGAAAAACATGGAAGCAAACAAAGAAACATCCACTTCAAGTGACTTGAGTCAAACTACACCTAAAATCAACCCCATCAGATCTAACAATCTCCCACTAAACCTTCCTCAACTACCACAAGATCTTCAAGAGGGAGGTTGCCAAGTGGAGGATGTCACCAACAATGTCCTAGGAATGACTCAAGATGAAATCATGGAGATAGTCCAAAATCTCGATAACCACAAGATTGTCAACACATGATGAGACTTAATCCTTCACAATACATGATTGCATTAGCACAGGAAGGGGATAAATTCCCTTCTAATTTTGATGTAAGCACCATTGTGAAAAACCTCTTGGGATTATGCCACCAGTATCATTTACACCTTCTTTCCAAAATGTCATCCAACCCATCATACAACCAATATCATCTCATGCTCCCAATCAACCTATGGTTACCAAGGGAAGTTCATTACTTCACGCTCTTCAAACACATCCCCTTGTAAAAAACCAAGAATTAGATGCAAACACCATCTTGGGTCTACCAAATACCATTCCTCAAGATCCAAAGCATCCATACATCCCACTCATCTTTCATGACACCAACAATCCTTCCACTTTCGCCGCATCACCGGCATATTCCCTTGATACACAAGTCTCTCTCCCCATGACTTCACAAGGACAAGTGGGACTATTTGGACAAGGGGGAATATTTGATCCCTCATCATCACTTTTTCAAGGAAACACACCACCCATCTTCCCACCATTTCCCCCTCTACCATCAACATCTACACCAATCCTTGGTTTAGGGAAACCCCCTTTACCAATCCTCAATCAACCAAATCAAAACAATCCCCCAATCGTGAATCAAATCAACATACCAAATCCTCCAAGCATGCCACTAATATCGCAACACCAGGTGACACCAATCCAAGCAACACAATCAATCACTACACCATCTATAACACAACAAAATGTGGTCTCTCAAGGACCTAGCATATCAATCACACAATCTACCATGCAACCCCTTATCATCACTCAAACAGCACCTCAACAACCACCTCAACAAAATATCATCACACCATCTCACACAATTTTGAATTCTCCATCTCCACCACAAAATCCAAACGTGGAAAATCAATATAGCATCACACTACAAGCTACCCAACAAGCCTATCAAAAATTACTTCATCAATTTCAAGCTCAACAAGCCACGTAAGTTGCACAGCAAGCTACTCAACAAGCATAGGAAAAGCAAGCCACACAAGTAGCACAATAAGCTTCCCAAGCGCAAGCACATGCTTTATTGCAATAACAACGAGCCGCCCAAGTTGCGCAAGCTACACAAGCCACACAGGCTGCCCAAGCTACACAAGCCACCCAACAAGCTCAGGCACAAACTCAATATCAAGCATAGAAAGCTCAAGTATAAGCTTTTTTATAGCAGCAAGCTTTGCAACAACACCAATCACAACAACAAGCAGGTTAATTACAAGCCCAACAACAAGCATTGTTGGCACAACAGTAGCAAGACCAACAACAAGCATTGTTGGCATAGCAACAATTGCAGGCATACCAACAAGCATTGGTGGCACAACAAAACTTGCAGTAGCCTCCCATGAACACACAAAACAATCCACTCATCACTCAAGCAATCAAACCACCCCAAAACACATTCATCCCACCACCTAATCTGCAAAATGATGTGTCTGCATAAATCAAATTGCTCTCACAACAAGTGCTACACCTACAATCAGGAAAAACAACAAAAACACAAGGGAATTTGTTCCCTTGTCCATTCAAAAGAAGCATTGCGATGGTTCCATTCCCACAAGGGTTTGAGATACCTAAATTTGACAAATATTGTGGGACTAGCAACCCTAAAGATCACATTAGGTAATTTCATGTCCATTGTATGGAAGTTGCATATGATGAATATTATCTGATGCAACTATTCCCTTGGAGTTTGGTTGGTCTCGCAATGGAATGGTGTTCCCACCTTCCTCCTGGAATCAAAAAGTTCCAAGAAATTGTGGACTTATTCAAACAGAACTATTCATCCAACATAAGCATGGATGTGAGTCTAAAAGAACTATCCGCTCTAAAACAAGCCAAGGGGAAACATTTGCATCCTTGCAATGATGGTGATCCAAGGCCAATAGGAGCAAGTGGGCTATGCCAGAAGAACAACAAATCAGTACTATCATCGCCAATCTTGAAGGGACCTTGTCCTTCCATCTAAAAATGCAATGAATCACCACATATGACCAGTTGATCCCCAAGGTGCTCAACATCAAAAGAGCCCTTATTGCACAAGGGGGTACACCTACTTATCAAGACAACCGTCCATCAACTAGTTACAACAAAAAACCTCGCACATGGGAAAAGAACAAAAATGTTACTAATGATGGTGTGGTTAACGCCAAAGTTATAATTAGTGCCCCAAGACAAAACACACAATCATATCAGCAATAGGTCAATAACCAAAAAAATCAAGCCAACACATCATCACAACAACCCAACAATCAAGTAGTCAACAACCTGATTACTCAAGGGGGACCACCCCCAAGGAACAAATATCCCCTTAAACTGAAATACACACCACTTGGGGAACCGGTTGAGTCTATCATACAACAACTAGTACAAGCATACCTCATCAAGATCCATGTTTATGAAAATTATCAAGAGCCTTAAGTTAAACCACCATGGTATAATGAGAAACATCTCTGTGATTTTCATAAAATTAAGGGACACACGACAGCCAGCTACATGCAACTTAAAAATCGGATTCGAGATCTCATCAATGACAAAACCATAACCATTAAACAACCCATGGGGAATTAGGATATCAAAATATACACGAATCCAATGCCAGATCACAATAAAGGAAACAACAATGGTAAGGAAAAATATAATAATGTGAACCATGTTTACGACCATGTTGTTGCATCCTTAGATGAGTGGGTCACCATTGTCAATATCAAAGGATCTAGAGCTGACTATGGAGTCACCACATGCGGTGGCAGAATTACCATCCTAGGACCATCCTGACCTCCAAAGGCATCTACCACCAATTCAAAGTCAATCCCTAGTGGTTATAATATCCTGGATTGAAACTAAAAAAGACCCCCACATAGATCTCCATCATGGAGTAACTGAAAATCTCACCCGCACATAGGAAAATCTTAGAAAAGGCATTGGCTACATCCACCATCCCCAGGGATCTTGATGCATACCAGTTCCAAGCTATGGTCAGACATATCACCACACCACATCTCCTAATATTTTCGAAGCATGATCTTCCAACCCAACCATCTCATACCCATGCACTCCATCTTGAAGTCCTAGTCCATAAGAATAAATTCAAATGAGTCTTGGTGGATGGAGGTGCAAGGTTGAATATTTGTAGTCTCAAGCTAATAAAGAATCTGGGATTCTCTGAAGATGTCATTGAAAAAAGGTAAGGGTATTACTATCAAGGCATATGATGATCAAGAATGGGTGTCTCAAGGCACCATTCAAATCCCTATTCAAGTAGGGCCAGCGATCATGGAAACTACATGTCAAGTCCTTGACCTTGAATTACCTTACAATATCCTCCTGGGATGCCCATGGATCCATGGAATGCAAGTTGTCGCATCCACCTTCCATCAATGTGTGAAATTCCCTTAGCAAAATCAAGAAGTCATAGTCCATGGCGATCCTGAACCATTTTATTATTACAAAAATCTAGAAGTCAAGTACTACAAGATCCCCCAAGTCTTGAAGAATGATGAGGGACCCACATCTCCATACATAGAACCATCTACCCTAGCCTCCACTTCTAAGAAAAAGACACCCTCCATTCCATACATCTCTGATATTAAAGTCATTATCCAAAATAATGGGTGTGGAGACTACAAAATGAAAAAGAGTGCCTTTGTAATAGGAGAGTTACCTCAATCCCCTTGATCTCATGGGAAAACCCAACCAATTGACACAGCATCTCAAAGCTTCAAAGCAGACCCCTCCAAATTCAAAATATTGGGGGACCTAAGTCAAGAAGTGGTGGATGAAAGGGATATATCAAGCTTATTGTATCAAGATGAAAGGCTCATACCTAATCTTCCCATGGACAATGATAACAAAGGACTGCAGTTAATGCAAGGATGGGGATATATCAAAAATGAAAAGCTTGGGAAAAATGATAATGGCCTTTTGGAACCCATTATTCCTGAGAAACACATAAAGAATCTTGGCCTTGGATGTACCCCTTCGAAGATAACCATACGTGGCAAGGGTGTCCCGGTTAAAAAATTCAAAGCTCCTCCTTAGTTACCAGTGTCCACAAGTTTACCTTTAGATAACTATACCTTTGATATAACCAATATGTGTGATGAGGACCCAATCACTAACCTACCCATGTTATTTAAGGATTCCACTCTTTTCACGACTAGTACCCTATCTTTTGAACCAAGTAACTAAACCAATAAGCTAAAACTTGTCTACCCCCAACTCATCGATTATGACCAACAAGGACCACCGATCTTAGACATGTTTGAAAATGATGAGGCTCTCTCAGAATTCATGGGACTTTGGGATACTCTACCATGTGGAGATCATAAAGTTGGGTTTGAAATTGAGCTAGACACACATGCATACTATGGGTAAATGATTGAATCCCTCAGTCGCAAAATTGAAAATTTAAGAGTATTATCTAGGTCTTTAAGTGAAAACCACACTGTGGCATTTTTTGACCTGAAAATAGTAAAAACAAAGGACGTATCTAATGGTGAAAACCTCTCTGAGGCACCAAAGGATGAGCGATTCAATCTTCCCCTTAGTGCTATTGATAAGTAAAAATTGACAGTCTTGGTAGAGAAATGCAATTCAGTAAACCTAGGAACCGAGGAAACACCACATATCACCTTCTATGCAAAATCACTTTTGACCAAGGAACAGGAACTTCTAGTTGCATTTCTGAGAGAAAGAAAGGTAAACTTTGCATGGACCTATGCTAACATGCCTGGTCTTGATCCAGAGGTTTTGGTTCATCATTTAGTCTTGTATCTAGAGGCAAAACTAGTAAGAAAAAAGCTAAGAAAAATGCATCCACAGATAGCATTACTAGTCAAACTTGAATTACAAAAGCCCCTCGATGTTGGCTTCATATGACCAATTGATTATCCAAAGTAGGTTTCAAACCTTGTACTTGTTTCTAAGCCCACTGGGGGAATCCACATCTACACTGACTTCAGGGAGCTAAACAAAGCATGTCCTAAGGATGACTTCCCTCTACCAAATATAGACATGATCATGGATATGATGGCAGGACATTAAATGCTATCATTAATGGACATGTTTTAAGGGTACAATCAGATTATGATAGCCAAAGAGGATCAACACAAGACAAATTTCACTTGTCCATAGGGGACTTACTACTGGAACATGATGCCATTTGGGTTAAGGAACTCAGGGGCTATGGAAGATTATGTGGATGACATATTAGCCAAATCAAGAAAGTGTCGAGATCACATAGCAGCTCTAAGCTCCATCTTTGACAAGATAGAAGAATACAAGGTCAGACTCAATCCAAAGAAGTGTGTCTTCGGTGAACAATCACGAAAGCTCCTGGGGTATATTGTATCTATGAGGGGAATCGAGATAGACCCTGCCAAAGTCAAAGAAATTCTCGAGATGGAAGCACCAAGAACATTGAATCAGTTAAGGGGTTTGCAAGGAAGGCTCCAATACATTTGCTAATTTATAGCACAGTTAGCAGATAAGGCTATCCCATATTCTCATCTACTCCACAAGGGGGTAGCATACAAATGGGATGTGAAATGTGATTAGGCATTCAATAAAATCAAAGAATACTTGCTAATGCCACCAGTCCTTATGCAACCAATTCCAAACAAACCATTGATCATGTATATATCAACAACAACAGCAACCCTTTGGGCTCTCTTAGCTCAACATGATGAAAATGAGAAAGAGAGAGCTATTTACTATATCAATAGAACCATGGTGGGACACGAGCTGAATTACACATTCATTGAGAAGGCTTGTCTAGTAGTAGTGTTTGTTGCACATAAATTCAGGCACTACATATTGGCTCATCAAATAAAACTCATCACCAAGATAGATCCTCTCAAGTATCTCCTTTCCAAAGCAATGCTTACAGGGTGAATGGATAAATGGGTCATGATCCTAATAGAATATGACATTGAGTATGTAAAACCGAAAACCATTAAGGGACAAGTAATTGCAGACCAACTAACAGAGGCGTCAATATATTCAAAGAACCCACTTGTATCAGAATTACTAGATGAGTCTTTTTTCAACCTCAGTGTGGTAGATCATTGGAAAGTATATTTTGATGGATCCTACACACAACATGGGTTAGGAGCGGGAGCCTTCTTCATCACACCATAAGGAGATTGCATACTGAAGTCATATAAGTTGTCTTTTCCTTGCACAAACAACATTACAGAGTATGAGGCTCTTGTCATAGGACCCAGAATTGCAGTACAACGAAAAATTATGGCGCTTAAGGTCTATGAGGACTCGCAGCTTATCATCAACTACGTCAATGATGAATATCAAACAAAGGATGAAAAACTCACCTCATATAAGAAACTGGTGGAAATCCTCAAAGAATTCTTCATTGAAATCATGTTTGAGAAAATACCAAGGGAAAACAATAGAGTAGTTGATGTTATGGAAACAATCATATCACTACTAGATATCCCACGCAATGTCCATAAACATGAATTCCTAGTAGAGAAGCTTCTTGTACCAGCTTTTGAGGTACTAGAGTCTAAGTTCATGTGTGAAATCATTGGTCCCAGTGATCCTTGGTACCATGACATATACACCTACTTGAAAATAGGAGTCCTCCCTGCTAATATTACCCTGAACCTTAAAAGAACATTTGTCAAGAATTCATCCTGTTTTGTTGTCTTAGGCGACACCCTGTATCATAGGAGTATCGAAGGAACCCTTTTGTGATTCCTTAACCCTAAGGAAGCTTTGACTGCTTTAAATGAGGTACACAATGGCATTTGTGGTTCACATTTGAGTGGTATGACTTTGGCCAAGAAACTGCTAAGGACTGGGTACTACTGGCCCACGATGGAGAAGGAAGCTCATGACTATGTCCGAAAATGTTTGCAATGTCAACAACATGGGGATCTCATCCATGCATCAGCTCAAGAGATCCAACTAATTATAACACCTTGGCCCTTTTCACAATGGGGGCTCGATCTCATTGGTAAAATCACACCCACCTGATCCAATGGACACAAGTTCATTATCACCACCACAAAGTACTTTACAAAGTGGGTAGAGGCCATCCCAATGACCTACATCACAGGGAAGCAGATCTCTACGTTCATCTTGAGCTACCTCATTTGTCACTACGATGTTCCACAATCCCTTATCTCAGATAATGGGACACCTTTTAAGAATCGGGATGTTCAAGAACTATGCCAAAAATTCAATATCCAACATCGCTTCTCCACCCCATACTACCCCTAGGGAAATGGCCAAGCTGAGGCTACAAATAAAACCATCTTGAAAATCCTAAAGAAAACAGTCAATGAAGCTGGTCCTGACTGACACTTACAGCTAAATCTCTTCTTATGGGCCTACCAAATTAGTATTCACACACCTACAGGTGCAACACCCTTCTCCCTGGTCTACAGATTAGAATCCATCCTTCCCATTGAGATCGATCTCCCATCCTTAAGAATATCATTGCATAATCTAATTACTGATGAAGAATATCGGGTGTCATGGTTGAACGAGCTAGAACTAATAGATGAGTTGCACATGGATGCTTTGAACCACCTGTAGATCTATCAAAACCGTCTCAAGAGGAGCTACAACAAAAAGATCAGGAGTCAGGTCTTTCAAGTCAGAGAGCTTGTGTTGAAACAAAATCAGAAGAATGTACCAAATCCAGATAGCAAGGGAAAGTTTGAACCCAACTAGTTGGGACCCTTCATCATCACAGTGATTTACAAATCAGGAGCATATCAGCTATCAACACCTAAAGGTGAGCCTCTGCAGGAGCCTATCAATAGCTCCCATCTCAAAAAAAATTATGCCTAAGCTTGTAGGGTATAAATCCAAAAAATACAAAAAAATCAAAAAACATAAAAATCCAAAAAAATCAGAAAAAGGATTGAAAATAATAAAGAAAAAAATTGTCCTCTAGTGAAAACCACTTCAGTGGCACTTTGGACAAGTACCTTGGTTAAAACCTGGAAAATAGGCGCCTCGTGTAAATAAGAACTTTCCATCCACCATGATCTCTACGGCTTGTTCTGTATCATTCATCCATCGCATTCCATTAATCCTTCTAACACCCATTCGTGTCTACATCATGGCTTGATCCTTTGTTTGTATCATGTTCCCTCCTAGAAATACTTAGCACATTCCTAAGGTCAGTTTGTCCTTCCTATATCGAAGTAGTCTATCACACCACATTGGGGGAATATTCTTATACCTACATTGAATCAGATTCATGTACATTCTTGAAGTCTTCCTTAAAATCAGAAAATTCAAAAACATTCAGAAAATCAAAAAATCCCCAAAAACATCCAAACATATCAAAAATAGAGTCATCTTTTCAAACTACGAGTCTCTGAGCTCTAAATGTAGGCAACGCCATCATCAATGTGCCCCCGAGACACCCTAGGTCAGTCCTTTAGGAGTCCAACATAATAAATTGGCAATCCATTTGTTCATATCTCATCAATAAACAAGTTTGTGTCAGTCAAACTGCATGGTCTCTACGTGTATAATGTACGAAAGGCTAATCTTTGATCAACCCCCGAGGCCCCTAGGATAGGTCTTTAGGTTAGGTTCTTAGTCAAAATCTTAGAAAACACAAAAACATTGGAAATTTTGAAAATCAAAACATTTGTAAAACATCTTGAAAATACCAAAAATAGCCTCAAAACATTTCAAAACACCAAAAACATTCAAAAAACCCAAAATCATCCATCCCACTTCAATGATCACCTGTAATAAACATCCAATCATAATAAATGATCATCATCCTCAGCCTTTGGTAAAAATAATCGGAAGCAAGTATGGTAAATTACAAGTGAAAAATCAAACGTCAAGGTCTCAAGTTTGGGTCAATAGGTAAACAAGTTGGTTAACTCTTGGTATCAATAGCCCATCATCTAGTTAGTCTCAAAATCATATGATAACATCATGTCCTAGGATGCATCCTTCTTACAATGGACATCAACATCAGGCATCATCGTAGTTTAGTCTTCACTAGAGGTATGAAGAACATTAGCTTGTTTGTTTACTTGATCTTTGTCTTGTTGGTTTATCTTATTGTGCCCATTCCAATGACCTCTCGATGATGTCTAAACAAAACAATTTAGAGAGAAAGGAATGCGGCATTGATAATTATTATTTTTTGTTGTGCTTGTTGGATACTCTTGTAATATAACCTTGGTCATGCTTACTTTGTTTGGTCTATGGGGAGGGTGTTTTGGATGTTTTGTTGACTATTACTTGGGAAGGATTTTTTCCTTTCTATGTTTTGGTCCAAGATGTTTGAAATATCTAAACTGCATCCTAATAGGGTTTTGCATGCCAGGTGTGAACTAGGATACTCCTATCTGATTGTCAGGTCAAAGTCCATCACACTAGGTACAATGCCATCCTGGTTCTTTATACCTTAATGCATCCTATATATGTGTTTTATCAAAAATAAGGTAAGTAAGCTCTTTATGTCTCCAATCTCTAATATGCAATCATCATCATTATCATCATGTTTTTGAATCATCTCAAATTCAAGGGTTGATTTCTCTTTCTTCTATCTTTTTCATATACTAATACTAACATGGTATCATAGCATTCGGAAATAAAAACATCTATATATGCATCCATCCTGCATCCACAAACCATCAACATATTATGCATATCATCATAATAGGAAACATCAATAATTTCACATACATTGCATTTTTATCCATCATAATATAGATTGGTTATTCTAAGCATCTCATAAACCATACATTTGCATATAAACATCCATTGCATAATCATATAGGCATTATCATAATCATCGCATGTTGCATCATCCATACATACATTGCATATAGGGAAAATACTGAAAAAGAAGTAAAACATATAACTACATCCATCATCCATCATATAAAATAGCATTCATATAGATCCATGTGCATTCATAAAATATCCATTGCATCATAAAGCATCATAGTATAAGAATTACATGCATCCATCCATTCATATATATATACACATTACATAAAATAAAATAAATTATCACATCATATAGACGCATCACAAGTCATCTCATATATATATCAAAAAAGTTGAATGTCATGATACATCGGAATCAAATATATAGTATCATCATCAAATATACAAGAGGCTAGTCAAAACTCAACCAATGAATGTATACACATCATAAATCAGGTTGTACAAAAAATGTGTGTCTCGGTGTGCTATCAGTATCCTATGTTTCCCTCGCTTTGTTTGTCTCCATGATGGCTGCCTCGGCTCTGATGGTGAGACCTTGATGGTCTCCCTAATGTTCTTGCGCAAGGGGTCTTGGTAGGAGCAATCTGGCTCCTGCCGCTCCTGGGCCACAGCTCTATAGTACACTGCCCGGTAATACGATGCCTCATGCATTGCTCAGCCATACATCTCGGTCAGGACCATGGCATGTCCCTATATCTGTTGTGTCATAGCCTCTAGCTACTACCTCCATCTTGTCTCCAGTGCTAGGGCCATGTCTACATCCTACCTCATATGGCACTCCTACGCAACCTCCTACCATGCTTGGTCCCTCTCTTGGACCAATGTCTAAATCTGAGCCTAAGCTTGCTGAAGTTGCCCTGTCAAAACCTGTACCTACGCCTGTAGCACTGCTATCTATCTGTCCCTAGGATCAGGACCCATTGGTGGTCGTGGGTGTGGCATATGTTGATGTGGCTGCTGATGTGGCTAGACCGGTGGCCTCTGTCCAATGAGTGGCACCAATGGTGGGATCTATCCATCATGATCTCCCCCTCCATCTTGTCCATCTTGTGGCTGGTCTCCTAGCTGTTGTGGTACCTGTCCAATCCAGGGTCCTCTAACCCATCCTCTGGCCATAGCTGGCACAATGGGTAAAGTCAATCGAATCAGGGCATGAGCTTGCCAATATGCATCATAAGCCTAGTTGGTCCCTGCATCCGTAGGACCATCAAAGTATACCCATGGCACCATGACCAGTTGTCTAAAATCATTGATGGCCTGTTGAGGTGGGATCCTCTCTCCCCATACTACCTCTCTAGTCCTCTAAGCAAAAATGGCTCTCTGGGTATCATCGAGTGCATCCTGCACCTCCCCGAACTGGCGAGCAACCCTATCTGGGAGGTACCACTCGATCATATAATGCTCTCTCCCCTGCATGTACCTAGACTACTGATAGTAAAATATTTGGTCATTGTCATCATGCCATCTGGGAAAGTGGAGCAAGGCCTCCACCGAAATACTGTCATCTCATCGAGAACCTGCCTCTAGTGCGGGATGCATGTAATGCCTGTGTAATGGAGGTTGGTCACCCCCCTCATATCTATATGTTGTAGGATCATCATGATCTGTCTGGACATCTGCTATCTATGGACTCAAAATGACAATGTGCTCATAGGCCCACACGTAAAGTAATGTAATGCCCGCTCTAATGCTACGAGCCCTGTTGTACACAACCTGGTGCATATCATTGTACAAGGATACCAGGATGACTGGCCCCTAGGCATAGATGGTCATATCCTCCATCATCTAGGACCAAATGATCCCCCATCCCATGTTGCAACCTCTAGCTCATCAATCTAGAACAAGGACTCCCAAGATCAGTGCAACGACAAGCAATGTCAAATCAGGGGCAATCCCCTCATATTGGTGAAGGTCAATCTGGCCACTATCCACCTCATATGAATCGAAATCGAACAACTGGAAAATGGCATCACCGCTATCCTTGACATCATAAATAATTCACTCACCATGTATGGGGATCTACAAGATCTGCCATACTCTTCTAGGGTCACAGTGACCTCGTTGGTCAGTAAATGGAACAAAGAAGTCTCACTTCACCATCTCTCCACCAAGGTTGTCATCATCGCAAGGTGCGTCCGCACCTTGGGCATCTAGGAAATGTCACCGAATCCAATCGCACCAAGAAAGAACAGGGCATGATCCAATAAATGTCTCGCTCTACATAGAAACCGGCTCCTGTGCTCCTTCGAATGGAGCACTGGTAGAACCTCCTGCACCCAAAGAGCGCGCGACATCAAAAATTAGCCAAACAAATTCCTTTTCAAAAATTAAAAATCCCCAAGCAGCAAAGGTGGCGCAACATTTGCAAAGGTGACACTCTGTCGTTTGCAAATGTGATGCCAAAATCAAATGCAGGGCTCCACCACAAAGGTGAGTCGACATTTTGGGGTGACCTTATTTCCTCTTTGGGTCACATGACGCTATCCCGCAAAGGAAAGTTAGCATCCATCTAGTGACATTAAGACCATTCAACATTGTGCAATGCTATAATGAAAATGCAAGCCAACATCTGCAAATTCCATGTGCTAGAGGACCGCTTTTGGTCGACCTAAAAGGACCCTAATAAATGCACCAAAAACATGCAAAACAAGAAAAGTTTCAAAAGGCATACCGGGTGTCCTGCGTCCTGAGGCCGCTGGAACTCGTGAACCCGATCTGTCTGATGTCTACGAAGCACATGTGCCACCATTTTGTCAGCACCTCAAAGAAAAATCACCAGAATCTCTAAAATTCAAGTGTGCAAATGATTTGAAAATGACCCTCTTAACCCCTTTTATGCAAAATTTTTAGGGTTTTTTGGATATTTTTTAGGGTTTTTGAACCCATTTAATCTGTTTTTTCCCAAACAAAGCCCGTTTGATCCATTTTCATTGTCGTAAGCCTAAATTTGCATCTTTTGGGTTGTTTTCTGCTCCTGAATCATTGTTGAATCTTTTTTCATGAGCTTGACCAAATTTTGCAATTTTTGCCTGATCTCTCGAGGGGGTAGTGTGTTAACATAATTTCTTCTACTGGGGCAGCAGTGAGCCATCTGAAAAAATTAGAAAAATTTTGAATTTTGATCATGGTAGTGTTATTATTTGAACCGATGCAACAGGTACTTCACTTCAAATAGGGGAAAAATGTAGACACCAAAAAAGTCCTAATTGATACTATGCATCTAATTCTTATTAACTAACATTGTTTCTTCCTAAATCACTTCAAATTGATCAATTAATTGAATAATCAGCATTATTTAATTAAATTTAGCAAATTTAGCTATTAATCAAATAATTAAATTTATTGATCAATTCACCCTTCTTCTAACTAATTATTCATCTTATTTAATTAAATCAAATCATTTAATTAAACCCCCCTAAATCCTCTCATTTGATTAAAAATCAATCAAATCAAATGTCACATCTCCTAATTCACTCCAATTAATTAATTTTGGATTAATTAATCCTAAATCGGCTTTCTAATCATCATTATCAAATCCTCTAGCTTTTAACTCTTCAAGAGTTAAATCAACTCATGGTCAACTAACTAGGTTGCACATGAAAATAATTTCAATTAATTATTTAATTCAACTATTTTCCCTCACCAAGGCATATTCCAAGGAGTATTCCTCTCAACAACCTCTCATTCAATTTCCCTCCAAAGGTTTTCAAAAATCTATCACATTCTCTTACAACCTTTCAAATCCTCTTACATTCTCTCAAATCTCATTCAATTCCTTTTACAACAATTTCAAATTCTCAACCAACAACATTTACCTCTCTTCCATCCTCCTTCACTCACACATTTCCCAAGATGTGCTCCACCTTCCTCCAATAGAATTGTGACACTTGGCACATTCTCATTGGATCTCAATTTATCCCACATTCACCAATTTCCTCCATTCTTCAACCCTTGGCTTCTATAAATAGAGGCATCTTTTTCATAATATGGATCCACAACTTAGAGCATTATCATTATAGGCATTTCACTCCATAGCTTTTCATCATTTTGAAACATTGTAGCTAGATTATAGTCAATTTTACTCTAGGATCATCAACAAATCATCAAGCTTATCAAAGGGATTGGGAAAGGGCTTCTTTCCACATCAAAGGAGCACCACTCCCCCTATGGGATGGAGGTTTAGTTGATTTTACTTAGATTACATGCTTTATTTTGTTAGTTGTCTTGTTATTTCATGTTTTCTAGTGATTTTGGTTAAATAAATTCATAGGGAACACTAGATTGATCTTTCTAACATGTTTGGCAATTGATTTTTGGTCTCTTGTTAGTTTGTGCAGGTTTGGTGTTCACAGGTACACACCTAATGAATATCGAACTTCACTAGACCTAGTGTGTTTCTCATTTGGCTACCCTATCTTGGGGGCTCACCTAGTGAATATCAAACTTCACTAGCCCGTGTTACCTTTCAATTTATGATTCACCTAGCAAATATCGGATGTTGCTAATGTGTGATTCATGAACACCTTTGGTGTGGATCTTAGCATAACACAGCTTGTTATCCCATGATTATCCATACCCTCCTTTTTGCATTTTATTTTGGAATCATGTATGTTTCTCTATGTTGTATTGTTGCATTTCATACATGTGTGTGTTCCTTTGTGCTTATGTTGTTTTTCCATAGTATCTTAGATCCTGGGGGCTTGTGCACTCCCCCTATATCCTTTGTCATCATATCTCCTCAACAATTGGATAATTGAACCCCTCTTGACATAGATCTTCTACTTTAGTGTGAGTTTGAGCATAAGTTCATACTCTCACTCAAGTGGGGGCTAAATGTAGCATCAAAAATTTTCACCCTTGACAATTTCACACTATGTTTTGTCCCCCCTAAATTATTGAGACTAATTAAGCACCTAATTTCCCAAATTATACATTCTATAGCCTATTTTTACCATTTTCTGAGAAATTACAAGCATATAACAAAGTTGTCCATTTAATTTTTTGCCCCTGATACCTTATTTTCTAGAAAATAGGGCCAAGACTGGGACACCCTTGGGTATCTAAGTCCCCCTATTTTTTAAGGATCCAAATTTGAATATGTTGGTGTTGACATTTTAACATTTAAAATTCAAATTGCAAATGTTGGCTATTGGGATCTAATTTGCAAGAAATTGAATAAATACCTAGCTATTGCATCATTTCAAATCTAAAAAAATATATTGAGCAAGAATTATTATCAAGAGCAAGTCAAGAGCAATCAAGAGCAACATTTCATTGATTTATTGCAAAAAATCAAGATCCAAGCATCATGTCAAATCCTATGTGGGTTTATGCGTGTTTATGTTATCATTTTTTGTGAAATTTAACCCTTGTTGTAGGTCTCCAATCAATTCAAGCAAACAAGATCCAATATCTTGAAGTGATGTGCATGATTTCAGTCCTTCAAGGAAGCCATTGAAGGGTGGTGATTTGCAACATGTTGTTGATTCATTGTTCTTATCATTGACATTACCATTGTGAAAGTGGAAACACTAGCACAGGTTTAGCTAAGGAAAGCCCCTAAATGGCACAATATTTCTTCTCTTTGAATGTGTGGATTTCAAGTTTGGAGAAGACTAAATGAAGATTGAAGATCATTTATTCATTGTTGCATTCAAATCCCTACACCTTATCAACTCACGGAAACTCACCTACAAAATTATCCAACAACAATCCAACAAATTTACAAGCAAAAATAGGGATCTTAGATCTGACATCAGAGGACTACAAAAACAATTTCAAAAAAGGCATATAGGGACCCAAATTCCCTTGGGCGACTCTATCCTTATATTCAAATCAACACCAAAATTTCAAGATAGGTACACAACACTCTGCCCTTCCCAAATATGCCTACAAATCTCTGTCACAATCTGTATATTTTCAGAGGCTTGTATTTTTATATTAGGGCACATAGTCTAATTAGATTAATCAAGGAACACTAGTGTACATAAATAGCAATATATGATTAAAAAAACTTGTCAAAAGCTTGCATTTTTTATATTAGAGCACATAGTCTAATTAGATTAATCAAGGAACACTAGTACATAAATAGCAATATATGATTAAAAAAACTACTAAAAACTACTTATAAATGACTAAACATGGTCACTGACCATTAGTAGTTTATTGTCAGTCATTTATAATGTGACCAAATTGATGACTAAACCATATTTAGTCATTTATTGGTTTTTTTTATTGATCGATTTGGTAGTTTATTTAATTGTTTTTGTTCATTGATTTCTATCAACTAGAAGTATATTTTTACATTATTTATTAATTGCATAATCATTATATTTAGTCATATATTTAGTCATATTTATTCACTGATTTCTATCAATTGGTAGTTTATTTAATTATTTTTGTTCACTGATTTCTACCTAAAAGTTCTAGAAATGAGACAATGTCTTTTGAGGTTTAAACATAAAACATAGAAAAACATAATCAATCATTCATTTGCACATAATGAAATGGCTATTAAGAAGGAAAAATACTAAAATTTTATTGAGAAAAGGTGTTCTTACAGCAGATACAAGACAAAAATATGTCTTTGCTTTGAAAAATGTGTTACAAAGTGTGTTTCTCAGTGTTGTGACTAAGAAAACTGAGTTACAAATCCAAACTGATCACAAACATTTATCAATGGATGAGCATCTCGAAGTCTTGCTTCCATAAGAAAGTTCTTTATCTTTTCAACATCATAGAAGTTTGACTCTGGTTACACACTAAAAGCATCAAATCTGACCTTCACAAGATCTCCCAATTCCTCGCTACACTAACTTGTCCTTGGCAAGCCAATTCTCCAAAAGGTTTTTTATTCTTATTTACAACTAATTGTGAAAGTTCAAGAGACTCAAAATGCATTCAACTTTCCTTTCATCAATAGAGTACTAAAATACTGGAGAAGAGGTTATGTTTTCCCTGGTTGTACTGGAACACTCTGCAATAATATTAGCAACTTCTTTAATAATAATTCTAAGGAGTATGACATTTTCCTTGCTTTTTCAAACTTAAAAATATTTGCAAAGTGTGATTTACTGAACCTACTACCAGAAAATATAACTTTGATGAAATCCAAAACTACTTGGAACTTTGCTATAGTTTCTGGCGTACGAAGAATGCTTTGAGGGGATTTAGAAGCAAGTTCTGCTGCATCTTTATACTTCATCTAAGAAAACAACTCTTGGAATCATTGGACAACCTACACAAAAAACACTAATATTCAATTACAACATCCATTTCTTCAAGTTGCAAGAGCATAGTGATACCAATTTATATTGCTAGTTGCAATCATAAAAATAGAATTATTTCTACCTAATACTAACAAAAAGAGTATAAATTCAATTTTTCAAAAATACACTCTTTCCCTTTCCAATTGAATGTATGCTAGTGAGGAGTCCATTAGGTTCAATTATGCATTAATTCCATTTAGTTAATCGAAAAATGCAAAAGAAAATGACCCAAAACACTAAAAATAGAAGTGCTAGGAAGCTATTCATTGAAAATTCCCCTCAATTTCTTATTTGAAGTTTCAGTCTAAGTACTCAACTTCAAACATATGCCAAGTATTACTAGAATAAGTTCCAAGTGTATGATCATACTAGTGTTCTCAAGAATATTTATAATTTGATATTATGAAGTCGCTTAAACTGCAATAGTACATAAATATTTTGGTACTTGATCCTCATGTATGCCAAAGCATACATTTTAGGTAGGGACTAAAATATGCAAAATCACAGTTGCTGACACTTACTAGATTTTCTACCCCAGGAAGGTTTCCTCTTTTAGCAAGATTCATAGCAAGCTCAAGGAGAAATGCAACAAGCACATTTGTTAATATATGGAGAGATTTAAATTAAAAGCACAAAAGCTTCAGTCAAATACATATATAAGGATATAAAAAACCACCTATCCACTAACAAAAGGAACAATTGTAGCTTCATTGACACCTACAAGTAAAACTTGCTCCCTCTGATTAACAGCAAAGAACCCACCAACTGCAGTTGCTTTAGATGTTAAAAAGATTCGATCAGAGGAATCATGTTCTACTTTCAAATGGTGGGAATTCTAGAATTGTTTTCTACCAGGCCTTCTTGAATTTGGCCAAATATGTTTGGCTTGTGCATATATTGACATTTTACTGAACCTAGGATTAACATTTTTCAAGATAGAAAAAACATCAATTTCTCTAAGGTATACATGAACAGCATTGTGAAGAATATGGAATTAGGAGATGTTGTCATGAGTCTCAAGCCTAAACCGGGTTTCACAGTAACACCCAAATACCTCAAGGTTTGAAGGGGTTAAATTAAGGAAATTCCTTCATTTTGTAAAACTAAAATATTTAATGGTAATGTGTATAGAGACATTTTATGGAAATGAAGCCTAGATTAAATTCCAAGATCAAAAGTTGATTGTTCAAGCAACATTGCATGAGAATTTGTGTTAGAGCTATATTGGGTCACCACACACACAATCATGATTGACATTTTTGAGTGAGTTAGTTTCATAAATGAAGTAGAGCACTTGATATACAATGCACCATTTGAACTGCATGCAAGCATGTAGAGGGTATTGCTCGGTGCCTGCATAATTCATGACAACATCAAAGTAAAAAAATGTGCAGTAGAATATCTTTTTATGTTGGAACCACAAAGTATTTCACAATGATGTCAAACTTGTATTCTATGACCTATAACATGAAGAGTTATCTTTCATATACCCAAGGAACAAAATCACATGGGAAAAATACCAAGATTCAACTTATTCAAATTTAGTTGCATCACAAGAAATTTGGCCTCCCGAAGGGTTTTCTATGAAAACCAGATATTCAATTTGTCAAACAGTCTATACTTGTAGACACCCGAATTTTACCACCCCCATATGGTCAAATTCACCCCTTTATATTCCTTTGTCTTGCATCCCTCATCCGCATTAATTAAATAATTTATTATTTGATTAATATTATCCTACAGCTTAATGTTCCTAAAGTATTTAATAAATCAATTAAATACCTTATCCCCTTTTCCTCTCTAAATTAAATAAATACCCCAATTTATTTAACTTAGTCACTTTTCCTTTATGAATTAAATTCAAATTTTTCAAATTTATTTAATTTAATTTTTTCTCTCCTCATGTCACATCCTCCATAATCCCCTTTGTGAATGGTGGATCTAGACCTACACAAACACAAACAAACAACACAATATTAGTCCTGTAGACATCCAAATTTGGACACTTAATTTATCCAAATTTATCCCCTTTCATCTAAGCATTCCCTTATTTGCATTAATTAAGTAATATCGGTATTATTTAATTAATATCCTTAAATTCCTCTAAACCCCTAAGGTATTCAATTAATAATTAAATAACTTATGTCTTTAATCCTCATTTCATCAAATGAATTAAATAAATATGACATTTATTTAATTCCTCACATGTCACATCCCTTTCTTAATCTCAATAAATCTCCTAATCTCATCATTAGGGATGTGCACATGCCTAATCCTTGATTAAGATGTGTCACATCCTCCAACTTTTGCAAATTGGCCCCTAATCTCTCTTAGCCACCTAACCCTCCTCTAATCCTTCATTATCTAGCATAATCAACCTCCCAAGAAATTTTTAATTTCTTTTATCCTTCCAAGGAATATTAAAAAAAAAATTCTCTTCCCCATGTGATCTTTGACTTGTCACATCAAGTCACATGTGAACTCTTCCCCATGGAATCTTTGACTTATCACATCAAGTCACATGTGACAAGTGTTTACCTTTTTAGGCACCTTGTCTTATCCAAGGTACTTTCTACCTCTCCCTTTGGAACCTTGTCTTATCCACAGGATTCCCCAATCATGTGAATTTTAAATTCACTTTTTATTCCACCAAGGAATCTTCTCATCTCCCAATGTACTTTCAAGGTACATGTCCTTCCTCCACATCATGTATTTTTCTTCCACCTCATTTACACATCACCATTCTTAAGCCATCTCACATTCCACATGTCAAGATGTGAGGGCTTGTGAGTCCTCAACTCACCATAGCCCTTCATCTTGACCTTGTTGGATGAATCTCAACCATTGAATTCTCTAGAGAATTCAACTTCCTCTATAAATACCCCCTCTTTTCTCTCATTTACTGGGTTGATCATTGTGCTAACCAAACTCTTTCAAAATTTTCATTTGAGCCATACTTAGCTAAAAACTTGCATTCATTGCATCCATCATACCATTTTCATTCATTTCTCATTCATCTTGCATTGCATATCAACATCTTTTGTCATCCAAGGAGCATACACGAAGTCAACCATCAAGGTCCAACCAAAGAATCGATTCGAGACAAGGTATAATCAACTTCTCTTGTTATCATATTTTGTTTTGAATCTAACTAGGCTAACCTTGAGGTGTTAGGTGTTTTTATTGTTTCTTGCACACTCCTTTGTGTTGCTGCTCATTTTTGGAATAGTATTTTTTCCTGGTCATGTTTCTGGCATGCCCGATGGGACCTACAAACGAGTCTTGTTCTTTCACGTTTTCTATTTTTTCACTATTTGCAGGTGCAGGTTGCAGAGGGCCGAACTCGACCTATCAGACAGACGTACCTGACCTCCAAGGGTGAACCTAACCTGTCCACAGGAAAACCTGACCTCAACAGGTGAACCTGACCTCTTCTACAGGCGAACCTGACCTCAATAGGAAAACCTGACCTGTCCACAGGCAAACCTGACCTCAACAGGTGAACCTGACCTCTTCTACATGCGAACCTGTCCTCAACAAGCGAACCTGACCTGTTCTACAGGTGAACTTGACCTCAACAGGCGAACCTGACCTCTTCTACAGGCGAACCTGACCTCAACAGGAAAACCTGACCTCTTCTATAGACGTACCTGACCTTCAGGGGCATACCTGACCCAATAGACAGACGAATATGACCAAAAATAGCTTTTTCCATAAGGTAAAAACTGAGTTTTAAGCACTTTTTTTTGTTGTTTTGAGTGTTTCTGACCCTCTAATGTATCTTGTTTGTCTGTGCAAGCATCTAACTAGCATTTGGCAAGGAACAAGGAGAACAATCACTAACAAGTTTCCTTGCAGGGGTATTTATTTATCAATTGTTGCTTGTTGTTTCTTGATAACTTAGGCACATAGATTAACTAGGGGTGTCAATTTACCTTGTGTGTTGTGCTTGTTGGTAAGCTATTTGACGTATCCAATCCCCTTACAGAATTTGGCGATCTTGGGTGATGAGAAATTGTAGCTTACCAAATCCTTTGAGTCACCCTTTTACTTTTCTTAGCGGGACCTGCTTGGGGATTTAATCACCCCAAGGGATGATTCCAACCATGCGTACCAGCAGGGTATATAAAGGGGGGAGAGCGAAAGTTGTACCTCAATCCAACCACGTCGTAATGGGCGAAGTGTCAGGATGATGTGAAGAGTTGGTCTAAGCCTTTAGTATCTCACTAAGGTTCCCGACTCACGCTTGTGATGGGTTGGTGTTCACAGTTTGGGCCTCATGTACTGGGTGTATATCGAGGACTCCCTAGGAACCATGTTCATCCTAGAATAGAAGACTCTGTTGGCCATACCCATTTCTACTAGATTTAGGATCGTGTTGTCTGAACTGTCTTCTTTGTGTGAAACCAGTAATTTTCTATTTAGTCGAGTCAACTTATCCTATGAATATTTTTTGATGTGTTTTAGGTCATTTGCCTTAGTCTTTTGTCCAAAAAACACATTCAGATTTGTCCACAGGCGTACCTGACCTCCAGGGGCAAACCTGACCTCTTGCAGGGGCATACCTGACCTCTGAAAAAGCCCCTTTTTAGCATGTTTTAGTTAGTTTTGATCAATCTTCAGTCCACAGGTGTACCTGACCTCTTGCACAAGCGTACCTACCCCCCTGTACAGGTGAACCTGCCCTCCCAGACAAGTGAACTTTCCCTCTTGTACAGGTGAACCTGCCCCTGTACAGGCGAACCTGCCCTCCTAAACAAGCGAACCCACCCTCCTATACAGGTGAACGTTCCCTATAGGCGAACTTGCCCTCCAAACAGTTGATTTCACCCTCTGTTCAATCAATTCGAGCACCCGTTTACTCGTCATCAACACATTTTTCATAATTCATCGTTTCAACAACCAAACCACATAAGTGCTACCTAGAACATCATTAGATTCCATATCCATCATCAAATCATCCATCCCAATCACCTAGACTTCGTTTCGAGAGTTTTGATTTTTATGCCGAAACTTCCAGAGGCCATAACTTTTGACTCGAGTGTCTGTTTGGGCTGAAATTTTATGGGTGGTTGCATTATGAGGTGGCATGTAGATTCGTAACCAATCTTGACCTCGTTTTTCCACATTTTTGGGGCCTCAAACTTTCATCTTGACCCTCAAAATCGCATTTTAGTATTTTTTTCAGTTTTTGAAAAATCATTTTCGTTAATAACTCGAAATGCATGTCTCATATTTGGGATGTTAGTTGGCAATTCATCCTATCTTAGTTTTGGGTATTTTTTAGGAAAAAACTAGACTCTCAAAAGTATGTTCGTGAAGTTTCCTAAAATGGCAAAATTTGACAATTTTTAAAAATTGTCAAATCTAGAAAAATTTGATTGTCAGCACCTTACGTCCTTTAAACCCCAGAACTTGGTGTAGAATCAATCCCATCACATCCTCCAATCATCCTAATCTAAGCTTCAATCAAATCCTAATTTGAGCTTTAATCTAATCCCAATCTAAGCTTAACCAAAATCCTAATCTAAGCTTTAGTCCATCTGCAGCTAAGATCTTTGGATATCGAAACAAATTTTAAGATCCCTCCCTCCATCTTCTTCAATTTCATCCTATTCATCCTTTCATCCATTCCTAGATTCGTTCTCCCCATCTGGGCATTCGTTCATCCATCCCGATCAATCATTTACTCATTTCAACCATTCATCCATCCTTTCTGAAAATTCGTTCCCTCTTTTTCGATCATTCGTTTACTTGTTCTGAGTAAGTGTTCATCTATTACGAACCTTTATCTATCATTTTGAACTCTCGTTCCACTGCTCTGATCATTCATTTGCTCGTTCTGAGTGAATTTTCATCCATTTTGAACCTCCTATCATTTCAAACTCTCATTCAACAGTCCCGATCAATCATTTACTCATTCTGAGTAATCTTTCATCTATTCCAAACCTTCATCTTCTCATTCTGAGAATCATTCATCCATTGTGAGAAATCGTTTACTCGTTCTGAGTAGTCATTCATCTGTTTTGATCAATCATTTACTCATTTTGAGTATTCATTCATCCATTTTTATCATCTATTCCTCCAATTAGATCATCGTTTTCCCCATCCAAATCCCCTGAACTTTGTTTTGGGTTATTATCCGAATTGACCAAAGTGTCTGATTTGATCGTCATCATCAACATTTACTTAGGATTGTCATCTATCCTAAGTTAATCATCATCATCGGCCCAATCAATCCACTTTCAATCTTAAAGTGGATTTGGTGCCACAATCATCCATTTATCCTTTAATCCGATCAATCAGTATCCTAAGTCACCTAGGGTAATCTCTGAATGGGGTTTACAGTCCCTTTCATCATCCTATCTGATCCATCAGTCGATCTTATCAATCATCAATTGATCTTATCCAATCCAATCCAATCATATCCTTATCCAATCACCTTCAACCCAATCAATCTACTTCCATCTCGAAGTGGATTCGGTCTTGTAATCATCCTTTGATAATCAAATCTGATCGTCAGAATCAATCCCATCACATCATCCAATCACCCTAATCTGAGCTTTAATCCAATCCTAATCTGAGCTTGACCTAAATCCTGATTTGAGCTTCAGTTTGTTCCCATCCAAAATCTTTGATCCATTCTATTTATCCTTTCATCATCATGAATTTGTATCCTCCGTCAATAGTAGTCAAGGAAAACCCTAATTACGTCGATGACGATAACAAAAGTCTTGTCAATCAAGCAAAATATGACATAGATCCCCTTGACACTATCATTGCTAGTAAGCTTTCTCCACCCACTTTCCAAATTCCAATCACCCCTTCAAGCTATCCCTTTATGTCTTCATCCATTCCTAATCATGCTCCTTATGCTACCTTTGACAAGGGATATTCACTATCTTCCTCGACCACATATGCAACATATCCTTCATCTACACCTTCCTCTTATCCAACACCCGCATCCCCTTATCCTAATACACCATCCTAGTATCCCTATCACAATCCCCCATCCATGTCCCCTTATCCTAATCCTCCATACCAATCAACCTATCCTAATCCCACATCCACACCTTTTTATCTTAAACCTACACCCCCATAAACTTACCCTAATCTAACATCCACATCTTCTTATCCTAATCCATCATCCACATCTCCCTATCTCAATTTTCCATCTCAATCTTCCCATCCTAATCCACCATCCCAATACCCTTACTACAATCCACCACCCGCATCCTCGTGTCCTAATTCACCATTTCAATACCCCTATCTTAACCCTTCATCTAATCTTAATCCCCCATCTATTCCCAGTCCTACATCCAATCCCATTCCCCCATCTAATCCTAGTCCACCAATCCCTAGTCCTAATCCCCCACCAATCCATAATCCTTCATCCACTCCTACCATGCAATCTCAGCCTAGAGTATTCAAGTTTCTCACTCTAAAAGTTCTCCAAGGACTTATAACAAAGAAGACATCTCCACTCCACACCTTGAAGTTGTGGAATCATGCCATCCCAACCCATCATCCATGGTCATTAGTGACGAGACCCTTCTCCACCCAACACCTATCATTGATTATACCACCCCTAACACCACTCAAACCATCAAAACCATCACATCCTCTGAATCCACTGAGCCCCCATCTCCCACCATCACATCTACCAAATCCATTGAACACCCACCTCCTACTTTGAGAGCCATCAAACCCATTGACGACACCCAAATCCAATCCACTTCTCCCACTCCTTGTGTCACTAAAATCCATTCCCATGAATGTTTTGAATCCTCCATCCCTCCATCTTCCCCACTTAAAGAGTCCCTCCAAGACTCCATTATCATGCCTCTCACACACAATGAGTCATGCCAAGAGCCTGATCCAGAGCATGCCAACATATCCCCTTCTCCATATCAAGATCCTACCATCCCATCTAGTCCTACTCAAGATCACACTCCTCCATCCACTCCATCTCATGACCCCCTTGACATTCAAGATTTTGTCACTCCATCATATGAGCTCTTATCACCTACTGTCACAAATCTAGATCCCATTATATTGCCTAATCTGTCTCTTGACTCCTTATCGCTCACTCATCCTGATTTAGATGTTTCTATCCCATCATCTCCCTCTCATGATCCCCCATCATCACCTAAAACTGCTATTCCCACACCACTTGTATATCCCCTTGGTACCCTCACATTCTTCCATGGTGGTCTCCTTGCAGAAGAAAAACATAGCATATATACCACCCATCATCCTCCACCTAATAATGGACTCGCATCATGTTTTTAGAATAACAAAAAATCCTATCATGGATCGAATGCTCAAGAACATGAACTATCAAGGAAAAGGTTTAGGCCTTCATGAGCAAGGTATTTTAGAGCCCATCTAGGTCAAAGAACAAATTTTTATGCAAGGTCTTGGACCTATTTCCCAAGATTTCGCAATCTAAAGATGTTGGTACAACCTCTAGACATCCTCAACGAGCCTCTTCCAAAATAAATATAGGCTCTTCCCATCACTCCACCAAATCATATGCTACCATCCCTCCTCCTCCATCGTATCACCTCAAAACAACCATCCATATTCCTCCTTCATCTGCTCCATCCATTTTGGGTCCTTACATCCTTCCATCCACCATATCCCATCCTTCATCTACTCCATCCATCTTGGGTCCTTATGTCCCTCCACCCACTACGTCTGTTTTGGGCCCTTATATCCCCAAATCACCTCCTCCATCTCATCCTATTCATCCTTTCATCCATTCATCACCTATCCATGTCATCCATCATAAACATCCCACTCGCATGTCCCCTAATCAGGATCAACAAAGGCACATACCTAAACATCCTTCATCTACACATAATCCCCATACTCCTACCTCCCTTGCTCCACGTCATCCATCTCCTCGCACCCATCCCATTGCTACTAAAAGCACTTTGGATGCTAAAGTAAAAATGCATGAATCTAAACATCTACATAAATTTAAAGCTCCCCATGTCCCCTCTAAAAGACATGGTGAAGAAAAGAAAAATCAAATCCACAATCAAAATCAAACCCATAGCCACAAAGGCCCATCGAAGCAAAGATCAAAACCATGTGGATCCCAAAGAAAAAAGATGCAATACCTTCAAATGAAAAATTTGTAACAACATCCAAATTTTCTAATCCGAAAGCCAATCATACACTTCCTCCATCTCCTAAATCTGTTTTGGGTCCTTATGTCCCAAAATTCACTATCCCATCTCCTCCATTATCCCCACATTCTCCATCCATTAATCCTCCTATCTTTTCACATCCACCACCACATGTTCCAATGTTGGTCCTAAACTCACCACCCCATCACACACCTACCCCATCATTCTATCTATACCCTTTCCAGCATCCCATCCATTATCCCACATATTTTCCCCATCACATCCCTCTCATCCATTCTCTTGCATAATCCATTTCTCCTAATAAGGTTGTACTACCATCCAACAGTCGGTTCGAACATAGTCTCTTAATACCTCATATGAAACTTGATGATTGATTCCTTCATCCATCTCCTTATCACATGTCTTCCAAATCCACTTATCCCCAGCCCTATCCTTATCTATCTCCATCCACATTCATCCCAAAAAGTTTGAAAATTCCAAAAAGTCCAAAAAATCTAAAAAAAAAAAAGAAAAAATCAAAAAATCAAAATGAAATAGTAAAGAGAAATAATCCATCCAATGGTGAAAACTTGTCCAACAAGCGCCTTAGATAAGTACCATGATGAAAACCTGGAAAACAAGTGTCATCCGTAAATCCCCATCCATCCTTTTCCACACTTGGGGGCAGCTTCCTGTTATACTTCCAGCTATGCACCCGTCTTCTTGTTGTACGTCCTTTTCATTCATCCCCTCCATCCTACCTATCTTACACATCCTGCTTGGAATATCTGATTTATCCCAATCCTTCCATCTTCCTTGTGGTCTTGATATTGATAGGGGAAAACATATAAACATGCTTTGGACACCTCTTGGCATACATTCCCCTCATCCGCACACTATCCTAATCCTTATTCACATTCATCTACCTTCCTTTTCCACCCATCATGCTACCATTAATCTCCCTTCCTTATCCATGCATCCTATCCATATCCATCTCACTCCCTTATTTGACTATCCTTTTATCTTTTATCCTTCATGCCTCCTCGCACATGGCATATCTAGAGCGGGGGCATCTATCTTCCTTTGTGATATAGTCCTTGGAGATATCATTCATCCCTCAATCCATTAATCCTTTTTCACCTCCCCATCCTTATCTTCCAATCCCTCCACACAATCCTTTTAACCCCCCTATCCTTATCCCCCTATCCATCCATCATAGCATCCCTCCCATTCCCCATCCCTATCTTCCTATTTGTTTCTCTCTATCCCCATCCCATCTCATAATCCCTTGCCATTGGTATCTAGCTATAGGCTACTCCCCATGCAACCCAATGCCATCTATCTCATCACACATCTCTTCCATATCCTATCCTTTCTCATCATTCATCTATCCATCATATCATCCTCCCAATTCATTTTGATGATTTGGATAACTATCCCCTCCCTGAGCTTTGTGTAGTCGCTAACATCATATCCAATCCAATAAGTCAGTCTTGTCTTATCGTTTCAGTCCCATCATCCCCATCATCACCATCATCCTATCTTATCCAATAGGACTATCTTTTTATCCACTTATCAGTGATCATCTCATCATCCCTTATCCATTGTTTGTCTTTGGTCCTTTCATCGAACTATGTTGCCTCTGTGCTTTCACGTAGGAAAGGTCGATCATTTGATCCCCCCCAGGGTTCCTTTATTGTCTATCATCGATCTTACTCCTTTTTTCTATCCTATCTTTATCATCCATCAAGGTCTCCATCGTTCTCTTTCCAATTTTATCCATGGTCAGTCATCAGAGTTTTATCGAACTACGAGGGCTCTACGCTTTCACATAAGCAAGGCTAATCTTTGATCGGCCCTCGAGCCCCTAAGTCACTAGAATGTGTCAGTATTTTGTCTCGTGTCTTGTCTCCCTTATGTCATTTCTTCAAGCTATGCCCTTATCTAGTTGGTTCTTCACAAACGAGATCCACCATTATCATGAGATCCACTCGGTTTTAAATATCATGTGTCATATCGATCTTTTAGTTTAGTATTCATCTATGGTATCAACAGGATGCATCCTTCCTAACAGACCTCATCAACCCCACCCACCCCCTTGATCTTATGGAAAGAACATTTAAAATTGATTGCGATCTTTTGATGCTACTACCTTTTATTTATCATTTGAGCTCCCTATCGTCACTTATCATGGTCACCTTGATCCATCATATCATGGTGTACTTTGACTAGTCAACATAGGGGCATATCTTGATCTTTTTATTTTGTTTTTGTCTTCTTGGTTGTCCCACGTAGTACCCACCAATATCCTCAAGGTCTTGTGTTACACCGGGGCATCCTCATGTGCTTGTGGTTATCCCAATACCTAGCCCAACCAAGGTCATCATGACTTTGGGGCGTTGGGATAGCCTTCTTGTTTGTTGTGTTTGTTTCATGCATTAGACACTAATCTTCCTTGGTCCTTTATACCTTGGTATATTGTGTCTTCTGCTATAGAAAAAATCAGTGCTCCTAAAGATGGAAAATTGCATTTGGATTGCATTTCATCTCCCATCCTCTCATCTATCACAATCCCCCCCATCCATTCATCCTTCATCATTCTCCCTTCCCAATCTCCTCTCGCTTATCATTCTCTCTTATCCATCACTTTGCATCCTCCCCCTCATCTCCCCTTGCATCATCTCATCCATTTCGAGAGCACACCCGTGTTCTCTTGAACCCGCATGTCCTCTCGAGGGGGCATCTTTCATCCCCAATCTACATCATTTTATTTCCTTCCTAGTCACTTCTTTGAATGACTGGGGAATCTTTTCTGATCTAACCATCTTCTTCTGGGTTCTATGTTTTAATCTTCTTTGAAATGATGCTACTTCATAACACCATCTCAAAGAGGGGAAAAATGTAGACATCCAAATTTGGACACTTAATTTATCCAAATTTATCCCCTTTCATCTAAGCATTCCCTTATTTTCATTAATTAAGTAATATTGCTATTATTTAATTAATATCCTTAAATTCCTCTAAACCCCTAAGGTATTCAATTAATAATTAAATACCTTGTCTTTAATCCTCCTTTCATCAAATGAATTAAATAAATATGACATTTATTTAATTCCTCACATGTCACATCCCTTCCTTAATCTCAATAAATCTCCTAATCTCATCATTAGGGATGTGCACATGCCTAATCCTTGATTAGGATGTGTCACATCCTCCAACTTTTGCAAATTGGCCCCTAATCTCTCTTAGCCACCTAACCCTCCTCTAATCCTTCATTATCTAGCCTAATCAACCTCCCAAGGAATTTTTAATTTCTTTAATCCTTCCAAAGAATATTAAAATTTTTTTTCTCTTCCCCATGTGATCTTTGACTTATCACATCAAGTCACATGTGAACTCTTCCCCATGGAATCTTTGACTTGTCGCATCAAGTCACATGTGACAAGTGTTTACCTTTTTAGGCACCTTGTCTTATCCAAGGTACTTTCTACCTCTCCCTTTGGAACCTTGTCTTATCCACAAGATTCCCCAATCATATGAATTTTAAATTCACTTTTTATTCCTCCAAAGAATCTTCTCATCTCCCAATGTACTTTCAAGGTACATGTCCTTCCTCCACATCATGTACTCTTCTTCCACCTCATTTACACATCACCATTCTTAAGCCATCTCACATTCCACATGTCAAGATGTGAGGGCTTGTGAGTCCTCAACTCACCATAGCCCTTCATCTTGACCTTGTTGGATGAATCTCAACCGTTGAATTCTCTAGAGAATTCAACTTCCTCTATAAATACCCCCTCTTTTCTCTCATTTATTGGGTTGATCATTGTGCTAACCAAACTCTTGCAAAAATTTCATTTGAGCCATACTTAGCTAAAAACTTGCATTCATTGCATCCATCATACCATTTTCATTCACTTTCTCATTCATCTTGCATTGCATATCAACATATTTTGTCATCCAATGAGCATACACAAAATCAACCATCAAGGGCCAACCAAAGGATTGATTCGAGACAAAGTATAATCAACTTCTCTTGTTATCATATTTTGTTTTGAATCTAACTAAGCTAATCTTGAGGTGTTAGGTGTTTTTATTGTTTCTTGCACACTCCTTTGTGTTGTTGCTCATTTCTGGAATAGTATTTTCACCTGGTCACAAGTCCATTATGCAAATTAAAACCATCATTCCCCATAAGATTCATTTGAAGCATAAAGAACAAGAAATAAAGGAATAACACAAATAAAAAGCAATCTAATTCCTATCCAAATGCTCAAACTCTTAATCGGCCCATGGGGGAATTGGTGCTATTTTGATGTGGAAAATAGCCCTTTCCCAATTCCTTACAAGCTTGATGATGATCAATGGTGCTCCATGATAAAAATTTCCATAACCTAGCTATAAAATTGATGAAAACTATAAAACTTGGATGAAATTGGATGAAATTTCTCAAAACATGAATATAATGATTTTGCATAAAGTTGTGGATGATCAAACAAATAGAGAAGGCCTCCATTTATAATGGAGAAGGGTGGAGGAATGCAAAATGGGATGAATGTGGGAATAAACTTGACCCAATGGAATTGTGCCACTTGTCAACATGCTATTGAAGAGAGGTGGAGCGCATTTTGATCAATGTGCATGATAAATGCAATTAGGTGGAAATTTGAAATTTGAAAGATGGCTTGTGGAGGAAGAGATGAAAGGGGAGTTAATGCCACTTGGATCAAGAAAAAAGGACATGTAAGAGCCATAAATGCCAAGTTGGAGGATAAGACCTTTGGGAGGGAGAATTCAAATTTGAAGAATATTCCAACTTGATGCCCTTTTGAATGAAAATAGATGAATTTATAAATCAATTAAATTGATTTAATTGTGCAAGTTGCAAAATCTATAGGATTTGATGGATTCAAGTTAGATTTAATCAAGTTTTAATTAACTTAGATGGAGATTAGTTTGATTTGACATTTGACTTAGATTTTTGGATTTATTTAAATCAAATGGGAAGAATAATGAATATTAGATTTAATTAAATAAAGTTTGATTTATTTAATTAAAAAGGTGATGTTAGATTTAATCGAATAAATGTTAATTTATTTAATTAAAAGAAGAAATATGATTTAATCAAATAGAGGGAGTTTGATATGTTTTGAAGTTTTTGGATTTTCGCATGATTTTGACGATTTAGATATGGATAAGTGTGATGATATCAATGATCTATTTTAGGATTTTGTTGAAAACCAAGCTAAGGTTGATTGATCGGATTGATGAATTGATGATGATAACATTTTTAAGGATACACAACAATGCAAGGATGGTGTTAAGCAACACAAGGATTGGGAAGGATATCCCAAGATGATGAGGGATTGATTGGATTGGATTGATGGTTTGATGATGATAACATTGTCAAGGATACACAACAATGCAAAGATAGTGTTAAGGAATACAAGGATTGGGAAGGATATCCCAAGATGATGATGGATTGATTGGATTTGATTGATCAATATTTTGAAGCTTGATTTTGGAACAAAATTGTTCTGAATAATTTGATATGATGTTGAAGCACACATTAGATGCAACTAATATTGACCTAGACCTACACAAACACAAACAAACAACACAATATTAGTCCATTATTCAAATTAAAACCATCACTCCCCATAAGATTCATTTGAAGAATAAAGAACAAGAAATAAAGGAATAACACAAATAAAAAGCAATCTAATTCCTATCCAAATTCTCAAAATCTTAATCCCATGGGGGAATTGGTGCTATTTTGATGTGGAAAATAGGCCTTTCCCAATTCCTTGCAAGCTTGATGATGATCAATGGTACTCCATGATAAAATTTTCCATAACCTAGCTATGAAATTGATGAAAACTATGAAACTTGGATGAAATTGCTCAAAACATGAAAATAATGATTTTGCATAAAGTTGTGGATCATCAAACAAATAGAGAAGGCCTCTATTTATAATGGAGAAGGATGGAGGAATGCAAAATGGGATGAATGTGGTACTAAAGTTGACCCAATGGCATTGTGCCACTTGTCAACATGCTATTGAAGAGAGGTGGAGCACATTTTGATCAATGTGCATGATAAATGAAATTAGATGGGAATTTGAAATTTAAAAGATGGCTTGTGGAGGAAGAGATTAAAGGGGAGTTAATGTCACTTGGATCAAGAAAAAGGACATGTAAGAGCCATAAATGCCAACTTGGAGGATAAGACCTTTGAGAGGGAGAATTCAAATTTGAAGAATATTCCAACTTGATGCCTTTTTGAATGAAGATAGATGAATTTATAAATCAATAAAATTGATTTACTTGTGGAAGTTGCAAAATCTAGAGGATTTGATGGATTAGAGTTAGAGTTAATCAGGTTTTAATTAACTTAGATGGAGATTAGTTTGATTTGACATTTGACTTAGATTTTTGGATTTATTTAAATCAAATGGGAGGTTCATAATGAATATTAGATTTAATTAAATAAAGTTTGATTTATTTAATTAAAAGGGGTGATGTTAGATTTAATCAAATAAATGTTAATTTTTTAATTAAAGGAAGAAATATGATTTAATCAAATAGAGGGATTTATTTAATTAAAAAAGGAACATTATGACTAATTAAACAAAATGATTTATTTAATTAACAAAAGATGATGATTTAATCAAATAAAGTTGATTTATTTAATTAACAGAGGAATTATGATGAATTTAATCAAATAAATATTATTTGATTAAATGGTAAAGAAGTGATTCGGGAAGAATTGGTTTTAGTGAATCAGGATTAGGTGCACGAGATCAATCAGTATAATTTTCGTGTCTACACCCTCTAATCCAGGTTAATTTAATTAATCTATGATTAAGATGTGCACACTCCTAATCTTCATTAGGATCACATCCTCCATTATCCCCCCCACTTGCCTCTAATATATCATTAATTCATCTAATCATTCATTTGCACAACCTTAATCACTTAATTAGGTCAACCTAATCTCAATGCCATTTATGGAATATGTCCTAAGTCAACTACATTAAATTATTTCTCCTTTTGGAGAAGGCAACCCATTCCCTGTGTGAATTTTTAATTCACATTTAATCCCCCAATGCATTTCAAAGAATTTTAAATTATTTATCTCATCCCCATGTGGATATTTGATGAATTTTTAATTTCTCACATGTCCTCTCACCCACATGTGGACAAGGACCTTCTTTATGAGGAGATCTTGTCCAAATCCCAAGGTACTATGTAGTACATCCATGTCATGTCCACATCATCTCATCTTTCCATCTCACCTACCACATGTCAATATGTGAGGGCTTGTGAGTTCTCAACTTACCCCAGCCCTTGATCTTGTCCATCTTGGCTTGATCCTGGCCCTCCATTTTTTAGAGGCACTTCTCCTGAAAATGGTGGAATTTTCCCTCATTTGCAACCAACAAGCAATCAATCCACTCTAGCCTTCAAGCAACTAAGCACTCACTCAAGCATCCAAACATTCCACCATTGTTGCAGCACATTTGAGCTCACATATTTCATTCATCACAATACCCACAATTACCATTGCATTCCCCATAATTTCAAGATCATTTAGAGCTAGGTTTCAAACTATTTTTCCTACAAAGGAGCACACAATCAAGCAATCAAAAGGGCCAACAAAAGTCAGCAATTCAAACAAGGTAAAAAGTTCCATTTTCTTGTGTTTTGTTTGAGTTCATCTTAGGCCTAATCTTGAGTGTTTGTTGGTGTTTTTCCTTGGTTACATTAGTTTAGTTTTTACATCTTAGGGTAGGAAATTCACTCGCACATATTTCTGGCACACCCAATGGGACCCACGTCATGGGTCATTTTCATAGTTTTCTTGTTGTTTCAATTTTTATAGGTTCAAATTTTATTCACAGGGGAGAATCTGCCCTCGAGGGGTGAATTTGTTAGTTATAGAGGAAAAAATACATTGGACATAGGCGAACATGATCCCGCCCTTCCAAGAAAAAAGGCAGACTTGAAACAATAGGCAAGATTGCTCAACACAAAAGCGAATACATGGAGGGTCTCCAGGAATGAGTGATAATGTTGATTACAGAGGGGAGATTGAGGTAGTTACAAAGGCAACTGCGACTTCGCCCATCCACTTGAATAGGAGACAAAGAAATTTCCCATCCATCCAAACAAGCGATCTTGATCTTCAGACATAGGAGAATTTGTCTAACATAGAGGTGAACCTAAGGTATTCCATAACCCTTAATTTTTCAATTTGAGCTTCAATTTGATTTTGATTTTAGGTATTGATCTTCTAACTCGTCTATCTATGAGTGTGATTTAACTAACATTTGTGTAGTGAATCATTTGTCCAAGACTGGTGGTAGAAACTAATGACATATCTTCTATAGGACAATTGGTCGAAGACCCATTAATTAGCTATGTTTATTGTTTTTCATACTAATATAGGCACACATAGCTTAATTAAAGTGTCAATTAACATTGTTTTCTATGCTTGGGAGAAAGTTGTTGATGTATCCACTCCCCTTGCACCTTTCAGTGATCCTGGGTGACAAGAAATTGTAACTTGTTCTAGTCCAATCTAGTCTACCCAAGAAGTGCTAGTGCGTCGAACCTCTCCCCTTGTGCTACGTGCAAGCCTAGGGACCAGCCGAAGCATCTAGTATTTCCTTCCTTTAGTGAGACCTTCCCAGGATTTCATCACCTAGGGGACAATTCCAACCATGTGTTATCAGCAAGGTATATAAAGGGGGGAGAACTAAAGTTGTACGCCAATCCAGTCACATTGTGTCTAGAGAAGCATCGAAGCTAAGGTGATACCTAGATAAGACGTGCAGGGTTGGTCTGAGTTTCCAGTACCAAGCTGGGGCTCTCAATCCATGCTTGTGATGGGTTGGTGTTCATGGTTGTGCCTCACATACCTAGCGTATATCAAGGACACACAAGATAGGATGTATAGCCTAAATAGAGACCTGTGTTTTAGTCACAACTTGGTGTAGTGCAAGGGATGTGCACCACACCTTGAAGTTACTCACCATGTACTCCCTTGGGTTGAGATAGAAATCCTCATGGTGGACTACAATAGTCTCTGGGAGAGAATGTGAAGGTGAGCCTATGGCATCTATTGATGACCCTGTGCCACTGAATCGCTAACTATTCGCCTTTGCGAGAAAGGGTGATCCAAAGAACCACCTCGGTATAATAGAGTATTAACCTTGGGTTGTCTGCTCAAGGTGGTGGGCCTACATCAAGTTTGTAAACCCTTCATACTAATTTTAGGATTGTGTTGTCTAGCATGTCTTCTTTGTGTGATACTAGTGCTTATTATCAGTTCGAATCAATCCATCCTTTCTGTCAGTTGTTTACCGTGTTTTCCATCCTTCGCCACTTTTTCCCCTACCCTCAGTGATGAATTTTCTTCTCATAGAGACAAATTTGCATTGTGGACAAGTGATCCTGCCCCCTGTAAAGGGGTGTTTCCATTCTTGAGTCTATTCTAGGTCATCCCTTTGGGCGAGTCCATCCTTGTCAGGGGTGAATTTTCCTATGGGTCCCTCCTCGGGCAACCCCAAGTCCGCCTGTTCTCTGAATAGGTGAGTTTTTCTAGCCCATAGGTGGTTCTGCATCTAGTCCATATCCTTCCATTCCACCTATTTTTCCCCTAAAATAGGTGATCCTATCTATTCCTTGGGAGAATATGTTGTCCACAGGGGTGATCTCATGTCTTGTTTGAGTCTTTCTTGTCCATACACTCCTTAGAATAGGCAAACCTGTTGTCTAAAGGAGCGAATCTGTGTCCACCTGTATCATCCTCATTTGTATAGTTTAGTTCATAAGGGAATTTGATTGTCTGATAAGTGATCTCGTAATAAGCGTTTATGTTTGTGTTTTTATTGTTCAAGACATAAGCTATCTTGATCCTTAGTTGAGGCGAACTTGTCTTCCCCAATAGGAAATTTTGACAGTGTTCGTACATCTGAAGAAATAGGTGAATTTGTCATCCTCGTTAGGTATTTTTGTGAATTGTGTCCACATGTTTCCCTTTGGTGTTCTGAGGATTTAGGCGATCCTATCATATCTATAGGTGATCTCATTCTTAGATAGGCGAATTGGCATACTGAGTCCACCCGTTTCTTTTGGCTCCCAAGATATAGGTGAATTTGAGTATTGGATATAGTCGATGTCTCTCAACACAGAGGTGAATCTATTGACCTTGGATAGGCGAGCTTGTCATCTTGAGAGGAGAATTTGTGCTACACAGAGGCATATGCATTTCCCATACAAAATCTAGAGAGTTAATCCTTTGGGTCACTAAAAGCCTATCATTTTTTGATTCCTTTGTCATGATCTAAAAAAATTAGCAACCTCTATCCGCCCATAATCGTCACTTTATTTCGTCTGTATTTTCCAAAATTCATCATTCAGTCAATCAAATCATATAGGTGCATCTTAGAACATCCCTAGATTGCATATCTATCATCGGTTCATCAATTCCATTCCCATAGACTTTGTTTTAGAGGATTTATCCAAGTTGGCTTAGGTGCTTGATCTTGATCATCATCCACCATGCTTTCTTAGGATTTTTATCTGTCTTGAGTCAATAATCATCCATGGCCCAATCAATCTACTTCCATCTAGAGGTAGATTCAGTGTCATAATCATCCTTTTCATCATCTAATCCAATCATCAGCATCTTACATCATCTAGCTCAATCTCTAGACTTAGTTTAGAGTCAATCTTGTTAGTCCAATCCAATCGATCATACAATCCTATCAATTGTCTCATCTCGTCAATCAATATAATTGAATCCAATCACATCAAATATCCAATCCAATTAATCAATCCATCATCTAATCCAATCAATCCTTTAGTCATCACCTAGATCATTCATTTAAGTGCATCCTAGAGCGTAGTGTCATCTTAGTTCACCTAGTAGTTTTGCATTTTCATGCTCGTTACCACCAGATCGCAAGTAAAGAAACTCATGGAAAAATAACAAGCCCAAGGTTCTCAACCACATATTCCTCAAGATCCCACCAACGGTGGATCATCGCAATCCAATACTAAGATCCACACTACGTCGCCTCCTACTGACGAGAGCATGGTCAACCAACCCGAGGTCACAGTGGACGAATATCTTAACAATCCTATCAATTTCCAAATGACGGATCATCTCCTTAATGACCGTGGGGATAAGATCCTTGCCACATTGCTCCTGAAGGGAGTCAAGCCACCGTTGGGGTTTGAATTATCCAAATATGTCAATATCACACCTCCTACACCCCCAGTGTTGCAAGACCCTCAGAATTTACAAAGTAATCTAGGAAATTCATACATCCCTAAGGGTCCACCACAAGAGGGTTGGTATCAACTAGGATTTGGTAATGCTATGTTATATTAGGTCATGCCCCCTGTACCACCCCCTCGAGTTCGAATTTCAGTTCTAGGAGCACCTGATCCAAACTTTCCTCAAGCCCTCGATCCTAATAATCCTCTTGCTTTTGGTATGCCACAGGGTCTCCCCAATCCACCAAGCATGAACATCCCACAAATCTCAACCCCCATACCGTCTGCACCACCTCTTCCACCTAACCAACCAGGTCAACCACTAGTGAATACTAAGGGAAATCCTTTCGTTGCTCCACTTCCACCTCTTGGATCTACACCCTTGTCCAATTTACCGCCACCTCCATTCACATCTCAACAACCGCCTTAAGGCAATATCATGTCCTTGCATCAGCTTCAGGGTAACCTACAGCAAGCAATGCCATCGCAACCACCTCACCAACAAGTATCATGACAACCTCCATCTCAGCCTCTACAGCATACCACCATTCCATCTCAACCTCTGTAGCATACCTCAATTCCTTCGCAACCCCCACACCAAGTACAGGTTACTTCATAGCATCAACAACAACCTCCACACCAGCCACAAGGTGTTCCATCACAATCCCCTCAGTAATCATAGATGCCCACTCACTAGCCAACATCATCCTATTAGTTGCCTCCACACCAACCACAAGTCCCTCAAAAACCTCAAATTCCATCTCAATCTCTTTATCAACAGCCACCATCTTATCAACAACCACCTCTGCATACACAAGTCTCGACACAATCACATCAACCCCTCCAACAAATGCAAGGAAATCCTACTACTCAATAGTTGTATCACCCACAAAGCACATATATCGTGTATGCTACCCCATCCAATCCTAATCCTTCTTATCACTATCATAATCCCCAAAATCCCCAGCAACAGTTGTCTTACACAAATCCTCAGTAGTCACAAAAGAATCCTTATTGCCAGCCATCCAATCCACAACAACCTCCATATGCTTCCCAACAACCAATAGCTGATTATAATTATCAGTCCAATCTATATTACTCCCAACAGTAGTCGTCGTATCAGCAGGGTGCTTCCACGTCATATTACCAAGCACCTCCCTCATATCAGCAGGGTGCCTCTACCTCGTACTATCAAGCCCCACCATCCTATCAACAATCTTATGCCAATCCAAAATCCATATATCACAATCAATATCATCAAACCTCTTCATATCATCCTTCGCCATCATACAATCAAACCATCCTGACTCCATCCACATCATATCAACAATATGCTCCTTATAATCAATCCAATCTAACCAATCCTTCATCATCCACACCCATCAATAAGGAGTGGGAAGAGATAAAAGCTGCATTAAAAGACTTGCAAGCAGGGACCTCCAAAAAGTCTTTCAAATTTGAACAGATTTTCCCATATTTGTTTGATCCCTTGATTTCACTTGTTCCTTTTCCTAAGCATTTTGAAATTCCAAAGTTTGAAAAATATAAAGGAACCAAGGACCCAAAGAACTATCTCCAAGAATTATACACACACTTCCAAGAAGTTTTTGCACAATGACAATTATCTCTTGTGGTTATTTCCAAGGAGTTTAACAGGGGTAGCTCTAGATTGGTTTATGGGTCTTCCAAAGGGGTCAATCTCTTATTTTGTGGATCTTTCAAAGAAATTTGTTACACACTTCTCCTTCAATTTAGAGAAGGACATCGATACCTTAGATCTTCTGAAAGAAAAACAATGTGAGGGAGAAACTTTTGCAAGCTACCTACAAAGGTGGCATACCTTGGCTAGTTGGTGAAATCCCATCTCAGTGAGAAGGACATGGTGACCATTTTCATAGCAAATTCCCATCCAGATATGGCACATAATCTCAACCTTCATTGTGTCACAACCTTCTCAAAGGTCATAGAAAAAGGCACTATCATTGAGAGGGCCCTCATTGCTAAGGGACAAGTCAAAATTTATAATCCAGATAAGGATAAGTCATCTAGAGATAATTCTTGCTACTAGAATAAAAACAAGAATGTTGTCAATGATTGTGTCACTGATACCAAGCATGTCCAAGTATCCAACACCTCTCAAAGGTCACAATATGTCCCCAATAAAACATCAGTCTCTAACATCATATCTGTGCCACATGGGGCACCACGTCCTCCCCAACAGTCTAATCAACAGAATCAAGGGAACAATAAACGCTCATTTACTCCTTTGGGAGAATCCTTAAGTGTCATTTTTAATAGGCTCCTCCAAGTGAGTTATCCAGTCACTTATCCTTTTGACGAGTCTAAACCAAAGCCTACCTGGCATAGAGAAAACGAGTACTGTGATTTTTACAAAATCAAAGGTCATTCCACTAACAAGTGTCAGGGACTTAAAACATATATCCAAGATCTTATAGATCGAGGAGATATAGTAGTGGATGTTAATCAGGCAACGTCATCCAATGCCCAACTACAAATATATCTGGTGCAGGAGCACCTAGGAAATAGTCTAGGTTGATTTTTGTTTGGGTATGTTATTGTGAAGGTCATGTTGACCATTTAGTTAGCATTTATGGATTTTGACTAAAACTTGATCTGTTGTGATCAGTGTAATGAGAAGTGAAAAGGATAGTTGAGTGTAGTTCCTCATTTGGTTTAGGTTGGCAACATTTGGAAAAAAGTTGGAAAACACAACAGGTTTTTCAACTCTTGCTATTTGATCATTAGAAGACCAACCTAGGGTTGTTAACTACTTTGAGAACCTTTAAAAGGTGGCCCTTGACCTGGAATAGTGGTTGGAAAAGCGTTATACCTTTTGGAGTTTACTGTTCAATTGGAAAAGCAATGAATTTCTTGCAATTTTCTGGTTTTTAGTTCTTGTTAGTGTGTTAATGGTGGATTCCAGGCTTTGAGCAGTGTGTGGCACGTGTGGTATTCATTTTACAAGCTTTGTGTAGTCATTAGTGGTGTTGCTTCATCATTCCTTAGCTTTGTTCTTAGTAGGTTTTGTTCCTTTTCATTGTTGATCAGTCCAGTAGACTGTTATTCATGGAGTCTTAGACCTCTGTTTTCCACTATACCTAGTGTATAGCCCATGGGAAATGAGGCTAAGCTCCATGCATGTATATAGAATAGGTTTAGGAGATTGTAGGAGGCAAGGGTCCATGGAAAAGGTCTTCTCCTAGGCGAGCTTGACTATGCCCGACTAGGAAAGACAGTGAAAAGCAAACACTAACGTTGCAGGGGTGTCCTTTCCCTGGAAAACCAAGGTGTGTGGTGGTTGCAAGAGGCCTTACAAAGGCTTGGTAGGAAGCAAGAGACATCACCAATCCATTTGGAGGTTGAGGTAAGCTGACTGTTCACAGCATGGACAGAAAAAGGCCTAGAAAGCCCTAAATCTAGCAAAGTGTGGGTTACGCCTGTGTACGGACGGTGGAGGCTCCAAACCCCAAAAATCATCAAGGTGTGGGCAAGGGAATCACAAATCCCAAGGAAAGAACATAGGTCTTTTGGAGGGTTTTAGAGTGAATTCCATTTTTCTCGGGTTAGGAGGCCTAAAAGGGGCTCAAGGCTAGTAGCCTTTCTAAACCCTAGAATAGGGTTTGGAGTGAGCGATGGAGAATTGGTGATTGGAGGTTGATCAAGAACCCTAGTGAGATGGATTTAAAGCCATGGAAGTCATCACACACCCCTGCAATAATTTAGTGAAGCTTGGAGGGTTGGTTAGCCTTTAGGAAGATTAAGGGCTAAGGAGAGAATGGCAGAGAGAGCACCAATATTGGCTTGGTTAGGGAAATGGAGATGATAGTAGGGTTGGCCAAGAGACCCAGGGGTGCCTAACAAGCATTAGGGACTATAGGTTAAGAAGGTGGAGTCACCTAGGAGTTCTTGGGAATAAGGACCCAGAGCATGGAACAGTGAGTGTTCCATCCAACCCTACCCTATCAGATTGGTATCAGAGCAAGTAAAATATTTGGGAAGAATCTTGTATGTCTGAGGTTGAGTCTAGTGATTCTTCCATCATGGTGACAAATGCAGATTTGTCCAAGATGGTTGAAGATAAGGAGGAAGACAATAAACAATTGAGGGAAAGAATAGCCCAACTTGAGCAAGCAGTGAGGAGTGCGAAATTTGAAGGAAGGATCCCAAAGGAAGAAGAGGTTGCAAAGGAAGACAAGACCCCTGAACCTGACCCTGTTTTGAAAGAGGAGCCTTTCTTGAAGGCATTGAAGGCTTTGAGTGGAAAAGCACTTGAAGGCATACCACTATTTAGTGGAAAAATGGAAGATGATCTAGTCATGGACTGGATAGAGGGAATGGAAAACCATTTTGAATGTGATGGAGTCACTGAAGCATAGAAGGTAAAGGTGGCCAAGTCAAGACTAAGAGGTTCTACCTTGACATGGTGGAAGTTTATTCAGACAAAGAGGGAAAAGGAAGGCAAGCAGCCTATAACTACTTGGAAGGGAATGGTTGCCAAAGTAAAAGAAGCATACATGCCAGATGACTATGAGATTCAGTTGCACAAGAAAAGACAAAGCTTGAGGCAAAGAGACCAAGATGTAAAAACTTACACTGAGGAGTTTCAAAAACTTTGCATGAGGTCTAATGTGACAGAGGATGAGAGTCTCAAGGTGGCTAGGTATCTTAATGGCTTGAAGTGGAACATTCAAGAGGAGATGGCTCTTTTAAGTCCTAAGACAATACATCAATGTTACCAATTGGCTATCAAGATTGAGGAAAGGAACAAGAGGAAGCAAGACCAGGCTTCTAAGGGAAAAGGCAAAGGTAGAGATCAAAGAGATCAAAGAGGGCAGCGAGGTGGCTACCAAGGTAGAGGCAATGACCAAAGAAACCAAGGAGATTCTAAACTCACAGAGCATGGAGGAGAAACATCTTATAGAGGAGGATATAACAAAGCTAGAGGGCCTCAGGAGGTTCAAACAGAGGAAGAGGAGCAGGCAGAAGTAGTTCATACTTTGCAAACATGAAATGCTACCATTGTGGTCAAGTAGGTCATCCTACTTATAGGTGCCCAGAGAAAGCTTCTTCATCAAGCAATGAGAAGAGAGTGGCTTATGCGCAAGAGGACACCATGAGTCCTAAGTCATCTGAGGTCAGTCATATTGAATCTAAAGTAGGAGAGAAGCTGATGTTCAACAGAGTTTTGATCAGACAACCGGTCAAGGAAGAACCAAAACAGAGGAGAGCTTTATTTAGAGTAAGGTGCAAGATACTTGGTAAAGTATGCAAGGTCATAGTAGATTCAGGTTCAACGGACAATATAATCTAAGAGGAGGCAGTAATGAAACTAAAATTGGAGAAGATACCCCACACTAACCCCTACAAGGTCACATGGCTAAACAAAGGGCAGAGTGTTCTAGTGAATGAGCAAGTAACGGTGGAGTTTTCCATTGGAGGGTACAAGGACAAGTTGGTTTGTGATGGTTTACCCATGGATGCATGCCATCTACTATTGGGAAGACCATGGCAATATGACAGAGGTGCCATACATGATGGGAAAGAGAACACCATCTCATTCAAGAAGGATGGGAATACTTTCAAGTTGTAGTCACTGTCAGAAGAAGAAGGACAGTCAAAGACACCAAGCATCATGTTGAGTAGTGGGAAGGAGTTCCTTAGCAACCTACATCAAGGGGGTGAAGGATATGTGGTTGTGTTACAACCTAAAGAAGAAGACAAGACTGAAAAGACAGTCATACCTGGAGCAGTCCTAAAGTTGTTGGATCAGTTCAAGGAGATTGTCAGTGATGGTACACCTACAACTTTACCTCCAAAGAGAGCCATTAGTCATCAAATTGACTTCATACCTAGAGCTTCATTACCAAACAAAGCAACATACAAGCTTACACCATATCATAACCTAGAAGTAGCTAGGAAAGTGCAAGAGTTGTTGGATCAAGGATTGATTCAAAAGAGCATCAGCCCATGTGCAGTACCAGTGGTTTTAGCAACCAAGAAGGGAGGTAAATGGAGGTTATGCACTGATTCTAGAGCAATAAATAGGATCACCATTAGGTATAGGTTCCCTATTCCTAGAATTGAAGACTTAATGGATTGTCTTGGAGGAGCTCAGTACTTCTCCAAGTTGGATCTCAAGAGTGGATACCATCATATCAGAATCAAGGATGGAGATGAGTGGAAGATAGCATTTAAGACAAATGATGGGTTGTATGAGTGGAGAGTTATGCCATTTGGCCTCTCTAATGCCCCTAGCACATTCATGAGGCTCATGAATGAAGGGCTTAAAGACTTTACAGGGATATTTGTGGTAGTGTATCTTGATGACATCCTCATATACAACAAGACAGCAGAGGAGCATTTAAAACATGTGGAGATGGTTCTTAGAAGGTTGCAAGAGGAGAAGTTGGCAATCAATCTAGAGAAGTGTGAGTTCTCTAAGCAAGAGCTTTTCTATTTGGGTTTTGTAGTGTCCAAAGGATCATTGAAGATGGATCCAAGCAAGGTGGAAGCCATCCTAAACTGGCCTACACCAACCATAGGGATAGAGGTAAGAAGTTTTCATGGATTGGCCCAATTTTATAGAAAATTCATAAGGAACTTTAGTGGTATATGTGCACTAGTTCTAGAGACAATCAAGGGTGGTTTAAAAAGTAAGTTTGTGTGGACTCAAGAAGTTGAGAAAGGGTTTGAGAAACTGAAACAAGAGGTGGCAACTCAACCTATTCTCTTATTACCTAGTTTTGATAAATTGTTCACTGTTGAATGTGATGCAAGTGGAGTGGCAGTAGGAGGAGTGCTAAGTCAAGAGGGCAGGCCTATAGCCTTCTTTAGTGAGAAGCTCAATGAAGCAAAGAAGAGGTATTCAACCTATGACTTGGAACTTTATGCTTTGGTTCAGTCACTTAGGAAATGGAGGCATTACCTTCTACCCAAGGAGTTTGTAGTCTTTACTGACAATCAGGCACTTAGCTTTATCAACACTCAAGAGAAGTTAAGTAATAGGCATTTGAAGTGGATGGAATACATCCAAGCTTTTACTTTACCATCAAGCACAAGAAGGGATAGCTAAATAAGGTGGCAGATGCATTGAGTAGGAGATTGTTGACAGTACAAGAGATACAGATCAAGAGCATTGGCATAGAGAGTTTCAAGGATCTCTATGGGGAAGATGAAGACTTTTCAGAGGTCTATAAGGTATGTTCTAACTTTGAGAACCATTTTCATAGCCAATACTTAGAGTATACATTGCAAATTGGGTTATTGTTTAAGGGTAATCAGTTATGTGTTCCAAGAGGGTCAATGAGGGAAAATCCGATTCAGGAAAAGCATAATGGCAGTCTTAGTGGACATTTTGGCATTAACAAGACTTTAGAACTAGTGCAAAGATTCTATTATTGGCCTAAGTTGGCAAGAGATGTTAGAAAGTATGTGGAACAATGTGTTGTGTGTATGAAAGCTAAGGGAGGAGCTAGTAATGTTGGTTTATATCAACCCCTAACCATTCCTAACAGACCATGGGAGTGTGTGAGCATGGATTTTGTGGTAGGCCTTCCTAAGACCAAGACTAGTTTTGACAGTGTTTATGTAGTGGTAGACAGATTTAGCAAAATGAGTCATTTTATTCCTTGCAAAACTACTCATGATGCTAGCTACATAGCTCATCTTTTCTTCAGGGAAGTTGTAAGGATCCATGGATTTCCTTTGAGCATTGTTTCAGACAGGGATGTGAAGTTCATGAGTCACTTTTGGAAGACTCTATGGAGAAGATTGGGTACTAACCTGTCTTTTGGATCAGCTTACCATCCTCAGACTGATGGTCAAACAGAGGTGGTTAACAGGGTGCTAGGTAATCTTTTAAGGTGCCTAACTAAGGAGTATGGACAGACATGGGATATAGTTATCTCACAAGCTGAGTATGCATACAATGATAGTGTGAACCGGACCACAGGGAAGAGTCCTTTTGAAGTTGTGTATGGGATGCACCCAAGAGGCATATGTGAGCTCAGAGATCTTGGAGCTGTGGAACAAAGAAGTGGACATGCAGAGGACTTCAGTTAGACCATGAAGGAGATTCAGGAGCAGGTGAAGAAGACAGTCACAGAGGCTACACAAAATTTGAAGGAGAAGGTAGATATGTCAAGGAAGGATGTGCAATTTGTAGTAGGGGACTATGTCATGGTCCACCTTAACAAATCAAGGTTGCATAAGGGAATGTCAACCAAGTTGCAGATGAAGAGAGTGGGTCCATGCAAGATATTGGCCAAGTATGGTAAGAATTCCTACAAGGTGGAGTTACCTACCGATCTAGGGATCTCTCTAGTGTTTAATGTAGCTGATTTGATCAAGTATAAGGGGACAGTCAATGATGCAGATCAAAAAAGTCAAGAGATATTCAAGGACATCAGCAATGTATCCTTACCTAGTCAAGACAAGCCTCCGGCAGAGAAGATCTTGGAGTCAAGAGTGAAGAAGGCTACAAGACATAAGGTGTACATGGAGCACCTTGTCAAGTGGAAGAACAAGCATGACTCAGAAGCCACATGGGTACAAGAAGATCAGTTCAAGAAGTTTGGTATTGACCTGTCCTTGATCTCTCCTTCCATTCCTTAGTGTTTGGGCTGGGAAGGGGAGAATGGTGCAGGAGCACCTACGAAACACACCTAGGAAACAGTCTAGGTTGATTTTTATTTGGGTATGTTATTGTGAAGGTCATGTTGACCATTTAGTTAGCATTTATGGATTTTGACTAAAACTTGATTTGTTTTGATTAGTGTAATGAGAAGTGAAAAGGATAGTTGAGTGTAGTTCCTCATTTGGTTTAGGTTGGCAACATTTGGAAAAAAGTTGGAAAACACAACAGGTTTTTCAACTCTTGCTATTTGATCATTAGAAGACTGACCTAGGGTTGTTAACTACTTTGAGAACCTTTAAAAGGTGGCCCTCGACCTGGAATAGTGGTTGGAAAAGCGTTATACCTTTTGGAGTTTACTGTTCAATTGGAAAAGCAATGAATTTCTTGCAATTTTCTGGTTTTTAGTTCTTGTTAGTGTGTTAATGGTGGATTCCAGGCTTTGAGCAGTGTGTGGCACATGTGGTATTCATTTTACAAGCTTTGTGTAGTCATTAGTGGTGTTGCTTCATCATTCCTTAGCTTTGTTCTTAGTAGGTTTTGCTCCTTTTCATTGTTGATCAGTCCAATAGACTGTTATTCATGGAGTCTTAGACCTTTGTTTTCCACTATACCTAGTGTATAGCCCGTGGGAAATGAGGCTAAGCTCCATGCATGTATATAGAATAGGTTTAGGAGATTTTAGGAGGCAAGGGTCCATGGAAAAGGTCTTCTCCTAGGCGAGCTTGACTATGCCCGGCTAGGAAAGACAGTGAAAAGCAAACACTAACGTTGCAGGGGTGTCCTTTCCCTGGAAAACCAAGGTGTGTGGTGGTTGCAAGAGGCCTTACAAAGGCTTGGTAGGAAGCAAGAGACATCACCAATCCATTTGGAGGTTGAGGTAAGCTGACTGTTCACAGCGTGGACAGAAAAAGGCCTAGAAAGCCCTAAATCTAGCAAAGTGTGGGTTGCGCCTGTGTACGGACGGTGGAGGCTCCAAACCCCAAAAATCATCAAGGTGTGGGCAAGGGCATCACAAATCCAAAGGAAAGAACATAGGTGGAGGGTTTTAGAGTGAATTCCATTTTTCTCGGGTTAGGAGGCCTAAAAGGGGCTCAAGGCTAGTAGCCTTTCTAAACCCTAGAATAGGGTTTGGAGTGAGCGATGGAGAATTGGTGATTGGAGGTTGATCAAGAACCCTAGTGAGATGGATTTGAAGCCATGGAAGTCATCACACACCCCTGCAATAGTTTAGTGAAGCTTGGAGGGTTGGTTAGCCTTTAGGAAGATTAAGGGCTAAGGAGAGAATGGCAGAGAGAGCACCAAGATTGGCTTGGTTAGGGAAATGGAGATGATAGTAGGGTTGGCCAAGAGAACCAGGGGTGCCTAACAAGCATTAGGGCCTATAGGTTAAGAAGGTGGAGTCACCTAGGAGTTCTTGGGAACAAGGACCCAGAGCATGGAACAGTGAGTGTTCCATCCAACCCTACCCTATCAATATCAAAACACTTTCCCAAAGCATAATCAAGGTGCCAATATGTCCAATGCTAATCCCAGGTTAAGCAATAACAAAAACCAAAATAACTACACAAACAATGTCAACTATAAGAATGTACCCTATAACTATGATGGTATAGTTATGTGCATTAGCCAAGTAGAGCCTCGCATATCCATGATTCATGTTAAAGGCAAAGACTCGCAATGTGTTGTTACAATGCATCGCACCTGCATATACGTTCCTGGACCTTCCACGTCAACCCATCCAGCTCCTGTGAGCTCTCAATATAATATTCTTAATCACCTTGGAAGGACTCCCGCTCAAATATCCATCTTGGATTTGCTCAAGTGTTCCCCCGTCCATCAAGAAATCCTCACCAAAGCTCTTCAAGATACCCACATGCCTAAGGATATAGATCCTACTCAATTCCAAGACTTGGTAGGACATATTGCATCCACATATTAGTTGGGCTTGAGTCAAAATAATATGCATTCAATTGATTCAAACCATAATCACCCCCTTCACATCGAGGTCCTCGTAGCCCGTCATAAAGTAAAAAGGGTCCTAGTAGATAATGGCTCTGCCCTCAACCTTTGTACACTGAAGTTCAAAAAATAGGTATGGTATACCCATGCTGACTTAAATAATCAGGTCATCACCATCAAGGCTTATGACAAAATAGAATTAGATTCTAAAGGAATTATCTTTCTTATTCAGGTTGGCCCTATAGTGTAGTATACCACATGCCACATCCTTGATCTAGACCTTCCATACAATCTCCTCCTTGGCATCCCATGGATCCATGCCATGTAGGCCGTTTCATCCACCTACCATCAATGCCTGAAATTCCCATTCAATGAGATGGAAGTAACCATACATGTTGATCTACAACCCTTTGAATATTATCGTGCATTAGAAGCTTCCTTCCCTCACTCTCAATATTGTCCAGGAGTTGAAGTGGGGGAACCTCAGGCATCATCTTCCAATTAATCTTCCCATCCATCATCCACCACATCATCCATCCCATCCTCCACATCTGAATCCACAATCACCAATGTCCAGATCATACATAAAGGTTGTGGAGAATACGAGATGTGCATGGCTTTAAATGTGGCAACCATGCCACCATCTCCTCATACCTATGGCCAACCTTCTTAGCCCACACCAAAGGAAGAAGAGAAGACAATAACGCTCAACTCTAAGAACGTGGGGTCTAGCACTTTCCAATCTCCTAGAACATGACAAGATCAACCAGATGATGATATTAGTCAGTGGATATACAGAGAAGAGCCCGAGCCTTCGCCCCCTCTTATTGAGTATTTCCAAGAGACTTATCCTCGTGAATCCAAGTTAGCTAAAAAATAAAATTATCAAGGGGGAGGCCTTGGAGTAGAAGAACAAGGAAGATTATAGCCTATTGACACACCTGTGTGACCGAGACATTTGGGCTTAGGCTATGATAAGAAACAAAAGGGTCCTGCCCCATCAACTAGTACCTCTAATAATGTCAATGTGGAAAATTATTTCCTTGAGGACATACCATAGGAAGAGGCCATCATACTTGCATACGATGATGTTGATCTCCCTTCCCTATTCGACTGTCTATCTGTCTTTACCATCAACTTTTCCCTTCGCCACCCCGACCTCATTGATTGGGACTTACGAGGTAGTGCACCTATCGATACCTTTCCTTCAATGGAAACTTATGTGCATCTCATGGGATTGGGGGAAGATGAATACCCTAACCACAAAAGTAAGAAGAAACAAAATTAAAAAAGGGTCATCTAGTGAAAACCTCTCTAAAGCACATCCTGACTCATCAAAAGTAAAAATAAAGGGTGTATCTGACAGTGAAAACCTTGATGAGGCATTGGAGGATGGAGATGTTCATCTTCCCCTTGTTGGAACTTAGTTGTTTGAACGGTCTTCCATCTTGATTGAAGAGACCCAAGAAATCAATTTGGGAACAAAAGAAGACCCTGAGATCACTTACGTAGCCAAATCATTGTTAGAGGAGGAGCATTCCGTCATTGTCAACTTGTTAAAAGAAGGAATCATCAACTTCGCATGGACCTATTCAGACATGCCAGGATTAAATCCCGCCTTAGTGGTACACCATTTGGATGTTCATCTGGATGCCAAACCTATTAAACAGAAGCTAAGAAAAATGCATCCCCAAGTGGCCTTGCTCATCAAGAAAGAATTGGAGAAATTTTTAGAGGCTGAGTTCATAAGACCTATTGACTATTCTGACTGGATATCCAATATAGTGTTTGTCGTAAAACCAAATGGAAATATTAGAATTTGTACATATTTTCGGGATCTCAATAAAGCTTTTCCTAAGGCTGACTTCCCGCTTCCAAACATTGACATGTTGGTTGACCTCACAATAGGGCATGAGATGCTATCCCTTATGGACGGTTTCTCCACCTATAATCAAATCAAAAATCGCACCAGAAGATCAGCATAAAACTGCCTTTACCACCCCTTAGGTCACCTTCTACTATAACTTCATGCCCTTTGGAATCAAAAATGCGGGGGCAACCTGTCAACTTGCTATGACTGAAATATTCCATGATCTCATTCATATCATAATGGAAGATTATGTCGATGACTTATTTGGGAATTCCAAGACCAGAGAAGAACATCCTATGGTCCTGAAGAAAATATTTGAGTGGTTAGAGCACTATAAGCTGCATCAAAATCAAAAGAAGTGTGTATTTGGCATTACATCTAGAAATTTGTTGGGCTTCATAGTCTCCCGAAGGGGTATTGAGGTAGATCCAGCCAAAGTCAAAGCAATAATGGAAATGCCCCCGCCACGTAATCTCAAGAAATTAAGAAGCCTTCAAGGGAAGTTATAGTCCATCAAGCATTTCATAGCCCAGCTCGTTGACAAGTGTCAATCATTCACACATCTCCTGCAAAAAGGCACCACCTTCAAGTGGGATCTAGAATGTCAGCAAGGTTTTGACAAGATTAAGGAGTACTTGGCTCATTCACCCATCTTAATGACTCCTATTCTAGGTAAACCACTTCTATTGTACACCTCAGCTACATTGGTTGCACTGGGGCATTATTAGCTCAGCATGATGAGTTCTCTAAAGAGCATGCAATCTATTATATCAGTCGAACGTTGGTGGGCTATGAACTTAACTATTCTCCAATGGAAAAAGCTTTTATGGCAGTGGTCTTCAGTTCACAAAAGCTTCATCATTACATGCTCAGTCATCCCATCAAGCTAATATCAAAATTTGATCCACTAAAATATCTATTGTCCAAGACTTCTTTGACTGGCCGCATGGACAAGTGGGTCATGTTATTGAGAGAGTTTGACATAGAGTACCAATCAAAGGATAGGTGATAGCAGATCAGTTGGTTGATGCTCCTTTGGTGGATGCATATTTGTTGGTAGCTAAATTTCCTGATGAAGAGGTCCTTACTATCATAGAAGCAGATACATGGACGCTCTACTTTAATGGGTCATATACACATAATGGAGCTAGTGCAGGTATCTTATTTGTCACTCCTCATGGTGACTACATCCCAAAGTCATTCAAATTAGATTTTTCCATGCAACAATAATACAGCAGAGTATGAAGCTCTTATCACTAGTCTTAGAATCACCATCCAATGGAACATCACCCACTTACAAGTCTTTGGCAATTCCCAATTGATTATCAAACAAGTCAACGGTGAGTTTCAGACAAAGGATGACTAGTTGTTACCCTATAAATGCATGGTGGATGACTTCAAGAAGTATTTCACCTTCATTCAATTTGAGCAGATCCCCAGAGTCCAGAACAAAGCAACATATGCAATGGCTGCAATTGGTTCCCTCATCGACATGCCCAAAGATTGAATGGACTATGAGTTCCTCGTTGAACAAATTTTAATCCCAACATATAATGTCCTTGATAGTGAGATGGTGTGTGATATTGTAGGTCCCGAATCACCTTGGTACCATGACATTTACACCTACCTCTATGATAATATCCTACCACCTGACCTTACTTGAAATCAACACAAATCATTTATCCAACGTACTTCCTGCTATACTATCATAAGAGATACACTTTATCATCAAGGGTATGATGGCACTCTACTTGGGTGTCTGATCGAATCAAAAGCCCACACTTCTTTAAACGAGGTGTATAGTGGTATTTGCGGGGCTCATTCTAATGGCATGGCCTTAGCAAAAAGGATTCTCAAAGCTGGTTATTATTGGCCTACAATGGAGCATGACTCTTGTGATTTTGTGAAGAAATGCCTACCTTGTCAACAACATGCAGATTTAATCCATGCTCCCGCACAAGATTTGCAGCCCATCATAGCATCATGGCCTTTCTCTCAATGGGGTTTTGACTTGAACGGAAAGATATACCCTCCATCCTTCGACGGCCATACCTTCATCATCACAGCCACTGAATACTTTACCAAGTGGGTGGAAGCCATGCTACTCTCTCAAATCATGGGTATGTAGATCTCCAAATTCATTTTTTTCCATATTCTCTATAGATACGGAATCCCTTCCACCATCATCACTGACAATGGAAATCCCTTCAAAAATCAGTTTATGAAACACCTTTGTGAGACATACCATATCCAACATCGTTGGTCTACATCCTATTACCCACAAGGTAATGGTCAAGCAGAGGAAACTAGCAAGACCCTCATGAAAATCCTTTAAAAGATGGTTAATAACACTGGTTGAGATTAGCACCTCCATCTCCATCTCGCCCTTTGGGCATATCGTACATCCATCCACACTCCCACTGGAGCTACTCCATACTCTCTTGTATATGGTTTTGACATAATCTTTCCGATCAAAGTTGAGATCCCCTCACTCCAAATATCTTTGAAGAATCTCATTAGTGAGGAAGACACCTGGGTTGCACACTTAAGTCAGCTTAAACTCCTAGATGAAAAGCACATCAAGGCCTGCAATCACCTTCAAGCATATCAACATCGTCTTATAAGGAGCTACAACAAGAAAGTTTTCCCATGCCAGTTGAATGTTGGTGATCTAGTCCTCAAGGAGAATGAGCGCACCTAGCAAGATCGAGACAAGAAAGGAAAGTTTGAGGCAAATTGGTTGGGTCCTTATGTCGTCACGGCTAAATATGGTTTTGGGGCATATAGGCTTGCTACACCTGAAGGAGAGCCCTTAGAGGAGCCTATCAACATCATGCACTTGAAGAGGTTTTACACCTAAGTCATCTAGGTTATCCTATCCTAAAAAATACCAAAAAAATAGTAAAAAACCATCAAAAAACACCAAAAAATCAAAAAAGTTCAAAAATCTAAAAAAAAATAGTAAAGAGAAATAATTCATCCTCTGGGGAAAACCACCCATGGTGGTGCCTAGGATAAGTACATTTGGTGAAAACATAGCAATAGGCACCATTTGTAGAGGGCTTAATCATTATCTACCTTGCGTTTGGGTTACTTTATTCTTCCATCCATCCTATCCTCACATCATATCCTCATATCATACAAATCCAATCCTTTCATCCACATCCGCTTATCTATCGCTTGGTATATTTTGGTTGAGCATTGGATGATTCAAATCGGCTATCCATAATCCTAAGCTTTTATCCTAAATCTGAGCTTTTTTCATTTGTGTGTCGATGTCGTTTGTTGGTCTCATGTCCTCATCTAGGATCCTTCATTGTGTCGGTCATCATTAGGTCTCATCCTATCCTTGGTCCATTTTGTCAAACTATGTTGCCCTTGTGCTTTCACGTAGGCAAGTTTGATCATTTGATACACCCCCAGGCATTTGTCTATCTTGTCTTTGTCTTCCATCGAGGTCTCCATTGTCCTCTTTCTACTTTTATCCATGGTCAATCATCAGTCTTTTATCGAACTACGAGGGCTCTGCACTTTCACATAGGCAAGGGTAATCTTTGATCAACCCCTAAGCCCCTAGGCCTTTAGGGTATGTCTTTTCATCATGTCATGTTGTCAAGTATGTCCCTACCTAGCTGGTTCTTCACAAAAAAATCAGTTAGTATAAAGAGGTCCAATCAGTTTCGACTATCTTGCGTCATGTCGATCATCTAATCTATCCTCCATCTTTGATCTTAACAGGATGCATCCTTCCTAATCAAACCACATCAATCCCATCCACTACTTTTATCCTGTGGTAAAGGAAATTTGAAATTGATTGTGATCTTTTGATGCTTTTGAATTTTTTATCATTTGAGGTTCCTATTATACCTTGTCAAGGTCACCACGATCCATCATATCATGGTGCACTTTGACTGGTAAACATAGGGGAATATCTTGATCTTTTGTCTATTTCTATCTTCTTGGTTGTCCCACGTAGTACCCACCAAGATCCCTATGGTCTTGTGTTACGTTGGGGCATCCTTTGTGCTTGTGGTTATCCTAATACTTGGCCCGACTAAATCTATTATATCTTTAGGGTGTTGGGATAGCCTTCTTGTCTTATGTGTTTGTTTTATGCATTTGACACTCATTTTCCTTGGTTCCTCATACCTTGGTGTATTTTGTCTTATGCTATAGCAAAAATAAGTGCTCTCAAAATGGAAAAATAGCATTAGCATTTCATTTCATTATCATCCTATTGCATTGCATTTACCCCCATCCATCCTTTCCCTAGCCTACAGTTAGTGATTTTGGTTGTGAAAATGCTCATCTCTCATTCTCTCTTCTCCTCAAGTTTCGTATGATTTTGACAGGTGCAGTATCACACCCATCACCATTCATCTTGATATGTGATGCATTGCCACACCTATCATTATTCACTTAGGTTCATTTTATTTTGCATTATCATTTTCATATTCCTCTTAAGTTGTTTAGATTAACTTAGATTGGTTATTCTGAGCATCTTGAGTTCATTTCATCATCTCATTTTATTTTGCATTATTGTTTGCATATTCATCTTAAGTTGTTAGATCAACTTAGATTGGTTATTCTAAGCATCTTAAGTTTATTTCATCATCTCATTTTATTTTGCATTATTGTTTGTGTATTCCTCTTAAGTTGTTTAGATTAATATTGATTTGTTATTCTCAGCATCTTAAGTTCATTTCATATCATTTCATCTCATTTTCATTTATCATTATCATGTTCATTTTAAGTTGTTTAGATTAATTTGGATTGGTTATTCTAAGCATCTTAAGTTCATTCCATTCCATTATCATCTCATTGCATTATCATTTTAGGTTGTTTAGAGTTATTATTCTAAACATCTTAGTCCATCTGACTACATATATTGCATTTCATTACATTCATCATATCATATGCATTGTATTACATTTCATTTCATCGCATTTATATGTAACATTATCACATATGCATACATCACATCTTTCATTCATTGCATTCCATTACATTTCCATATCATAATCACATCATAATAAATCATCCATCGCATAAAACAAATTGATTGTACAATGTACACACATTCATCACCACCTGCATCACAAATCATTAGTATCATATCCATAGCATATAAAATCATAACTCATTCATCACATCCTGCATCACAACATGTTAGACATAATACATTTAATCCATATCATCCACATAAACATAAGCATAAATCATCGTAGACACATACATATATCATAATCATCATCATAACCATCTACATATCTCATAATCATTCATATACACATGAGCATAAATAAACATCCATCACATAATAATCACATTGTGTTGGAAATGCCCATCGCATATCATATAAATATTAAAATATATCATGTCCATCATGTTCATTATAATCCATAATAACACCATAAGATTCCATAATAAGTCCATCATAACATAACATGTCCATCATGTCCATCGAAACCCATCAAATAACATAAAGGTACAGAGCTCTGATCAAATACAAAGACTACATCTCCCAAATGAATAAAGAATAAAGAATAAACTAATCAATGAACGAAATAATCCATATCTAATCTATACTAAAGAGTTTGTAGTCTATGTCTCTGTATGCTACCCATCCACTCTGCACCTGTCAAAAATCAGGATCTTATCTCCTCATGTCCTCTCTACCCTGAGCTACTTGCATCTGACCTCTGCCTCTGGGAGGAGTCTCAAGGAAGCTACTATATCCATGTGTGTGTGTCGCTCTTGAGTGGGATGGTGCTAGCATCTGGGGTATGGCTCTGACATATGGAGACACTCTCCATGTGGGATTTAGGACGACCTGATGATAAGCAAACATATAGTAGCATGCCTCTATCCTCACATCTACTACCTCTGCTGCCTGATCCCTCACTAGGTCTCTCTCAATCTGATACATGTCCCCTAATCTAGTGATAGATCTCCTCTCCTGCTCCTATGCATCTTGGGCCAGCCTCATCTATTCCACTTGTGCCCGCAACCGCAACATCTCCTATACTACCGCATCCCTCTCACCTTGTAGGGCTTGCACCTGTGCCTCTACTGCCTCTACTCTCTCTAGCACTACCCTTGTATCTCCCAACGTCACCTCAACACACTTTTCCCTGTCTCACAGCCCATCCCTCCCCCTCCTTAGCTCCTCCAGTCCCCACTGCATCTCTGCTATCTGCCTCCTAAGGTCATCCCTCTCTGTGTGGGCATCTTGTACCCTTAATGAGGCCTCATCTACTAGGGTGTTGTAATCCCTGTCTCCCTCCCTCCATAGTTTATCCAGCTCTATTTGCAACCTGTCTCTATTCACCTCAAACTCTCAAAGTTGATGCTCTATAATCCTTAGGCATGCCAGGGCTCCTACCAATAGTATTGCAGGATCCTCGAGTGGCGGTGGTACATATGGCACTATCGCCAGGGGATGTATGTCTGGAGCATCCACCTCCATCACCTCTCCCTCTCCTCTTGCCTCCCCCTCTCCTCTCGCCTTCACCATCTTTGCATCTCCATCCCCACTCTCCTCTATCGAACTCCTCTCCTCGTCCTCCTCTGCTATGTGGCTAGCCTCCTCTTGTCATCTGAACCATATCCCAATGCTCCCACAATCGGTTGTACTATGGTAATTTTTCTTGGCCACCCCTCTACCCACCATGATAAGTAGTGCACTGTCATCCCTGCATCTGCTATCCCTCCCCTCCAGTTGTACTATGTCCCACATCACCCATGCATAATCCATTGTGATTGGCTCCACCCATAGTGTTGTCGGCTCCCTCGTGATCCTCTAAAACCCCTGCGGTCCTACAGAAATATCCTGTTGAATCTCGAACTGTCTGGTGACCCTATCTAGTTTGTGTAGCTCTACTATGAATGAATCCCATCCAGTCAGATAACACACTAAAAAGAAATAACCCTTGTGTCTCTGATCATAATCCCTCCACCCATGGAAGCATCGTGCCATGTACAGTCTCCATGTAATATCCTCTAATCTCAAACTATCCAATCTCCACTGCCATCCCTCCAAATCCCCCACTAACTAGTAGTGTAGCCTAAATTCATACTCTATCCCCCACCAATATGCTACTGGTAGCGTATCATCCCTGACTCCAGCAACCAATATGTCTAGCCTGGCCACATTGATGTGCTCCCATGCCCACACTTGAAGCAATGTCACATGGGTGATGCTTAGTGCTTGTATGTAATAGATGATGTGCATATCTCGATAAAGTTGTGCTAGTACACATGCTCCCCATGCAAACTCCCCTTCTCTCCTCTCTATAATATGTCTAACAACCTCAATAATATTGAGGCTACAAAAGTGTCCACTCCTATCTGGAAACAGGATCTCGTTGATCAAGCTGTAGAGGTATAGTGGCAGGGTTGGTACATGCAACCCCAGGAAAGCATCCAGGTCTAGCTCCCTCCCCTAAATCAGCAGCTCCACTCATCCAAACACTACCTGCAAGCTCTCCTCCATTAGTCAGGTACGGGACCAGTTGACCAAGTGCCCTCAGATGGGCAACTGCAAAATCCTCTATACATCCTCTAACGTCACTGTCATCTCCCATGTCAGGAGATGGAAGGTCGACGTCTCTGAGCTCCATCTCTCCATCAACCCTGTCAGAAGTCCTCGGTGCACTTAGATGTTGGGATACCCCAACATGTGCAACAATCCAACCTATGCAAGAGATCCATGGTCGTGGGCATTCATCACCCCATGTGTTTCCCCTAGAACAACTGAATGCCTCTCTAGCGTTCTCAATGACTCAAAGTTCTGCATCCATATAGAACAATTTGTCATCTTTTCTCATATTTCATGTATTTCCTGTCATTTTCATACCTGCCTTGGATTTGACGAATTCACCTCTATGTAAGGAAAATTCACCCTTTTCCCTTTCCTAGCACATTCACCTATCCATCCAGCGCACTCGCCCCTTTGTAATCCTTCGGCGAATTCGCCCATTTTCTGAGCGAATCTACCCCTTCCTTGTCCCGACGCAAATCCGCCTGTTTTGTCCTTAGAGGCAAAGTCATATTCGCCCTTTTTCCCTGAGGGGTGATTTCATATCCGCCCCTATGTCTTTTCCTTGCCGAGTGGTGAAGTTGCACTCGCCCTTTTCCCCCGAAAGGAAGATTTGAATTCGCTTGTTTCTCCTTTTGGCTAAATTGCTTTTTCCTTTTTCCAATTTTGACGAATTTGCATTCGCCTATCCCTAGTGCATCCACCCCTGCATTGCATGATCTCGCCCCTTTCCTCAAAGAGGTGATTTCAAAATCACCCCTCCCCCAATGCATCCACCCCTGTGGAGCGCAACCTCACCCCTTTCTTCGCCCATCCTTATGGACGAGCGAATTTTCCTTTTGGACGGGTGAATCCGCCCACCCGTGGCAAACCCACGTACCTAATCTACCCAATCCCAAATTAAATTATGCTTAAAAATTCAAATCAAATCCCAAAGCGAGATTTTGAATCCTACCTAGTGCGATACTGCTCTAATAAAACTAGCGACGCTCCTCGCCCGGTGGATGAGCTCATCATCCATGAATCTCTCGTCACCACTCCCGTCAACCATCCTCGTCACCCTTTCTCTCTCTCTCTCTCTCTATTATCTAGTCAGCTTTCAAGTATGCAAAAGGTAAATAGCAATTTTTCAAATTTACTATTTATAATTTTTTCTTTTTGCACCTATTTAGCCTTTTAAATTTTAGATAATTTTTACCCTTTATTTAACCTTTTATTAATTATGTTGTCACCTAGAATTGCACCCTGTGCAAAGTTTTACAAAAACTGAGCATTCTAGAGCAACATGGGATCATTTCAAGGTTGTGGGTCAGCTATAGCTGAAATGAACCTCCGGAGAAGGCCGGCTTCCTTTGGGTATCACCTAAACTACTGCTTCTTTGAGAGGAAAGAGGGAAAAGATACATAAAGATGAAACTAAACCTATGGTGATACACCGTATTAATGAGAAATCATGAAATGAACACAAGAAGGACACACTCTTGAAAGCCTAATTCAATTGATTTACATACCCAGAACAACCTCTTTCAGATTTGATGCTTTAGTCATAATGGGTTTGGCCTACACATACACCTTGGGAAGGAAAGATGAATTTCACAACCTTAAGATACAAATGCAGAAATGTGAAAACACAGTTATAGACTTGCATGTGCAAAAGAAAGATACAGAAATGAGAATTAGTACAAGCATGAACATAAACTTCCAAGGTAAACTCTATGTTGTATTCAGGATTCCAGTTGAGTTATAGAAAACATACATTGACTGAGAAAGGATTGATTGAAAATCACTAACTCTTCAGAGTGTGCAATCAAAACTCCTTACAAAAAATGCAAAAATAACTTATATACAGATTATATGTCGGCCCCTTAGGGCATAAAAAATATCCGAGCTCAGAAAAAGATCTATCACTAGATATTTGATCGAATTTAATGTTGCATCCCTGCGTGTCCCTGCTGCATGTGTTGGTGAAGAGCTACCCTTGTAGAAGCCTTCCTCAGATTTTCTTCAGCTACCACATTCATTCGATCCATCGTGTCCGATTGAGCTACTCCGGCTACACCTTGAATGCTCTGAGCCTGCAATAGATACGCGTCGCCCTTCACCCTATTGATGTTCTTTAAACCGCCACGGTTTACCCTCAGATCTCTCTAATTGGCTGAGTGAAATCCACGCAGCTTCCTCGGGTGGTCAAAACCTTCCTTGTTGAACCGCATATCAGTGAGACACTAATCGTGTCTCCCCAATGCGGTTAAATCTTTTTGCAAGTATCGACATAGCATGGAGTCGTCGTTGAGAGCTCCTAGCGAGCCCAAAGAATCATACCGATTCTACTGGAACCATCAACAAGACACCATTTATCACCAAGAGATCAGTGGATTGATGAGTCACGTGGAGATCCCTTCTATCGCTGAGACCACCCATGGTCGGTAAGACATTGGCATATCAACCAGACTCATACCGAATGCATCTTGCTATCCCGATATCTACTCTTATCGCTGAGACACTCACACTTCGGTAAGACATCCTTCTAAAGGCTTCAACCTATGTCGAGAGCATTCGTCCTATTGTGACTCTACCTCTTCGGTAAGACACTTGCCGATAACACCTTGTATGTCGCCAATCGATGAGACAAAAGTGAACTCATGCTGAAAGAAAACCATTTTGCATACCGTCAGTGAGACTAAGAGAACTCGCTATGACCATACACTGACGTCGCAACTCATGCCAAAGGGAACCTATGTTTCTCTGGTCGACGAGACAAGGAAAACTTGTTGAGACTTCTCACCGAGCGTTGTAGGCCTCCCTAAAGCCTGTGGTCGCCAAGAGTCTCAGTGAGTGACAATTGAATGGCCTATCGGCCAAGGAAATCCACGCAGTAAGAGTTTATACCGAACCCTCTCCGTTATAGCGATAGGCCGTGTAGGCTCGTTTGGCATGACAGAAACTAGGTCTCAGCGACCTGTTCAGGATGGAATAACGAACAGTCAGTCGGCCAGACAGTAGGAGAGTCATGTTGACTTTCTCCTTAGATGATTTTCATGCCAAATTTTCCCAGGGTGGCTTTTCCCACTGAGTTCCCCGTGACCTAGCAACAGATGTAGAGTCTTTCCCCTTATGTGAATGTCCCACTGGCCTCTGAAGATCTAACATTTGATTATCTCACCTGATTTAAATGTAGGTGAAATAGAGGCAACAATTTTGGTGACCTTTGCGAGATGTTTTCCTACTAAACATGAGAACCAGTGACCAGACCTATCCATTGGGCATGGAGTCGTTAGAAAACTCAGAGAACAAATAAAACGCCAGTCTTGCACATGGCCTCAACCTCATGATATTTATGAGTCGTAACAGGTTGCCAAAAATGAAACAAGAGAAAACGACAGAGAGAAATACTGTGTCAAAACAGCATTCAGGGGATGAAGCAAAATAGAAAACAAGCGAACCATAGTGTGAAGCACTTATTGAAACATAAAACCTAACTAGATATGTACAAGAAAGGCACTTATCAGGCTTGAAAGCAGGGTTTAAGGTGTATCCCATTGACTGGGATAGGAAGCAAATCCCCTTCTTGTCGTAGCCAACTGATAAGCATTGTGCTCCTTACAGCCCGTGATAATAAATGGACTAGTCCACATATTGTCGAACTTGGTGTGATGGCCTAGTCTGCTTCTCAGAACATCCCATTTGAGCACAAGGTCTCCCTTCTTAAAATACTTTGTTGTAGCCCTCTTATCAAAAATTTTCTTTGTCTGGAGCTGATGATACTCTAAAGACTTCATTGCTCTATCCCTTGATTCTTCGAGCTCCATGAGCTCTACATACCTTACAGACATTGGGTCATGTCCCTCAAGCATCTCCAATTGATGAACGATGTCTAGAGCCAGAAGCTCCATAGGTAGTGGCAACCTCGCCTCCTTGCCATAGACCAACATATATGGCAAATTACCAACAGACCTCTTAGGGGTCACTCTATCTACCCAAAGTGCATTTTTTAAACTACTGGGCCAAGTCCTTTGGTTGTCCTTTATGGTTCTTTTAATAATTCTGATGAGGTTCTTATTTGTGCTCTCAGCTAGGCCATTACCTTGAGGATAATAATTTGAAAATGTTCTCAAATGAATGCCATGGTTAATGGCCCAGTTGGTTACCCTTAGACCCGTGAGTGCAAGGGAATTATCAGATATGATGGAGTCAGGTACTCCAAACCTAGTGACTATATCTTCATAGAAGTTCAACACTGAGGATTCCTTTGCTTCCTTGAATGCAACCACTTCTGTCCACCTCGTAAAATAGTCAGTGGCTGTAAGTACCCATTTGTGACCAGCACTAGAAGGTGGATTTATTGGTCCAATAAAATCAATGCCCCACCTCATGAAGGGCTGCTCTACTTGAATTGGATGCAAGGGCATAGCAGGCAGCTTTTCCTTTCCTGAAAACAAAGCACATTTGATGCACTTTCTTGACTAGGCATACGCATCCTTGAACAAGCTGGGCCAGTAGTAACCAGCTCTCATGACCTTTCAGGCAGTAGTTCTAGGAGCAAAGTGACCTCCTACAGCTCCGTCATGAAACTCATGAAGCACTTTTTCAATTTGGTCACTATGAATGCATCTTAACAGGACACCATTTAGATCCTTTTTGAAAAGAACGTCATTTACCAGAACATACGGTATGGACTGCAGTCTGAAATATATCCTTTTGGCCCTGTTCAAACCTGGTGGACACTCGCTAGTTTGTAAAAATTGGGTCATATCTTGAACCCAATTAGTTATGCCCATAGGCACATCATCTTGAGCATTATGAGGCTCATCCGTATTGGCAAGGATAACATCCTTTTCTAATTTAGTTTTACTACTTGACCCTGTAGCAAGTTGCTCACAAAGACCCTTACCCCTCACTAGTTTGGTGATCTTGATATCTATGTCATACTCCATGACCTTGGTGACCCATCCTGCTCTTTTTTCATTCAAGTCTTTATTCAGCAGAAACTCCTTCACACTTGAGTGCGCCACCAAAATATGAATTTTATTGTGAGAAATCAAGGGCTTGAATTTCTTCAGGTTTCTGATCACGGCAAGGACATGCCTCTCTACAAAGGAGTATTTATGTTCGTAGTCGACCAAACCTTGACTAAAAAAGGCTATTGGTTGCTCTAGATTCTCTTCATTTTTTTCAACCAATATTGCAGAAATGTTACTTGTGCTACCATAAGCATATAGATAAAAATCTTTGGAAAAATTGGGATTTACCAGTGTGGGAGCTGCTGCTAAGGCCTCTTTGACCTTTTCAAAACTATTCTTGGCATCCTTTGTCCAACTGAAGACTGCATTTTTCTTTAACATAGTTGTTAAAGGTTGTAACAAATTTGCAACATCAGGGATGAATCTTCTTAGAAAGTTGATCTGGCCCAGAAAGCTATGTAGACCCTTCTTGTGATAGGTAGCGGCAACTCGAGTATGGCTCTGACTCTTTCAGGGTCAATAGTGATTCCCTGCTTTGACACTATATGTCCCAATAGTTTTCCTTCATGGATAGCAAAGATACTCTTCCTTGGATTGAGGGAGATACTGAACTCTCTGCATTTTTCAAACACTTGCCTAAGATGTAATAGATGTTCATCAGCATTCTTGGAATAAACTGTGATGTCATCTAGGTAAATCAGTATAATCTTGTTGATCAAACTTTGAAACGCCATGTCCATGGCTCTCTGAAACATGGCACCAGCATTGGACAAACCAAAAGGCATCATTTTGTATGCCATGGTGCCCCATTTAGTTGTAAAAGCAGTCTTAAATCGATCTTCCTCTTTAACCAGCACCTGATTATATCCTGAAAAACCATCTAGTAAGGAAAACCTTTCAGAACCAGCAACCACTTGTAAGATTTGTTCCATGGAGGGCAGTGGGTAGTGGTCTTTTAGAGAGGATCGGTTAAGATCCCTGAAGTCTACACAGAGCCTTATCTCACCACTTTTCTTTCGAACCGGTACAAGATTAGAAACCCCATGAAGTGTGCTTGATAGGGAAGAAAATACCCCCCTCAACTAGTTTAGTCAGCTCCTTAATCATTAGGGGCTCAAGTTTAGGATTCAAGGGCCTTTGTTTCTGCCTTATTGGCTTGGCGTTAGGTTCTAATTCAATTGTATGTTGAGCAATATGGGGATCAAATCCTTTCAAATCTGAATACTCCCCAGCAAAGGCATCATGAAACTCTTGGCACAAAGCAACAAAAGCTTGTCTATCTTCAGGTGAACAAAGTTTTCCTATTTTAAGGAGCTTACGTTTGAAGATCTCCAGCTCTTCATAGTGTTCTTGTTTGATCTGCAAGCCAGCTCTACCCTTTTTGAGCTGATCATCAATACTGAAAATCGACTCTAAGGTAACCAAGCCTTTGGGAAATTTGTTTGTCTTCAGCTGTATGACCTAATCACCATACTGTTGCTTGAGTTTTGCTTGACTCACCATGGAGAACTGATATTCCTCAAGCAAGAAGGAAAGGATCTGCTCATCACTGTCAAAGACTTGCCAGTGAATGTTGTTGTCAGGAATTGAGGGTCTAACTACAACCTTCACATACTGCTGCACCTTCTCTTTTCTGATGTCATTTGGAATATCAAACTATGTCCCAATGGCTGCGAGCCTGTCAACATGTTTGTTCTGATTTCTTGGGATAGACACTAAATTAAAGGCATCAAATTCTTCAAGCATGTTCCACACTCTGTTTCTATAAGACTTCAGTGTGTCATTTTTAGCTACATTTAGGCCCCTTACTTGATTAACAACTAATTCGTTGTCTCCATGGACTTTCAAGCTGGTTATTCCTCTCTTCCTTGCCCACTCTAGACCTTGAACAAGGCCTTCATATTCAGCAGTGTTATTGGAGCATGCAAAAGCAAAACGAAAAGCAGCATAATACTTATCACCTTGAGGAGACACAAGAATTGCACCCCCTCCTGCCCCATTCTTACTTCTGGAACCATCAAAATACATCTCCCAAAGTCCATTTAGTGGCTGCAACAACTGATCTGCATCTTTCTCCAAGTTTGGAATCTTTGTGTCAGGCTCAAGAATGATATAGTTGCCCATACCAGCATCTTGGATGAGGTCTTCAGGGCTGTCCAATACATTTTCAACTGCCCATTCATGTAGCAACACGTCAGGAATAGCTTCTGATTGAAGTTGTTGCACGGCAGCCAGCTCATTGTCAGTAAAAGCAACACAGTTTGTGTCTGCAACAGAGGGAGCAACATTGATGGGACTTGGGTTATATGGCTCAATGTGATCCCTGGCCAACCGCTCAAATTTAATGGTGACCTTGGTCCCATATCTTGTTCTAAATAGCATATGTGACCAATCAACTGACACATAACCACCTATCTTGGTTGTAAAGTCTCTAGATAAGCACAAGGAAAAGAAGGGTGGAAGATCTATGACACATATGTCTTGAGGAACTAAAAAATTAGGACAAGCATGCAGGGTGAGATTCAAATCCTTGATAATACCTAAGGTATTAACCAAAGTACCATCCAATTGGATCACTCCCTTCTCTAAAGGGTGATATTTTAGTCCAAGTTTGTCAGTAATCTGTTTTGGCATGACAAAGCTGCTAGCTCCACTATCTATCATACAGTTATGGACTAATTTATCACCAATAATCACAGATACGTAGAAACGAGGTGGTTTAACTTATTTTTTAGTCTTTTTACTGGACTGTTTATCATCTGCCTAAGCATTATTTGTCAAAACAGCCCTATCTTGACCTAATGGGGACTCGGATTCATCAGACATTTTCAAACTTGATAGGGTGATTGCAACATATACTTTTGACCGGGAATGACTAAAGAATCCCACATAGACATGGTTACATTTGTCCTTTTCATACTATTAAGAGTGTTAAAAGGTACAACTGGGTTTACTTTATTGTGTACCTTTACGCTAGTGTGATCAGCTTATAAGCGTGGGTACTCCTTGTCTGGGAGTTACTGATCTCTTTGCCAACCACTAGTCACTTGAGAGGTAGATAGTTCCACAGCTGCCACCCTTCCTTTATCAGCTACTTGATCAAGCTCAAATGCTCTCTTCTTTTCCCTGGTGTTAGCTACAACCAGAGAGCTATCTTCATTCAACCTGCAGAATTCTTGACCTTGCCAATTAAGCAGGGTTGTATCATTGTTGAATTGGTCCTGATGTTGTGAAGATGTATCGTTGCATGCACTCTGCTACGAACTTGAAGCATTTTGTACCATCAGTGCTTGATTGATGAGTCCATTTGAACAAGTGGCTTGATTATGAGGCTGGTTACAAGGGTAGCACCACTCATAATCAGCCGCTAAGTTGTTTTGAGTGGGAACCAGGTCCCTGACTACACTAACAGGTGCTGGAGCATAGGCCTGAAAAAGCCTTGTGTTCATACTCTATCTTGGGCCCTGATAATTTCCCTAATACTGTTGTCTATTCCCTTGCAATTGCTACTATTGACCTTGAAAAGGCTAACTTGAGGCCTGATTTTGCTATTGATAAGGCCTAGAATGGGTCTGTTGCTTTTCCAAGTTCACCAACTTGTTACCAAAAGTCTGTAAAAGACTTTTGATCTCTTGTAATTCATTTGATGAGCTTGAAGCAACACTTTCTTGCTTGTCAATGGTTTGAACAACAGCTAGTAGTGTTGGTACAACTAGTAGGGGTGTGAAAGGAGGTATTTGCAAAGGGATGTTTGCATGAATTTTTGGAAATATTGGCATTGGTGGCCTAGGAGGGAGTTTGCCTGCCTATATCAAGTTGTTTTCAACTCTGATAGCTATTTCAAAGGCATATGGTAGAGAGACCCCTCCCATTGACTGTATCATAACAGCTATATCACTGTTCAAAGCTCTCAAAAAGTATAGGAATGCATACTCTGGAGGTGGCCTCACCGTTGCAGGGATTCTATCCCAAGTTCTTTGAAATCTAAAGTTGAAGTCGTTCATTTGCTCTTGCGGAGCCCTCTTAATTGTAGTCAGTTGCTCCAATAGAGACAAGTTGTCAAACCTATCTTGGAATTGCTTATGCAATTTTTCTCCAAAATTGTCCCATGTTGCAATTGAACTGACTGGTAGGCTCCTATACCACTGCACAGCTCTTCCTTTCAGTGAAGCAGCTAGCAATCTCACTGCAACGTCCTCTTCGGTTATGTGGTGGACTCCGCATAACAAAGCCACATCTCTCAAATGTTCAATGGGAGTAGTTTGATCTTCTCCCGTAAAAATTGGCAGACTCTTCAAGGCTGCCATTGGAATATCATTATGTTGCACCAAGTTCAAAGGACTCCCTCTGTTGAAAGCAACAAAAGGTTGATTCCTTGGAGCGGCCATTGAAGGTATCTGATGTGGATTTGTTGGTGCAATGAACTGAGACCTGACAGCTGGAGGAGTGGACTGAGTTCTTCTAGAATGGACGATTGTTGTTCTCCACCTTTCCTCAACTCTGCCTTGTCTTCTTGGTGGTGAAAGCTGCAAGTATTCAAAAGGGCCTGAGTTGCTTCTTGTTCGAACTCTTTTCATATACTATAGAAGGCGTGGATTTCTGGAGTTCTTCCTCTTTATGGAGTCGCCAAGTATGCCAAAGGACTTATATAAAGCCTAATAATTCATTGGATGCATACCAAACTAGTAGTTAAAACAATTTCCTGTCCCACCAGGCGTGCCAGAAACTGTTGTCACCTAGAATTGCACCCTGTGCAAAGTTTTACAAAAACTAAGCATTCTAGAGCAACATGGGATCATTTCAAGGCTGTGGGTCACCTACAGCTGAAATGAACCTCCGGAGAAGGCCGGCTTCCTTTGGGTATCACCTAAACTACTGCTTCTTTGAGAGGAAAGAGGGAAAAGATACATAAAGATGAAACTAAACCTATGGTGATACACCGTATTAATGAGAAATCATGAAATGAACACAGGAATGACACACTCTTGAAAGACTAATTTAATTGATTTACATACCCAGAACAACCTCTTTCAGATTTGATGCTTTAGTCATAATGGGTTTGGCCTACACATACACCTTGGGAAGGAAAGATGAATTTCACAACCTTAAGATACAAATGCAGAAATGTGAAAACATAGTTATAGACTTACATGTGCAAAAGAAAGATACAGAAATGAGAATCAGTACAAGCATGAACATAAACTTCCAAGGTAAACTCTATGTTGTATTCAGGATTCCAGTTGAGTTATAGAAAACATACATTGACTAAGAAAGGATTGATTGAAAATCACTAACTCTTCAGAGTATGCAATCAGAACTCCTTACAAAAAAGGCAAAAATGCCCTTATACAGATTATACATCGGCCCCTTAGGGCATAAAAAATATCCGAGCTCAGAAAAAGATCTATCCCTAGATATTTGATTGAATTTAATGTTGCATCCCTGCGTGTCCCTGCTGCATGTGTCGGTGAAGAGTTACCCTCGTAGAAGCCTTCCTCAGATATTCTTTAGCTACCGCATTCATTCGATCCATCGTGTTCGGTTGAGCTACTTCGGCTGCACCTTGAATGCTCTGAGCCTACAACAGATACACGTCACCCTTCACCCTATTGATGTTCTTTAAACTACCATGGTTTACCCTCAGATCTCTCTGATTGGATGAGTGAAATCCATGCAGCTTCCTCGGGTGGTCAAAACCTCCCCTGTTGAACCGCATATCGGTGAGACACTAATCATGTCTCCCCGATGCGGTTAAATCTTTTCGCAAGTATCGGCATAGCATGGATCTGTCATTGAGAGCTCCTAGTGAGCCCAAAGAATCATACCGATTCTACTGGAACCATCGACAAGACACCGTTTATCGCCAAGAGATCAGTGGATTGATGAGTCACGTGGAGATCCCTTCTGTCGTTGAGACCACCCATGGTCGGTAAGACATTGGCCTGTCGGTCAGACTCATACCGAATGCATCCTGCTATCCCGATATCTGCTCTTGTCGCTGAGACACTCACACTTCGGTAAGACATCATGCCGAAGGCTTCAACCTATGTCGAGAGCATTCGTCCTATTGTGACTCTACCTCTTCGGTAAGACACTTGCCGATAACACCTTGTATGTCGCCAATCGATGAGACAAAAGTGAACTCATGCCGAAAGAAAACCATTTTGCATACCATCGGTGAGACTAAGACAACTCGTTGTGACCATACACTGATGCCACAACTCATGCCAAAGGGAACCTGTGTTTCTCTGGTCGGTGAGACAAGGAAAACTCGCTGAGACTTCTCACCGAGCACTGTAGGTCTCCCCGAAGCCTGTGGTCACCGAGAGTCTCGGTGAGTGACAATTGAATGGCCTATCGGCCAAGGAAATCCACGCGTTAAGAGGTTATACCGAACCCTCTCTGTTATAGCGATAGGCCCTGTAGGCTCATTCGGCATGACAGAAACTAGGTCTCAGCGACCTGTTCAGGATGGAATAACGAATAGTCAGTCGGCCAGACAGTAGGAGAGTCCTGCCAACTTTCTCCTTGGATGATTTTCATGCCGAAATTTCCCAGGGTGGCTTCTCCCACTGAGTTCCCCATGACCTAGCAACAGATGTAGAGTCTTTCCCCTTATGTGAATGTCCCATTGGCCTCTGAAGATCTAACATTTGATTATCTCACCTGATTTAACTGTAGGTGAAATAGAGGCAACAAATTCATTTACCCCTTTTCTTCTGTAGGCTGCCATTTGCACCCCGTTTCTCCATTTTCCTCCGTTCAAAAGTCATTCTTCATGGTTTTTCGTGCTCTATCATGTGGTACCCTTTGTTTCTCCATATTGAAAAGTTGCTCGGGGCCCCTTTTCTTCCCCATTTGCCCTCTCGAGGGGGGATACCCTACCATTTTCCTCCATTCTTTTATCCTATCCACTTCCTTGCAACATTGGGGCATTCTCCTTTATTTCGTATGATTAGAAAGGCTACACAAATTTTCCTACACTCAATTTTCCCTACGACACCGAGGCATCATCTAACATCCGTTTCTTCTATTGAGTCATTTGTATTTTATTTATCTTTGAAACACTATTATTCTAATAATATTTTGAAGAGGGGCAAAATGTAGACACCTAAATTTGACCACCCCCATATGTTCAAATTCATCCCTTTCTATTCCTCTATCCCACATCCCTCATCCGCATTAATTAAATAATTTATTATTTGATTAATATTATCCTACAGCTTAATGTCCCTAAGGTATTTAATAAATCAATTAAATACCTTATGCCATTTTCCTCTCTAAATTAAATAAATACCCCAATTTATTTAATTTAGTCACTTTACCTTTATGAATTAAATCAATTTAAAATTTAAAATTTTCTCTCTCCTCATGTCACATCCTCCATAATCCCCTCTAATCCAGGTTAATTTAATTAATCTATGATTAGGATGTGCACACTCCTAATCATCATTAGGGTCACATCCTCCATAATCCCCCCACTTGCCTCTAATTTGTCATTAATTCATCTAATTATGCATTTGCACAACCTTAATCACTTAATTAGGTCAACCTAATCTCCATGCCATTTATGGCATATGTCCTAAGTCAAATGCATTAAATGCTTTCTCCTTTTGGAGAAGGAAACCCCTTACCTATGTGAATTTTTAATTCACATTTAATCCCCCAATGTATTTCAAAGAATTTTAAATTCTTTCTCTCATCCCCATGTGGATATTTGAGGAATTTTTAATTCCTCACATGTCCTCTCACCCACATGTGGACAAGGACCTCCTTTATGAGGAGATCTTATCCAAATCCCAAGGTACTATGTAGTACCTCCATGTCATGTTCACATCATCTCCTCTTTCCATCTCACCTGTCACATGTCAAGATGTGAGGGCTTGTGAGTTCTCAACTCACCCCAGCCCTTGATCTTGTCCATCTTGGTTTGATCCTAGCCCTCCATTGTTTCGAGGCACTTCCCCTGAAAATGGTGGAATTTTCCCTCATTTGCAACCAACAAGCAATCAATCCACTTGAGCCTTCAAGCAACTAAGCACTCACTCAAGCATCCAAGCATTCCATCATTGTTGCGGCACCTTTGAGCTCACATATTGCATTCATCACAATACCAAAAATTACCATTGCATTCCCCATCATTTAAATATCATTTAGAGCTAGGTTTCAAGCTATTTTTCCTACAAAGGAGCACACATTCAACCAATCTAAAGGGCCAACCAAAGTCATCAAATCAAATAAGGTAAAAGTTCCATTTCCTTGTGTTTTTTTTTAGTTCATCTTAGGCCTAATCTTGAGTGTTTTTTGGTGTTTTTCCTTGGTTGCATTAGTTTAGTTTTTGCATCTTAAGGTAGGAAAATTCACTTGCACACAGTACCTTTTGTTGTTGATGAAACCAAATTTCCTAAAAATGTCTAGTAATACAATTCGTATGCCTTGTTGATGCTTCAACATTTTGGCAAACTGTAATATCTAACAAGAGTTGCCTCCATTATGCTTTGATGGGTGTTAACATCCCAATCCAAAGTTATGAGATCCATTTTGATAGTATCCTCCAATCATGGTAGCCATGAGAGCCATAGCTCATCATTATGTCATCACTAGAGACTCTAAATAAAGACTGTGAAACCACCCGCATAGTTTCCTTGCCTTCTCTCACCTCCAAACATCATCAATAGACATTTGTGCTTACCATGCATCTATGAACCATTGAAAGAGATGCAATGACTAAGGATAAAGAAGGAGAAACCAATAAAAAATCCAGAGCAGATAACCCAAACATTTCTCGCATTACCACAAGAAGACCCAAGAATCATTGTGGTAATACGGTGGAGTATACAAGTTTACCGCATCACCGCAAGAGAACCCTAGAGTCAGTGTAGTATGGCGGTGGATCCATCAAGCAAAGTGAAATTTTATAAAGTACCATAAATTTTTTTGGAAAATAATTATGAATTTATTTTGGTGAACAGATAATTTCTACAATAGGCATAATTTGAGGAGTGTGTGGGAGAGCTAGTTCAAATTGAAAATCAAGAAGCAATAGAATACCATACCTGGTTGTGCACCTAGCTCAATCATGAGTAACTTTGAAGTGAGCTACCCTCTAGTGATTTTTTTTGAAGCAAATGAAATAAGGATGGAATGATTTTCATTGCCTGCAACCTACAGAAAAAAAAAATCAATGTTAGGAAACACTCCACAGATTTTAGAGACAAGATGAAAATGGAAGCACAAAAAGAAAGAAGCATCTAATATGGTAGAGAAAATAATCTCAAAGAGTGGAAGATATTTTTACCTTAAATGATGCAAATGTGACTGCATAGGCTTCTAGAGCTTGACTTCATTGTTGCTCTATAGAAAACAATTGCATGTTCTCCTTAACAAGTTGTGGCCTCTGTCTATAGAATTTTGTTACTGTTAATAACAATCGTAAACCCTGTCAATTAAGGAATATAATAATATCACATCCATTAGATAGTACACACCTCAAGTGCTCTTGGAGCAATTCCAATCAAAACAAGCCAAGTTTCAGTAGGATCACATTGATAATTTATTATTTGGTTGCATGTTAAATTGGTTGTTTGCTCAAACATTCAGACAGGTTTAGAATCCCCTGTATGCCCTAATAATTTGACATGTTAAAAAGAAATAAAAATAGAAGAAAGCACATCAGCAACAGAAAAAAAAACTTTGCATGACTACACAAAAATAGAATTTCAGTCAAATTCAATATTTCACCTTGCTTTGCTTTAGGAATATTACTAGCACCTTCGTGTGAAATGGGTATGCCGAAGACATGTGGAAGGTTTTAGCTTAAACAAAACTGCAATTTATTTATAAATTAAATATTTTTTTATGCTAGAAATGACTACCAATTATTTTTGATCTCTTTAACATGTTCCATTTCCATCCAAACAAAACAGATTTAAGATAGGTTCCCAATTCAGCTTCCCTACTCTCATCATGGGAAAATATTGATTATATATGTATATCCAATAATAAAAATTGTAGATTATTACTAAGAATTTCACCTTTAAGTGTGTCTCATTTTAAATAAATAACAACTATAGAAACATATTAACCCTCTCAATTAAATCATTCAAAGATCTAATATGAAAGGAGAGAAAGTTCCAAATATTTTTGACAATTAGTTAAATAATTTCCCAAAAAATGAGCTTTGATCAAAAATATATAAATTAGAATCTTATTATCTTTGATCAAAGATAAATAAATTATATGCACGTTAAAGATAAAAACATGTTGCCCCATGAAACTTTACAGGGCTAAAAATATGCAAACACATGTTCAAGATGAATACTTGAATAAATGTTTGTTCTAGAATTACTATGAAGTTGCCACACAAATCTAGGCAACTTCACATGCAATAAGTCAAAAAAAATCCTTGCACCAAAATTTAAGAGTATCCTTAAAACAAAGTAGCATATTCAAATATTAAAGGGCTTGTTGAAACATGCACATCCATGGTAAATTACAAGTCATCAATAGTCAAACCTGCAAAGAATGAGAAAGAGGGGTTAGAACTACTTGCACACATTCTTTCCAAGAGCAAGCACATATAAAATTGGATATAAAGCAACCAGCATTACTATTAAAACACTTTATAAACCTCAAGTGTCATGGTACATTACAATATCAAACAATATCCATTAAAAGATTGAAAAGAGACAGAAAAATTCATCCTTAAATGTCTACAACTATGTTCTTAAAAATATACAAACTTATCCTTCAATCCCTACAATCATGTTCTAAAATTACATGGAAAATAGGTACATTTCTTCATTAAAATGACAAAAACACAAATCTTATCTAATATATTCAGTAGATCAAATATAGAGCACCAAGAAAAACTAATCGAGGGGAAACTTTAATTGTACTACCTGAATAAAATCAGAAACAGATAAAGGTTGTTTCAGACCCAATCAGTTTGTATTTGAATGTATTGGACGATGTGGAAATATGGGAGCATGAAAAGAAAAATGTCTAGAATTTTATGTAAATTTGTAAATAGAATATGTATATTGGAGGCAATGTAAACTCCTAAATCCCTGATAATCTAAGCAAGGAATTTTTCTGCAATGATATTGAGTTGGTTGCTTGGTCACCTAGTAGATTGATTGTTTAGGGATATACACACCATTATATAAAGGATGTCTTATGTGGTAGAGATAGACTCTGCATATTGATAACTGATATGTTTCAATATGTATTCGTTACAGACATTTTCATGCATATTCATATCCACTTACATACATGCATATATACACTCTATCAAATATCTTTTCTTTTAGGATTAACCACTTGGAATATTTAATACTCAAGTGATTCTTTCAATGAGCTATCATTGTTACACTCATCTCTTTATATATAGAAATATATGTGTATATACATACAAACACACAAGTACATGTATATGTGTATACACATAAACACATATATTAATGTATGTATATATGTATAGAGTAAATTATATATGTAGATTTCTCTCAATCACCATTATATGGGCATTTGCATTAGGTCAAAAAATTTTGAATTAGGTATTTACTTGTATGTACCCCGTATGTTGTTGGTGCAGGGTTGGGACATGCCTTGATTACAAAGCATGCTCCCCAGATTTGGGGACATTTAAAATATATTTTTTCCTAAACATAAAGCAAAGCAAAAAACACTAAGCAAACTTGGATATATATGAACAATTTACAGCCATTGAAGAGACATTTTGCATTATTTTATCTTTATATTTTCAAGTACCAATACATTGAATTGGGAAGTAGCTACACATTTAGACACATTTATGCATCTCTCTATGGTTCAATGTTTCATTGAGCCCTCCAATTCTATTTTCTAGGGATGCAAGGGAGAAGTAGTATGTGGAAATCTAAAAAGTGAATGCCTGGAAGCTCCCCTAAAATGCAAGGAATATAATTTGAATAGGAAATTACCACGGGAATAGGGAGTACGTGATTGGGCCAGGAGGATGAGAAAAAGGGAAATGCAAAACAAAGTAATGATTGACAAGTTTTGCACAAGGAATAGCTATATTAGTATATATGAACAATAAAATGCTCTTTTATAGCTATATAAAAATTAAACTTCTAATTAACAAGTAGTGCAACTATTTTTCTTTCATGAATTCACTATAAATTCTAGTTGACTAATAAGCACACCAGAAGATTTTAATTTATTATGGTGATCCTCAAATCATAAAACCATAAATATGTCAAACAAGACCCGATTTATATCACAAGCATTGAAAATGACCATGTGAGAGGAAGACTCATCTTGAAGGAAGATAAAACTGATGGAAACCATGGTTGGAGGTAGAAGCAGGCCCTAAGTCCATATCAAAGTGTAGGCGTTAAAGAATTAACATCATCATTATCACTAAATGAGGAAAAGAAAATTTGATAATTCCCATAGAAATTAAGCTTAGATTGGAGGGCCTAGTGTGGTAATCTTGTGGGAGTGCAATTAAATTTTCTTGGGAGCTTTTATCACAACTACCAAAAAATAGAGAGGAAGTCAGCAATGAGCATCTATTTCGATCTCTTGGATTATGGATGAGAAGTGAGGAGAAGTTGTATGTTTGTCTAATCGTGGAGCAAAACGTGGTCTCTTTAATTTGTCACCAATCCTTACTCTCCAATGCTTATGCTTAGCCCCACTCACCTAATACCTCCACACATAGACATATTTTGAGTTATTTCTCTGTTCTATATCCCACTCTTTCTTATCCTTCAACCTCATGTAGGATTGTCAATCCTCATATATAGTCCCTTATTTTGTGTGATACATTGGACCATTGGCCTGGACCAATGAGATATAGTGATTCTTAGATGAGCATTGTAAAAAAATCAAGACTAAAAAGAGAATAAACATATACTATTTGAGAGAACCCTTCCTAGCAAGCACCATTCTATCCTCCTACCAAAAACCAAGATTTAGAAAGTTTTAAGTAAGGCTTATATACATATATAGACTTGTGTAACTTTTCTACTTTTCACTGGATCACTACCAAAGTTTCATTTATGTTATATCCCTCTACCTAGATAAATCTCCTCCTCAATATAGTTAAAGGTAAAGATAATTTACTAGGCCACTTCCAAGAGAGACATCAAATTCCACAAGTAGATTGTTTTCCATTTACCTTATTTATTGTTGGAGATTTTTTTTCATTTATCTTATATACTATTCCAGATTCAAACATGCAACCTATGGCATATGTATGCCTTCCAATATGTGAGCATTAACTCATGTCCTTAATGCAAAGAAAATAATTACAAAGGTTAATCCATGCCATGGATGATGCTGAAAAAAGAATTTAGTCATAAAAGGATTGAAATAATTTCCCACCACATGAAGTTTCCAACCTAACATCATGGATTATGGTATACCTGTAGACATGTAAAATTGACTTAACACTTATCACAAAACAAAATGTCTCGAAACGACTCTAAAATGACTTGGAACAACTCTGAATCAACTCAAAACGTCTCGGAACAACCCAGAACATCTCGGAATGACCCCGAAATGACTCGGAACAACTTAAATCAACTCAAAACATCTCGAAATGACCCTGAAACGACTCGGAACATCTCTGAATCAACCCAAAACGTCTCAAAATGACCCTGAAATGACTCGGAACAACTCTAAATCAACCCAGAATGTCTCAGAATGACCCCAAAATGACTTAGAACAACTTTGAATCAACCCAGGACGTCTCAGAATGACTTTGAATCATCTCGGAACATCTCTGAATCAACTCGAAACATCTCTAAATCATCTGACATCTCACAATGCATTGAATAGCATCAAACGACATTCAAAACCCTATTTACTCTATTAATTGAATAATACAACATTATTTAATTAATTCACTTTTTCATCATTCTCGACAAATTGAATAAATACCGTTTATTTAATAAAGTCTTGAAAACCCTAATTTTACTATTAGTCGAATAATACAATGTTATTTGATTAATTCACATTTCATCATTTTTTACCAATTAAATAAATTACTTTTATTTAATAAAGTCCTAACCTTATCTTATTCTGTCCTGATTAGTCAAATGACACAAATTATTTGATTATGTCACTAATTCACCTAGTATTCCTCAAAATTAATTGAATTATTAAAATCATAATAATTTAATTATCACACTTCCCTCCAAAATTTGAATAAATTAAATCAAACTATTCAAATTAGCAAGAATCAAAATCAAAATCAAAATGGAATTTAATTAATTAATTAATATTTCTCACCCACTTTTTGATTGAGAAAATCATGGATTGCTAACTAAGCAGTCTATTTTACTAACTAAGCAATCTAATTTTACTAATTCAACCATATAATTCCTAACTCAACCCTAACTAATCAATCAATTGCTAACTAAGCAATCAAAATCCTAACTAGCCAATCTATTCTTCAATCACCCTAATTATGCAATCAACTTTGCACAATCTCCTCATGTCTAAATCCTCTCAACTCATTTTGACCGTTGATCTAGATATTCTCCAATGTGATCTTGACCATCGATTCAAAATTGTTTTTTCTATATAACAAGCCTTTCTCATCACAAATAAGGATCAAAATTTCAACTTACCTTATGCAACAAAGTGCTATCACAATCACCATTGATAGAGTTTCAACCTTTTCAGTCAACCAAGTATCAATCATCAAGCTTTTGCACGTAAGCAATGGAGGCTTTGCAATGATACGAATAACCCAACATCATGCAAATACACTCCAACATGGGATGTTAATCTCTTCTTATGTTATTTGAATTGGTTTTGTTAATCTTAGGATCTCATTTCATTCAAATAGCTTAGATTTACATATTTCATGAGTGATGGAATAGGATAGATTAAGTGTTTTTGAATTAGATTAGTTTTTTATTTCAATCTTGTATTTAATCTTGTTTTTCGCATATTTCCTGATGGATTCCTTCCCCCTCACACATTTTGGCACACCCAATGGGACCTAGGTCCTTCTCACTAACATTTTTATGAGCTAAGTTGCAAGTTACAGGGTTCCAGGAGCTTTCAGAGACATTTCACGAGCTGCCTAGCAAAAGCTCGCTTTTGACTGGAAAATTTTATGAGCTTTTTCCACAAAGATCAGTGCCTTTTCCATGGGAATGGCGCCTTTTCTCTAAAACTGGCGCTTTTTCTCTAAAAGCAAGCTTTTTTTCTGGGTTTGCACCTGTACGGAAAATCTGAGCTTTTGCAAAAAAAATTCTAAGCTTTTGATTTTTCTTTTGAGCATTTTCTCTGGAAGACAAGTGCACAGATCCTGCACTATTGTAATGACCCTTCTTGCTAACTTATTGGTTGTTTTGTAGTAATTAATGGATTTCTATGTAGGATTATGAAAAATACTAACTTGTTTTGTGCAGAGAAGACGATCGGTCCAGGATTTTTGGAGATACCATTTAATTTTGATTATTAACTTAGGAATCTCCATTTGTGCTTAAAAATGAACAAAAAAAACTCTCACATTTCCAATGTGGTACTTTTAAAATAAACATTTTCAAAGCTTTCTAAGGTAGGAATCTCCATTTGGTGCTTAAAAATGAACAAAACAAACTCTCACATTTCCAATTTGGTGCTTTTAAAATAAAAAATTTCAAAGCTTTCTAAGGTAGGAATCTCCATTCGATGCTTAAAAATGAACAAAACAAACTCTCACATTTCCCATTTGGTGTTGATAAAATAAACAATTCAAAGCTTTCTAAAGTAAGAATTCTCTTTTGGTGCTCATAAAAAGAACATAAAACACTTCAATTTGGGGCTCTAAAAATGAACACATTTCATGTTTTCATAGTTAGGAACTTTTAAATTTGGTGCATAAAAAGAGCACAAAACATTTTTCACTTTGTTGACACACGAACGATTTATATTTGTTGACCATTTAAGGACCAATCCTGATTTTCTTAGAAACATTTCAACTTTGGGGCTTAAAATGAATAAAATGTTTTTGTTATTTTCACACCATTGCTATCTTAATTGTTTGATGTCCTGAACATTTCAATTGGTGCAAAGATAAAAAGAATATTTCATTTTTTCTCACATATTCTTGGGGATAACACCACTTGAGGTGTTTAAAATAAATCAATTTGCAATGAATTTTCTTCTGTGCATGCATTGATTGGCAAGCTAAAGTGTTTTGTCTTCTCCCCTCGCACCATTTTGGCGATCTTGGGTGAGCGACGAATATTTTTGAGCTTTGCATTTATTTTAAAAGTTTTACCTTCTTAGAGGGCCTCCCTATTAAGACACATCTCACACTGGAGAACTCATAGGCGACCCAAGTGATACTTTCGTTCTAGACCGCTATATAAATCTTTTGTGAGTGTGAGGAAAGTTCATCACTTGTCAGGTGTGGATGTCCTATACTGACGTATTCTTCCTCAGTATCCTTGTGATGCGTAAAAACCTGAAAGAGATGGAAGGTTCTTAATTGAACAAAATGCCACATGTGTAGGTGCCCGAAAATAATATCCCCATAACATGACTAAGAGCTAATTATTTTAGAAGCCACCCTATTATCCAAAACATTCTCTGAAAGTGGTGCATTGGAATTTACTTCTGAGAAGTTACTTGCCAAGTCCGACTATAGGCCCATGCCATAAGTCGCATGTAAAATCATCTCTTCAAAGCATGAGGCAGGCCCACCTAAGAGGATGGTTTCTCTCCACCAAGGTTGTAATTGTTTGTTAATGTTAAACTTTCCCAATTATATTCAAAAAACAATTGTGACATCAAATTTTGTGTTTGATTTAAAAGAAAAAGAACACATCAAAACAAACATTGAACAAATATGGTCAAACTACAAACCCTTTGAGTTAGTGTATACTTGCGAAAGAAGCCTTATATTTACACTCCTTGAAAGGATTTATCCTTAAAAGGTTTCTGAACATTTCGGTTTTATTTTTAGGTTGCATTGATCAAAGTAAACACTTTGGTAACTATGGCTTGGGTGTTGTGATTTCACAACCTAAGCTATAGGCATTCAGGTCACATAAATTCCATGCTTGTGAGTCAGTCTAGTGTTATTATATCATTTTCCATACTCAAGAACACAAAGGAAACAAACACAAAGAGGTTACAAATTGTCATTCCAACTCACAATATTTTTTGCTAAAACACTTAGATTTCTTATAAGGTCATTACTTGAACAAGATACTTGGAAAACCAAATTAGTCACAAAGTCTATCACTCATTATTCCCATACTACTTATTTGAAATCAAAATCCAACAGAACATTAGGATCATTCCTCCACTCAAAAAATCTATGATATCAACAGTTACTTGGAACTCACAGATAGTTCAAGTATCTTTCTCACAACATATCCTCTAGATTAGGAAGTGGAATATCTACCCTAGTTCTTCAACATTTTGATTTCCAAAAAGTAGCTAAATTCCAGAACAACACTCAAACTTTAGGGTTTTTGAGTTTCATAACAAATCACCCCATACCACCACACCTTATGACCATTTGGCGACCTACAGCTCTTGTTCAACAACCAGGCCTTGTAGCACCTATTATTCAACCTAGCCTTACGCACATTGAAAGTTCCCAAACCAACATCATCAATAGTTTGAGAACGTTCATTTTTGAGAAAAATGAAACACCCCACCAATTTCTCACTGCATCCATCATCTTAAATGAAGAGGAATAAAAGGCAAACATAGCAGTTGGAAGACCCATATTACTACCTCCTGCCTGGCAATAGGTATTGAGTGACCTTACAAAAGGGTATTAAACACCATAAACCACCTCACAACACCACCATACCTTATGACCATCTGGAGACCCACAACTCTCATTCAACAACTAGGGCTAGCAGCACCAATCTTTCATCCAGGTAACACACATATTGAAGGTGCACAAACCGACATCATAAGCAGTTTGAGAATGTTCATTTTTGAGAAAAATTAAACACCCCACCAATTTCTCACTGTATCCATCATCTTAGATGAAGCAGAAGAGAAAGTAGACATAGCAGCTGAGAGACCTGTATTACCACCCCCCCACTTGGCAATAAACATCCTTATTCACCCATAATCTCACGTAGAGTTAGGATCCCCAAAGTAAAGACTATAGGTCATTATTCTCTACTTAGAAATCTTAAACCAAAAGCTCTTAGGAAACACCTTGCAACACTACAAAAAAAATAGAAACAAAATGGTGGCAAACTTTTATAGATGTGCTTCTAGGAATGATCCATATTTGTACATGTTCTTTTTTGGTCAAAACCCAGGTCTTTTTTATGATACTGAACTTCTCTAGAGAGGCAAACCGGATTCACATACCTAAATCTACCCTCTTATTTAGGTCAACATTGGATTTAAAAAAAACTTCAAGGGTCTAGCACCATTTTTCCTACCTTGAGATCCAAATTGTTTATGACAACCACGAGGTCACAACACAAAAAGAAAATGGAAGAAAACAAAACCAACACTAGTATCCCACCAAATAAAACCATAGGTGATGAAAGTAGCCCTTGGGGCTATAGGCCAACTGATCTTGAAACACTACAAAAGAGGCCTATGTATAGAAATACCTTCAGTGAAGAGGAATTAAATCGTAAATAGAAGGAGGTAATTGAAAAAAATGACCAAGACCCAAACAAAGTGGTCATAGAAGAGGTAGACATAGAGGAAGAAATAAATGAGGATGAATTGTTCGAACATTCCAACAACCCCAAGGTTCTTAAACTAATGGATAGGTTGTTGAGAAAGGATCCAAACTCCTATTTCTTCAAGTTAGCACAAAGTGGTGCTAAATTACCGGTGGATTTCAACGTAGAAGCTCTCAAAGATGCCAACCTTATTCCCTTAAGAGATAACTCAGTTGTAAGATAGATAACTGAACCTCTAGAGATTCCAAACATGCCACCTGTGTTCTCATAACATGATGGTCAACCCAAAGAGAAGCCCTTATTCAGAAAACCAACTCAGGTTGAACAGGTAGTAGTAGCACAATTGTATCAAGGAGGACCATCACAATATGAACCACCAAACAACAATCCTCCTCTTGAACAATATATACCTCAAAATACCTCAAACATTGACCCATCCCAAAAAATTCAATACCTTCAACAAGGTGGAACACAGGGCCCCCCTTGTAACGGTTAATACCTTCAACAAGGTGGGACACAAGGTCCCCCTCTGAACAATCAGTACCACCAACAAAGTGGACCATATGGTCCCCTTTTGAATCAGCAATACCAACTACAAGGTGTGCCATAGAGTGCCCTTCCTCAGTCGTCCTACCAACAAGGTGTCCCGATAACACATCAACAGGGTAACCTTCAGTTTAGTCTTGCCCAACAGCAAGGTGTGCCCCAGAGCGCCCTTCCTCAGTCTTCCTACCAACAAGGTGTCCTAATAACGCATCAACAGGGTAACCTTTTGTTTAATCCTGCCCAGCAACAAGGTGTGCCACAGAGCGCCCTTCCTCATTCTTCCTACCAACAAGGTATCCCAATAATGCATCAACAGGGTAACCTTCATTTTAGTACTACCTAACAACAAGGTGTGCCTCAGAGTGCCCTTCCTTAGTCATCCTGCCAACAAGGTGTCCTAATAATGCATCAACAGGGTAACCTTCTATACACTTCATCTCAGCAACAAGGAGTTAACCCTCCTTACACCCATCAAGGATCTAACCCAGTATATGACCAAAATGGTTACCAAGGTCTCATACCTTCACAATATCTGATATACGACCCAAACATGGTGAGACAGTAAGGCTATTATACACAGAACTCACAAACAAGCATGCCAAAAATGGACATGGAAATGAAGCTAGAAGCAGTCACCCAATAGGTAGCAGGCATGCAAGCTAGAAAACAAAAGAAAACCTATACTATCCAAGAGATATGCCCATTCCCATTCGATCAATTTGTCACTACAATACCCTTTCCAAAGAATTTTGAAATAACTAGGTTTGACAAAAAATATAAAGGAATAAGGGATCCAGTAGAGCATATACGATATTTCTTGGTATCATGCATGGAAGTACGACACAATGACTCATACCTCATGAGACTATTTCCATGCAGCCTTACAGGCCATGCTATGAAATGGTTCACCCGTTTGACACTAGCAGTCAAAAACTTCAATGAATTATCTAACAAATTCATAAGTCACTTCTCCTTCAACATTGAACAAGATGTCACTATTACAAGCTTGTCCACAATCAAACAAAATCAAGGAGAATCTTTTATCTCCTACCTACAGCAATGGAGACACAAGGCTAGTAGATGTAAATGGCCCATTCCTGATAAGGAATTGGTAGACATATTCATTACCAACGTCTTAACTAAGATCAATTATCGGCTCACAATGTTATGTCCAGTAGACTTTGAAGAAACCATTGAGAATGGATTGAATATTGAAAGATCCCTCATTGTAAGAGGTGCCCTTAAAATAAATAGCTCAAAAGATAGTCCATTTACTTCAAATGAGAAACCTAAAGTCTGGGCTAAAAAAAAAATGTCACAAATGATGGAGTGGTTGATGCTAGAACACTATGGTCGTCACAGAACATAGTTCCAAACAAACCATAGGTAGCATAGACAAGCTATGTTCCAAAAAATGCACAAAACAACCAAAATACCTATCCCAAGAACAATCAGGTTGTGAACCCACAAATGAATCAGGGGGGACAACAGAGGTAGTACGATCAACCAAGAAGGCAATTCACAGTTCTAGGTGAGTCATGCACAAACTAGTGCAACAAACCTCGTCAAAACTAATGATCATCCAAACTATGAGGAACCTAGTTTCAAAACACCGTGGTATAACGAGGACTTGTGTGACTTCCATATGATCAAAGGACACACCACAAACAACTGCATGAGACTCAAGCACCTTATCCAATATTTAATAGACAAAGGGGAGGTAGATGTCAAACATCGTCCTGGGAATAAGGACCTGCAAATATACACAAACCCAATCCCAAACCATGCCAAAGGGAATGACAAAGAAAAGAAACAAGAGTACCATAACGCCAATTACACTTATGGGGACACAGTTTTAGGAACCCTCTCACAAGTTTATGATAATAGGGAAAATGTGGTAACTCTACGAGGAGACAATAACTGTAACGTAACCACCCACCGAGGAAGAGTTACAATTCAAGGAGCACCACCCAAACCTACAATCAAGTCACCCAATGACTACATTATTGTAGAACAATTAAAGAAAACACTTGCCTTAATCTCAATTTTAGAGTTGTTAAAACTATCACCTGCCCATAGGGAAATACTTGAAAAGGCATTGGAAACAATAGTCCCTAATGACCTCAATCCTAGTCAGTTTCAAGCTATGGTTGGTAAAATCACACAAAGTAATCACCTAATATTTTATGAGAAAGATCTACCCCAAAGAACATTCCATAACCAAGCCCTGTACATAGAGGTGGGTGTTCATAAAACCATGGTCAAACGGGTACTAATAGATAATGGTGCAAGTTTAAACATTTGTAACTTAAATTTTTTCAAATAGCTAGGGTGTTCTGACGATGTGATTGACAAAGGAAAAAGTATCACAATAAGGGCTTACGATGATCTAGAAAGAAATTCTGAAGGAACAGTCAGGTTACCAGTGTAGATAGGGCCAGCCCTAATAGAAACCACTTGTCAAGTACTGGATCTTGAGCTGCCATACAACCTCCTACTGGGAAAACCTTGGATCCATGCCTTACAAGCAGTCCCTTCCACTTTTCATCAATGCCTAAAATTCCCCCATGAAGGAAAATAGGTAACACTATATGTCGATCTTGAGCCTTTTCATTTATGTGCCAAGTTAAAGGAGAAATACAATAAAATCCAAAGTGTGCCTAGCAATGACATAGCATTCCACTCCTTTTCTTATGTTGACCCTTTAACACTTCCATCCACCTCAACCAAGAACACCTCAAGTGACCAACCAAAAATGGAAGCCAAGATTTAGGTACTTAACAAGGGTAATGGGAATTACTTTTTCAACCAAGCATTCTGCATCGGCATGCTTCCACCAACACCTAGAGTATATGGAGTTCCAAAAGAGATCAAGATAGTACAAATGATTGTCAAGCCCACTATTTTCACTAGGTGGGGAGACATGCAAGATGAAGAAATATTTGAGGACTTTTTATCTATGATCTACAAGGAGGACAAAGAAGAACCATAAAATCCACGACCTAATTTTGACCCTACTATTAGAGGTTATCAATTAGTTAAATATATGGGATTTAATGGAAAAGGTGGCCTTGGGCTACACAAACAAGGCCAGTCAGAGCCTATTATAGTAGAACAAAGGAAGAAGAATATGGGGCTAGGTTATGAACCAAAGAATGTGGTTATTCCAAAAACTGGATGAACCTCTTGGAAGAAGCGAGAAACTTTTGCTAGCATCAAGGCAATGGATACCTATCATACCTTAGACAACGATTTACCCGTTGAAGACTTATTTGATAACTTTAGCATTGATAGATTCCCTCTCCAACATATTCAAACCATTCCCAAAATCTACTACAATTCTGGTACAGACTCTAATGAATATGAGTGGGATTCCCCTTCCTTCGTCACTGGATATGATTCTCCCACTTCTAGCAATGATGACCTAGACACTTAGTGGGAAAAAGATACCTGATCCATACTGACCCTTTCATCCACTTCCATAGGCTTTGTGGATCAAGATGATAACCTCCCACTCCAATACCCACAACTTATAGATTGGGATCAACAACAACAGGCACTTGTTCTGGATCAATTCCAGAATGATGAGACAATTGTGGAGTTCATGGGACTTCGAATGGACATACTAGTAGGAGACCACAAGGCAAGGTTCATCATGGAACTGGAACATGAGGCATACTTTGGTGGAGAGATTGAATCTTTCAATCGCAAAAATGAAAGAAAGAACATAAAATTACGGTCCCCTAGAGAAAACCACCTAGTGGCTCTATTGGATCCTGAAAAGAGAAAAATAAAGGATGCATCCAAAGGTGAAAACCTCTTAGAGGCACTCGAGGATGGAAGATTCAATCTCCCCATATCAAAATATCAGGAAAGATCAACACTGCTAGTGGAAGAAGCATAACCCATAAATGTTGGCACAGTAGAAGACCCCAAGATAACCTACCATGCTGCATCACTAGACCCAGAAGAAAAGGACAATTTTATAGCTTTCATCAACGCCTGGAAGATAAATTTTGCATGGACCTATGCTGACATGCCTGGACTAGATCCAACATTATTGGTACATCATCTAGCTGTAATGCTTGAAGCAAAGCCTATCAAGTAAAACTCAGAAAAATGCATCCACAAATAGCATTAATGGTAAAAGTAGAGCTAAAGAAACTACTAAATGTGGGTTTCATCAGACCCATCGATTATTCACAATGGATATCAAATCTAGTACTAGTGTCCAAACCTACTGGGGGCATACGGATATGCACAAACTTCAAAGACTTGAGCAAAGCCTGTCTAAAGGACGACTTTCCATTGCCGAGTATCGACATGATTGTAGATTTAACAACAGGGCATGAGATGCTATCCTTAATGGATGGTTTCTCTGGATACTACCAGATAAAGATCTCTCTAGATGACCAACACAAAACAACATTTACTTGTTTTGGGGGAACATTTTGTTGGAATGTAATTCCCTTTGGTCTAAAGAATGCAAGAGCGACATATCAAAGAGCAATGACGACAATATTTCATGATATGCTACACACAATCATGGATGACTATGTGGATGACATTCTATCAAAATCAGTCAAAAGGGTAGACTAATTGACAAACTTGGCCAAGGTATTTGATCATCTTGAACAGTACAATTTGAGACTCAATCCTAAGAAATGTGTATTTGGGTAACATCTGGAAAGTTGTTGGGGTACATAGTATCAAGAAGAGGGATTGAAGTAGATCTGGCTAAAGTAAAATCAATAATGGAAATGCCTCCACCAAAGACACTAAAATAGTTAAGGAGACTACAAGGGAAATCGCAATACATCAGGCGATTTATCACACAATTGGCAGACAAGTGTCACCCTTTCACTCATCTCCTACATAAGAAAATCACCTTCAAGTGGGATGGGAGATGTGACCAAGCATTCCAACAAGTCAAGCAGTACCTACTTACTCCTCCTATACTCATGCTACCTATCCCAGAAAAGGAAATGATACTTTATGTGTCTACCACACAAGCAGTACTGGGAGCTCTCTTGGCCCAGCTGGATGATAAAAATAAAGAAAGGGTAGTCTATTATATCAGCAGAACATTGGTGGGCTATGAACTAAACTACTCGCCCATTGAAAAAGTGTGTCTCTCAGTCGTGTTTTCAACACAAAAGCTGAGACACTACATCCTAAACAAAAAGGTCAAACTAATTTCTAAGATAGACCCACTCAAATACTTACTAGCAAAGGCAGCCCTAATAGGCCGAATAGCCAAATGGGTAATGATCCTAAGTGAGTTTGATATAGAATATGTAGATAGGAGAGCTATCAAAGGACAAATTATAGCAGACCAATTGGCTAAAGCACCCTTAGAGGATCATAAACCTCTCATAGTGGATTTTCCATATGAGAGTATTTTGATGACAAAACAGATAGACTAATGGACTTTATACTTTGACGAGTCCCATACTCAACATGGATTTGGAGTTGGTATTTTATTTCTCACACCACAAGGAGATAGTATACCCAAGGCCTATAGGATTGCATTCCCATGCATGAACAACATCTCAGAAAATGAAGCTCTTATCATAGGGTTAAAAATGGCTATTGAATGGAGAATAAAAGAGCTACAGGTCTTTGGAGACTCTCAGCTAGTGATTAGACAAGTGAACAATGAGTACTAGACAAAAGATGAAAAATGGTTGCCATATAAAAGGATGGTGGATAGCTTCAAGGAATACTTCATTAGAATAACCTTTGAGCAAATCCCTCGAATCAATAGCAGAGTCGCTGATGCAATAGCAACAATAGGCTCACTTCTTGATATTCCATAGAACGTGCCTAAATATGAGTTCCTCGTGGAACAGTTGCTGGTACTAGCATTTGACATCCCAGAATCAGAATTGGTATGTGTTGTTGTTGGTCCTAATTCCCCATGGTACCAAGATACCTTTGACTACATCCAACATGGTACCATACCCATTGACTTAACCACTCAAAAGAAAACCTTTACCCGTAGAACTTCCCGTTTTACCATCTTAGGAGATACCCTATACCGTCGTAGTCTAGATGGTATGTTACTCTGATGCCTTGATGCAGAAGAAGCACAAACAACCTTACAAGAGGTTCACGAAGGTATTTGTGGATCCCACTCAGGCGGACTTAACTTAGTCCAGAAATTACTCAGAACAGGATACTACTGGCCCTCCATGGAACATGAATGCATACAGTATTCTAGAAAGTGTCAACAATGTTAGTAGCACAGTGACCTTGTTCATGCACCAGCATAGGAATTGAGACCTATAACCACACCATGGCTTTTCTCGCAATGGGGATTAGACTTGGTAGGCAAGATATCACCCGCTTCATCCAATGGGCACAAATTCATTATCACAGCAACATAGTACTTCACTAAATGGATAGAGGCAATTTTGTTAACCTATATCACTGGAAAACAAATATCAAAATTCATTTTGAATTATCTCATCTGCAAGTATGGAATTCCCCAAACAATAATAATAGACAATGGAACCCCATTCAAAAATTAGGATGTTCAAGAGCTCTGTTCACAATTTTCTATCCACCATCGATTCTCCACACCCTCTTACCCCCAAGGAAATGGTCAGGCTGAGGCATCTAACAAAACCATATTGAAAATACTCAAAAAGACTATTAATGAAGTCAGTCGTGATTGGCATTTGTAGCTAAACCCAGCCTTATGGGCCTACTGAACCAGCATTCACACACCTATTGGTGCCACACCCTTTTCCTTGGTCTACGGATCAAAGGTCATCTTTCCTGTTGAGGTTGAAATCCCTTCATTACAAGTTTCACTAAAAGGCATGGTCGACAACGAAGAATACAGGGTATCCAGACTGAATGAATTAGAACTCCTAGATGAAAGACGTTTGAGCGCATTAAACCATCTGCAGGTTTATTAGAATCGGCTCAAGCGAAACTATGACAAAAGGATCAAGGACATGAACTTTCAATTTGGTGAATTAGACCTCAAAGAGAATCAAAAAGTACAACTAAATCAAGATGGTAAAGGAAAATTTGAACCCAACTGGTTAGGCACATTTGTCATCACAGCAAGCTACAGCTCTGGGGCATACCAGTTAGTTACTCCTAAAGGAGAACCTTTAGCTGAACCACTGAACAACCACCACCTCAAGAAATTCTACACATGAAGCACGTCAAAATACCCTAGGCAAAAGGGTAAAAATCCAAAAAAATAGAAAAAGGATAAAAAATACAAAAAAAACCAAAAAGAAAGAGAAATAAAACGTTCTTTGAGTCAAAACCACTTTGTGGCACTCTTAGAATAGGTACCGTAGTGAAAACCTGGCAAAAAGGCGCTATGTTGAATAGACTTGCATCATTATCTATCGGTACTATCCACGACATCGACCCATTCATTTCAAAACAAGATATCCAACCATGGCTTATCACTAATTAAGGAAAGTCGTCTTGTCCACAACTAGGAGCAATGTCAAAATGTTGGTCATGGGTTGGATCTTTGAGTGTCCTATCATGGTCACAGAAAACATCAAAAAGCTGAAAACATTCAAAAGAGCAAAAAGCCAAAAAAAGAAAACGTCAAAAAGCCAAAAACATTCAAAATAACAAAAAGAACCAAAAACATTTGAAAAACATCAAAAAAGCAAAACATCATAGGATTATTCCTTCACTCAAACAGTCTAAGATATCAATATTTGCTTGAATCTCACAGCTAGTTCAAGTAGATTTCCCACAACATATCCTCTAGACATAGAAGTGGAATATCAATCCAAATTATCAATGTTGTTTACCCAAAAATAGTTTATGCTTTGTGTCAAACGGACGAACTACGTGGTCTCTGCATGTACAACGTAGGCAAGGCTCATTAGCCCCTGAGACCCTAGGTCAGTCCCCTTAGGTTTCCAACATGCTTTATTTCAACTTAGTCAAAAGACACAAAATCCAAAAACATTCACAAAGCAGAAAAGGTCAAAAACACTCAAACCAAGTGAACTACGAGCCTCTACATGTACAACGTAGGCAAGGCTTATCTTTGATGAGCCCCTAAGGCCCTAGGTTAGTCCCTAGAAAATGTCAAAAACAATGTCATAAAACCTTGGAAAAATCAAAAGACCCATGTCTGCCATCATAATTCGCAATAAGACATCATCCATAATAAACAGATCGTCACATCCACCCTTTGACAAAAAAAACAAAGCAAACAAAGCAAACATCAACAGCTAGAAATTTCAAGCAGACAATCGTAGAAGAATTTGATTGCAAATTGAACTAAAACAAAGCCAAGTATCAAATACATATCTTTTTGACAAGACCCAACAACATCCTGAGATATGTCTTAACAGATCAATTCCTATGATAGACATGATCAACATCGAATAATAGACCTACCCCAAACAGATATGGCAAGTGATATAATGGAATTGTTTTATCTTTTGTTGTCTTATTTTTTGTGATTTACATTATTGACTCATTCCTAGGATCTCTCAAGGATGTCCATAAGGATTTAAAGAAGAAGGAATGGGGTAAATTGAGCGTCATTTCAATTTGTTGTTTGTGGATAGTCTTGTTATACTACCATGGTGAATACTTCCTTTGTTCTATGTGTGGAAGTCATCTTTGAAACATTTTGTGTAACAGGGACATGTTAGGTGCTTAATACCTCTTGTGTTATTGGTCTGACATGTTTTTAAAGCTTCTCACACATACACTCTAACATGGTTTTTGTATGTCTAGTATGAGCAAGAATACTCCTTGTTTGTAGAGTCAAAGTCCATGCAATAAATACAAAGTCACCTTGGTCATTAATACCCTAGTGCATCGTATTTATTTGCTATATCAAAATGGATTGTTCAAACTGTAAAGTCTCTAAAGTAAAGCAAAAGCAACTCATCAACTACTAATTAACATCACATTTCTATCTACCATCAATATTTCTTCTAAATTAACATCATATTTCTATCTATCATCAATATTTCTTCTAAAATTAACATCATATTTCTATCCATCATCAATATTTCCTCTAAATAACATCACATTTCTATCAAATCATCAGCATTTCTTCTAAACCTGCATAGCAATATCATTAGTACCATTCTACATCCACAATATCAACATACATCATGATGATATTAAACCAATAAAAACATCATGTATGGGGCATTCAATCATATCAACATCGTATAACATACATCATCATATATCATCATCACATGAGCATAAAATGAGAATGAATCGAAGAAGGTATATATCATATATATCATCATAAAAAAAGGAGAGTACATCATCAATGTGATAAGATATACAAAATCATAATATCTATACGAGGCCTCGACTGGGCCGATGAGTATAGGCATACAAAATACATGTCTACAAAATGCCTCTGAACAATGAACATCATAAAGATCAAGTACCAAAGTAAGACCACAAAGGGAAAAGACGGAACCCTATAGATCACCAAAATGATCTGGTTGTCTCATAGACTGATCACCTCCACCACCAACTACACCATCACCGCCCATAGAACTAGGCTCTCCAAATCATGGATGTCGAGCACCCCTAGGAACAACAGCCTCATAAAGTATGATAGTAGGTAGACCTCTACAAATAATGATCACATTTTTCCCTGAGTATCTCTCTTTGTGGTCAGCAACTGTACAAAAGCCTCTACAGCATGCCGTCAGCCACTCTCGCTATCCTGCTCGGCCCTCAAAATATCTATATGAGCCTCTACAGCTTGTCATCTCGCTATATCTGCATCTCTGGCAGTAGTCATCTAAGCTAACAATATGTCTCCATCCCTAGCTAGTGGAGGAGGATCTGGAGCCTGCCTACGACCCTACACCTGAGGTGGCCGCTCATCCTAATCATCCTATGGTCTACCACGACAAGCTCTACCCCGAGCTCTATCCAACTGCTCTACAAGGACCTCGATACACTATCGCTCCCCATGACAACCTGTAATACCTAATCTACCTGAAGCAGGAGTACCCCCAAGAGCAGTGAATCTCAAAGGCCTACGGTGAGACCACCACTCATCATAGTCACTAGAGGTACCTAGATCTGCAAGACCAATCGACCAACCCCAATCAACTGGGGCAAGTGCTCTAAAATCAACAATAGCAATATCTATATCTATTTGAATACCCCATACACGAACCTTCTGTGTCGTCTGACCAAAACGAGCCTCATAAGTATCAAGAACTCAACCCTGTCTCTCCCCAAACTGACAACATAATCGGTCTAGTAGATAACGCTCTAGCACAATATCAGAATGACTAAGCAACTAACGAGTCTGTCGACAATAGACAAGGTGATCTGCATCCTTTTGCCAGGCATCACACCCCAAATATGGTCTCCACACAAAGCTAGGAATATCATCAAAAACTCAATGCCAATAAGAAAGATCTCTAGGTAGGGTGTAGTGCACAAAATCCCCATAACGATACGAGTATGGATCATCAGGGTGACGACCCTGTATCCCATCCATCCGAGTAATTGCAATATGTTCCCACACCCACACGTGCAAAATTGAAACACCTGTGGAAATAGATTTCCCGCCCCGATACATGACCTCATGCATATCTCTATACAAGTGAGCGAGAAGACATGGACCCCAAGCATATCTTGTCCCATGCTCAAGAATATTCTCAATGCACACACCCCAACCTACGGGAAACTATCGACCTCGGCTATCAAGAACAAGTCCAGAAATCAAACCACATAGAACAAGCGAGATAGGATCTACATTGTCAGAAAAATCAGACATATTAGTCTCTAACTGATGTACCATCAAGTGTCGAGCACCTAACACACACTACATAGTGGGGATACCATGTTGAATATGATATGTAACCAACTCCCCATGGATGGGAAGACGAAGTATCCTCCATATATCCTCAAGGGTGATAGTTGTCTCTCCTGTAGGTAGATGAAACGAGGATGTCTCTGAATGCCACCGTTCCACCAGTGCGGTCATCACGGCAGTATGAGTCCTGATAGGAGGCATATAAAAAATGTGCAGTAGTCCCACAACATCAAGAAAGTCCCACTCTAACACACCAAAATGGGCAATAGGATCGAACAAATGTCGCAGACGTCTCTCCCTCGGTTGTAGTATGCTAAGACCAACCTGCAATCCTTTTCAAACTAAAATGTTAGGGTTTCACTCTAAACAGGTGGGAGACACAATATAACACAAAATATGATGACAAATGACATTTAGAATGACAAATGACATTTAGAATGACAAAAGAACACATGTTAGGGTTCCAAGAAAAAGCTAAATTCAAACATAGTAGGAGTCAAAAATAAGAGTTTTGAACAAATGCTCAGAAAACACAAAACAAAAGCGAGCTTTTCAAGCAAATGCTCAGAAAAAAAGGCGAGGAAATATGAAAAAGGTGAGGCAATATGGCAAAGGCGAGCTTTCAGAGTCCCAAACCGTCAAAAGCGATCTTTTAGAGCAAAGGCAAGCTTTTATAGCAAATGCTCAGAAACAAAGGCGAGGATCCTGAGCAAAGGCGAGGAAATTGAGAAAAGGAAAGGATCCTAGGAAAAGGCATGGATTCTTAGCAGGAAAAGGCGTGAAAACTGAGGCAAAGGCGTGGAAAATAGGAAAACTTCACTTTTGACCTAGAAAACTTTGTACATGCAAAACGAGAATGAAACAAGATAGAAGTGAAAAAGCAAGAAGGTACATACCGGGCCACCAACGTCTAGAGGTTGTCCAACCTCTCGAACGAGTTCAGAATGATGTGGGGCACCATCAAAATGTGGCATTGTTCCTCGAAAATTGATAGAACAAGAGAACCAAAGACAAGAATTAGCTATAGAGTTAAAACACAAATGAGCTATCTATAGGACAAATTGCCTATATAAAGCTCAAGAAAACCCTAATTTCTACTTAGGGAAACTTCCTACTTTCAAAATAGAAGTTCAGAGAAACATCAGAACAAGAAATGAAGGACCTATACACCTAATTCTGTGACCTAAACACATTAGAACGAAAATAGAACAAAGTTGTGAGTCTGACCTCAAAACTCAAAATTTTTGGCCAACCTCTCGAGGAGGCAGCATAGAGTCTTACCATCATTCCATGAAACACTGAGGCACAATGGGGCATAATTTTTTTTCAAAAAACTTGATCTTAAAAACAGAATCTTTGAAACAAAGCAACCAGTCCTTTATATCAAAGAGGGCCAAAATGTAGACATGTAAAATTGACTTAACACTTATCACAAATTTAGAATGTCTCAAAACAGCCCTGAAACGACTCAGAACAACTCTGAATCAACTCAAAATGTCTTGAAACAACTAGGAACGTCTTGGAACGACCCCAAAATGACTTAGAACAAGTCTAAATCAACTCGAAACATCTCGGAACGACCCTTAAACGACTCATAACAACTATGAATCAACCCAGAACATCTCGGAACGACCCTAGAACGACTCGAAACATCTTTAAATCAACCTGAAATGTCTCAGAACGACCCTTGAACGACTCGGAATAACTCTTAATCAACCTGAAATGTCTTGGAATGACCCCGAAATGACTCAAAACGACTCAGAATCATCTCGAAACATCTTTGAATTAACTCAGAACATCTTGGAACATCTCACAATGCATTGAATGGCATAAAACGACATTCAAAATCATATTTCCTCTATTAATTGAATAATACAACATTATTTAATTAATTTACTTTTTCATCATTCTCGACAAATTGAATAAATACCGTTTATTTAATAAAGTCTTCAAAACCCAAATTTTACTATTAATCGAATAATACAACGTTATTTGATTAATTCACATTTCATCATTTTCGACCAATTAAATAAATTACTTTTATTTAATAAAGTCCTAACCTTATCTCATTTCATCCTGATTAGTCAAATGTCACCAATTATTTGATTACGTCACTAATTCACCTTATTCCTCAAACTTAATTGAATTATTAAAATCATAATAATTTAATTATCACACTTCCCTCCAAAATTTGAATAAATTAAATCAAACTATTCAAATTAGAAAAAATCAAAATCAAAATCAAAATGGAATTAATTAATTAATTAATTAAAGTAATTAATATTCCTCACCCACTTTTTGATTGAGAAAATCATGGATTTCTAACTAAGCAATCTATTTTACTAACTAAGCAATCTAATTTTGCTAACTCAACCATCTAATTCCTAACTCAACCCTAACTGATCAATCAATTGCTAACTAAGCAATCAAAATCCTAACTAGCCAATCTATTCTTCAATCACCCTAATTGCGCAATCAACTTTGCACAATCTCCTCATGTCTAAATCCTTTCAACTCATTTTGATCGTTGATCTGGATATTCTCCAACGTGATCTTGACTGTCGATTCAAAATTGTTTTTTCTATATAACAAGCCTTTCTCTTCACAAATAAGGATCAGAATTTCAACTTACCTTATGTAACGAAGTTTTGTTGCAATCACCATTGATAGAGCTTCAACCTTTTCAGTCAACCAAGCATCGATCATCAAGCTTTTGCACGTAAGCAATAGAGACTTTGCAGTGATACGAACAACCCAACATCATGCAAATACACTCTAGCATGGGATGGTAATCTCTTCTTGTGTTATTTGAATTGGTTTTGCTAATCTTAGGATCTCATTTCATTCAAATAGCTTAGATTTGCACATTTCATGAGTGATGGAATAGGATATATTAAGTGTTTTTGAATTAGATTAGTTTTTTATTTCAATCTTGCATTTAATCTTGTTTTTCACATATTTCCTGATGGATTCCTTCCCCCTCACACAATACCAATCTTCATGTTGCATTGCCCCAGATCTGCTATGATGCTACCTACAAAATTCTCAAAAATTCAGCTTCGATCCAATAAGTGGTAAAACTTTAATTGCTTTTAAGCGTATTTTTCTAAATCCATAATTTAAAAGAAAATGAGGAAAAATCAATGTTAGACAATGATAGCTATATAAAGCAAACTATATGGATGCCAAATGACTAGAAATTTTAGATATGGCATTGATTATCTGAGCTTTGAAACTCACATTTCCATAAATAATTCTAGCAACACTGATAATTGTGAGCCTCAAAATTATAATGGGGTGTATTTTACTCAAATAGCAACCCACCAACGACAAAATTTGCTTCATATTATTCTTCATTTACTTGCATATTATTTAAGTTTGTCATCCACAACTTCACCCAAAGCAATAGAGGAAGATAGTAATTTTAAGGGGAAATCAATTGATGGAAGAAGCTTACCTAATTTACAGTGCCAAGAGAACCCCGCAATTGCTTCAGAGTTGTTTCAACAATATATACAGGTACATGATTTTATCATAGCATATGGAGAGAATCAGATTCATGAAAACATAAATAAATTTCCCACCTTGACAAACCTTTCATAAAAGTATAGGCATGCAAATTTTTTGATAAACTTACTATGAATGATATCACTCCCACACCAAAGCCTATCAATAATATACCCACATACAACAATGTACAACATCCTGCATACAAAAAAAGCAATAAGACTGAATGAAATTCATGCTTGTAGTTGTTGTTTAGAAGCTAACTGCTTCCAAAATCATTTCAAATTTTTCCTTCACAAACACATATTGCACAATATATTTACAATTTTTCATTTTGAAAATGGCCAATTCAAGTTCCATACAAATGCATGATACATTTTATTCATCCAAGTTATATTGCATTCATTTTCATCATTTGTTGGAAATTCACTAGTGAACCACTGCACCATTGGAAAATCATTAACATTTATGGCTTATAAGTTATAATAGTGATAGCTTCAAATCAACTATGATCCACTTATAGAGGTTGAAACATGTTTGAAACAAAACCTTTGAATCAAGAAGATAATTATGTTCCATTATGAACATGCTCATGTTATGTTTGGAACATGCTCATGAGAGCCTACAACCCTTTTATAAAATGTGCATTTTTTAAAAATCTATGACTTAATAATCATTTAAATACTCACAACTCTCAAAGTTTTTAACCGTAGCCCCAACCTTTCATTATGTTCAAGACTAAGGCAAGAGTGTTGGTAGGTTTAGGTGCAAGAAGTGGCCCAAAAACAAATGATGGGTTTACCACAGCCAGATTGAGGCCCTACCCCTCTATATACTTCTAGGCCTCTTTCTCAGCAAGAGTTTTTGCATATGCATACCAAAGTTGTAGGCAAAACATACCCTAAATTTAGAATTATGCAGATGTGAATTGAACCTAAGAAGTAAAAGTTTTCATGGATAATTTTATGGAGATATTTTGGGGCTTTTTGTTGTTTATACCAAGATGATCAAGTTTATTCTTATACTCACAACAAGCAGTGCCTATTAATTACTCTTGTACAAGTAATTCAATGGTTCTAACCGGTGAAATATAATCTTCAAAGGAGGGCATTTATACTTACATTATACTATTTATAGTATTCTAGATTGCTCCAATGGGACTCATCTAAAAGAGAAAGCTCTTGAGTATTGTAGTTATATCTGATAGTTGAGCAGGAGGATGTGTTGGCCTCCTCTAATGGTTCAATAACTAAGCCCTTAAAGTTGTAACTTAGAGATTAGATATCTGCACTAAGTAGTTATCTTGCTCATCATGAAGGTACATTTCATTGTCAACCCAGGGATGTGAACTTGAAATGGGTCAACATTGTCTATGCACTAGGACTCAATTGTAGTCATCCTTACCCTATAATTAGAAAGGAAACAATACTGAAAATAAAATGTTGGAAAGAAATTAACATAAGTATTGAGCATGAACTCTCAACTAAACTAAGCATCAACAACTGAACTAGAATGGATGACAGAAACAAAAATCTCAGCAAATAGACAGAAAGTTACTCTATCTGCCTTGGCTGCAAGAACAGACACATAATAGAATTCTAAAGGCTGTAGGAAGAGACAACTATTGAGATTGAAACTAATGACTGAACAGAAAAATAACTATTAAACTAAATGGATGGAATTCTTAACAAGTGGGCCCCCTTGAATGAGTCTTCCCTAAGCTAACTCAGATGCAACAAATCAAAGTATCATTTTATTTATTGAAAACATGATTACATCATATCAGCAATAAGACTGTATTACTTGAAACTAAAAATGCAAGTACAATCTCAGAACATCCAACCTTGTGAAAAGGGGCATCTGACCATTATTTATAGGAGAAAAACTTCTAACTAATTCCTAACTAACTAGGTAGTCGAGTCCAACATAATAGGAGGACGCCATTTATTGAAAGCCTAAAAAAGGGGGAGGAAGTTATGCATGTGCCATATTTAGTCAAAGCAGACTTGCCCCAACGAAGATCTAGCACAATAACAACCCCTAGATTTGCTCAACTAATAGACATTATCATTTAAAGGTAAGTTACAACTTCCACATGAGCTGGGAGTTTCCCTCCATTGACCTCTTTAATGACCATATTTTTTACTTCTTTAGCAACCGGCCAGCTGGCATGAACTCCTTCCACCTCACAATCTTCATTTATATCTGTATCTTGATGTGAACCTACATGATGACATTAGTGTGCACAAAACAATTGTGTATCCATAATCACCTTAGAATAACATCCATTCAATCACATGTAAATTAATACAAGTATATAACATAGTAGGTTAATATTATCAAAAGTCACAAGGATAAGTTCATGCCCCAAGGTTCATAATTTAGGGAAATAACAGAGAGAGTGTTAATAACCAGGTGTTGAAGTCTATGGTAACAACAACAAATATATGATAAACCCTATCAAAATTGAGCCATTATTTGGACTCATCATCTCCCCCAAACCTAATGATCTATTGGTCCTCCAATAGAGGGAATTCTATTCCTTTTCCTTGTCAAATCTATGAAGTCACCAATTGTTGTTTGTCCTCAATTAGTATCTGCAGTATCTAAATTTGGATCCTAGTAGAACCCTTGCTTGTTTTCCAATCTGTTCCACCTTGGCCTCTTTGTATATACTGATAGGTTTTGTAATCCGGTACTGGCCACAACAAGATGGGTGGCTGAAATATCAATGGAAGCCAATAGTGTTGCTTCATCCTCCCAAGATGCATGTGCTTAATGCTTCTTTTGCATGTTGCATAGTAATTCTGCAAGGAATGGGATTCAACTTGTTTCAACTGATCTCAAAGATCATTCCATCTCTATGATATATAATCTATTTTTATACTCCGGATTATAAAGAATTTTGTGCCAAGTGTAGTAAATGTCTGAAGGGTTACTTGATTCAGCTCTCAAAGACAAGGGGGTATGGAGTTCTCTTTCTCTATATATTTTAAATTGTTGCCCCCAGCTGATTTCATTTTGGATCCATGACATGAATGCCCTCAAGTGAATATCCCCAATGTACAACAATGGATTCCAATCATTGTCATTAGGAACAACATAATAATGCAAGTACAATTCACACAAAAAAAATTTAACTTCAAGACGAGAGGATTGGTAGGCTTGGAAAAATTCCTATGGTATTTCAATGGAAGGGATTAAACCAAAAATGACCCTTGACAGCTTGAAAGAAAGATGACACTCTGTTAAATGCAGTGCATATATCCTTGGAGGAGTTCTGCATGCCATCATTTGTGGTACTAGAGCCACCACATTATCTACCTTATCCTTGAATGTAGTAATCTATGCATTCTTTTCCTCAATTTCTACATTTTTCTTTTTGACTTCTTCCTATAGCTTGATTATTTCCTTATTCCACTCCTCCTCTTTCTTTTGCATTTCATTCCATAAGTTCAGGGCTACAAATGCCCATGAAAAAGTGGGAGGCTTATGTTTCCCTACCAGGATCTTTCCCCGCATCGGCTCATGTTGTTCATCTTGCTCTAGTTGCAGTGGTTCTTGTTGTTCATCTTGCTTTGGTTGCTATGGTTCTTGTTGTTCAACCTGCTCTGCAACAACAACAAGTTCTACTAATCCTATGTTTGCTTGTTCCTCATAATCTTGTTCCACTTCTATATCTACCTTCCCCTTAGGAGCTTCTATCTCCTTCCTAGGTGTCCTTCTGAGTCTAGGGATTCTTTTTGGAGGCATATTAGTAGTTGGATCAGCTGGTTTTGATTTCTTTGGAGGGCTTCTATGTTTCTTAGTGGCTGCAGGATGACCAGTGTCATCAGCTTTTCATTTCCTAGGTCTAGGTTTTACTTTTTCTGATGGTTGCTTCTTGGCCTTCCCTTTTCTAATTTATGCCTCTCATTTGTGCTTCCTCTTTTTGAATGGTATCCCTAGTACGAATTGGAGTTTTAGGGAGAACATTGACATTAGGGTCTAAGGATGAACTTTCTTCATCTAAATACTCTGATTCAGAGGAGCCAATTTCTGCTACAGGAGGGTTTGTGTTAGGGTTTGTGCGAGAAGTTGAAGCTCTGGGAGTGGTTTTAGTAACCCTCTCACCCCTACTAACCCTACGAGCTTGAGGCTGACCTCTAGGACCCACATTTTCCAATTTGAACTGATCAATGCTCAAAAATTATTCCCATGACATACTAGACACTTCTTGTAAAGATTTTTCTACTAACAATTTAATCAAAAAGTGATGGGAAATAGAGTTTTCCCTACCTTTTTATGTTTTAGTTGTCATGATTGCAAGAAGGTTGTACAACACATTTGGCATGTTCATCCTCCTACCATGTCTCATGTGGTTCAAGAGCTTGAAATGTACAAAATGAAGGCATGATTGGTGGCCTTCACAGGTAATATATTTGATAATGTAGAAAACAACTTGTTTCCATTTTTTATGGAATATAATTTCTCCTTATTCCTTGTTTATCTACAAGCGGAGGATCACTAGGCTCAGTGAATTCTACCCTAGCTGACCTGGCATCCTTAGAAATAGGGTAGGGTTCTCCTTCATCAAGCAACCTTGTTAATTCAACAATCCTCTCTTCAATGACTATAACTTCTAGCCCTTTCACCATTACCTTACCATCAAAGAGTGTTTGTGCAAATTCCAAAGCAATGTCCTCATTGAAACTATCTAGTTTCAGAAAGTAGTCTAACCATCCACAATTTTTGAATTCGACCAGAGAGAGTGCATCCTGCAGTATCACCTGATGAACTATAGGTTCATTTCTAATCAGCTGGCCTCCCATTGCTTCTACTCACAATCTAGCAAACACCTATGTAAAATTTTCTTTCTTGCAATCCTTCTTCTGAAAACCCAATTTCTTTATGCTTCCTACAACTCTTCTCCAGTGCTAACGCCAATGTCGTATGACTCTTCAATTCACCTTTTTGGTGACATTATGACTATGACTAAGGCAACAAGGAAGACATAGAGGAGAGACATCATCAAAGAAAATGGTGGTGACAAGTGTCATATCATACATGCAAGCCATCATTTCAACTATATCATTTCAATTGTGTTGCCATGTTGGCACATGGATGACATGTATGGCACATGGACATGTGGGTTCACACTCCCCCCAACCTAAATTAGAGCATGTGTCTGCACAGGCTAGGATGTAATTATGATGTGACAGAGCAGAGTACAAATATGTGCTATGTGAAATATCAACATTAATATACAGTAATTAAACAAATTCATTTAAGATAATTAAGATACATCAAGTTGTTATGCACGTACCTAAAAATTTGGAGTGTCATTTGCAAAGAATGTGGAAGGACGTACGAGTTACTTTAAAAGTATAGTTGAGCTTATTAAATGAAGTGATGGTGGAGTTATGGAAGAGAGAGAAAGGATGGGGATGGATGGGCGGATATATTTATTGATGGAGAAATTGATTCCCATAAAAAGTGGAAATTTTTATTATGATTGCATGCATACCTTGACTAATCAGAAGGATAGACACTAGGTCTACTTCCTTTGGCTGCAGGAACTTCAGAGGTCTCGTGTTGAATAAATTCCTGCATGAATTCTTATTTAGAAGCCAATTTATGGTATAACTTGAGACGATGACCGTTGACCAGGAGCTTGAATCTGATAGGATCAATGGTTGTGAGTTGAACACCATTGGAGAAGACCTTTGCAACTTCATATGGTCCCAACCACCTAGTTTGTAGTTTTCTTGCATTATCTTGATACCTAGAATCATAAAGAAGTGCCTAGTCACCTAGTTGGAACTTCTTTTCCTTTATGTATTTGTCATGCCATCTGATTCTTTGATTTTGCACCATCTCAGCATGATGAAGAGTTGACTTTCTCATCTCATCTAAGGCATTCAGTTGCATGATCCTATCCTTTTGTGCCTCAGATATTTCCATCCCAAGGTCTAGTGCTATTCTAAGAGTTTTATGTTCAAATTCTATAAGCATCATGGCTATTTTTCCATACAATAAATCAAAAGGAGTAAAAATAGTGGTTGTCTTCCAAGTGGTTCTATAAGCCCAGACAACTTCTGGCAACCTATTTTCCCAATCTTTCCTATGAATAGCCACTATTTTGGTCAAAATAGCCTCTATTTCCCTATTTGTTACCTCAGATTGGCCATTGGCTTGAGGGTGATAGGGGGTAGATTTCCTATGCCTTACATTATATTCATTGACCAATGTTGTGACAAGAGTTGATGTAAATTGAGCCCCTTGATCTATGACTATCTCTCTAGGAACTCCATAACGTGTGAAGATTTCTTCATAGAGGAATTCTACAACTTTAGTGTCTCTGACATGTTTCATGGCTTTGACCTCAACCCACTTAGTCACATAGTTAGTGCAAACCAAGATGTAAGATTTTCCATTTGATGGTGGATCAATTGGACCAACAAAATCAAGTCCCCATTTATCAATTGGTGTGATAACTAGTTGGGGGTATAGAGGCGTCTCATCTAATTTTGTTGTTCATCCCATCCTCTGACATCTATCACACTTCCTAGTGTACTTGTCTGCATCCTTATGAAGTGTGGACCAGTAATACCCTATATTAAGAATCTTCATGGTTGTTCTCTTAGTTGTAAAGTGCCCTCCACAAAGTTCATTGTGACATGCATGTGGTATATCATAGGTTTCATCCTCTCTTACACATCTTCTCATCACATGATCTAGTCCAGTGTAGAATAAACAACCTACAATCCATGAGAATGGAAAAAATTTCTCAATAAGAACCATTCTCTCTTTTGGAGAGAAATGAGGGGGAACTCTCCCTGTAACTAGATAATTGGCTATATCCACATACCAAGGTGTGTGCACACTGATGAAGAACAAATGTTCATCAGGGAAAGATTCATCGATGACTTGAGTGTCCTCTGATGTAGTTAATCTAGAGAGAAAGTCTGCCACAACATTTGTCTTACCTGGTTTGTCTACAATGGTGATATCAAATTCCTAAATTAACAACAACCACCTTGCTAATCTACTTGAAATAAATGGCTTATTCATAAGGTATCTTATGGTTGCATGGTCTATATGGACAAAGATCTGATATCCTATGATATAATTCCTGAACTTTTTGCTCAGAGCATAAATGACTACCAACATCTCCTTCTTTGTCACTGTGTAGTTAAACTCAGCTCCTTATAGGTTCTTGTTGTCGAAGTAGATTGCATTCTCAATTGTTCCCTCCTTTTGTCCCAAGACAGCCCCTATAGCATAATCAGATGCATATGTGTGAATATAGAAAGGGAGTTCCCAATTAGGGCCTTTGAGCACAGGAGCATGGGTTAAGGTTGCCTTTGAATCAGAAAATTCTTTATCACAATCCTTTGTCCACTGGAACTCAACATCTTTAGTTAGAAGATTATAAAGTGGTGATGCCATCTTACTGAAATATTGTATGAAGTTCCTATAGTATCCTGCATGTCCCAAGAAGCTTCTAACATCTTTTTGCTTGACAAGAATAGGAAGATTGGTAATTACCTCAATCTTGGCTAGGTCCACTTGAATTCCTTTATGAGAGATATAATGGCCAAGGACTACTCCTTCCTGCATCATCATGAAACATTTCTCACTGTTCAAGGATAGATTATGGTCCTCACATCTTTGTAAAACTTTTCTTTGGTTTCCTGATGCTTCTGCAAAATCAATACCATAAGTAGTAAAATCATCCATGTAGATCTCCATACAATCATGTGAGATGTCTGAGAATATACTAATAATTACTCTTTGAAAGGTTCTTGGCACATTACATAAACCAAATGGGAGTACTAAATAGGCATAAGTCCCCCAAGGATATGGTAAAAGTTGTCTTTTCCTAGTCTTCAAGTGCAATATGTATCTGATTATAACCACTGAATCCATCTAGGAAAGAAAAATACTGCTTACCTGCAAGTGAATCCAACACTTGGTCTATAAAAGGAAGGGGAAAATTATCCTTTTTGGTGGAAGAGTTTAGTTCTCTATAGTCAACACAAACTCTCCATTTATCTCCCTTTTTAGGCACAATTACCAATGGGGACACCCATTGGTTGTCTAAGATAGGGTAGATAAATCCTACATCTAATAACTTCTATAGTTCCCCTTTTACAATCTCCCTCAATGTAGGGTTGATTCTCCTCAATGGTTGCCTTACTAGTGTGCAATCATCTCTAATGTAGATCCTATGAGTACATAGCTTGGGATCCAATCCTTTCATGTCATGGTAATCCCATGCAAATGCATGCTGATGTATCTTCAACAGGTTTGTCAGGGACAACTATTGCTCTTGACTCAACTTGCTGTTAATATTCAAATGTTTCCCCTCTAAAACTTGTACTTGTGTGGTCAACTCAATCATGGTTGTTTCACTTATGCTTGGCACTTTTAGTTCATGTGGTAACAATTTATGAAGCATATATGTTGTTGCAATAAATTCAGGTGCAGGAGGAGCGGGCAGAAGTGTCTGCAATGGACATGCAAAACCAGATTCATGAATGGATGATTCTTCATGCACTTCGCAATGGTTTTGAATTATATGGGATAATATTTCATCTTCTTCCTGAAGCTGCATGAAAGGATTTCTACCTATCATCATGAGTTGTGCTATTGAATTGACTTCCTCGGCCTCTTCTCCAACATGTGGCCATATGGGGTTATCCATATCATGGGATGGTTGAGTAGGAGGATAGAGGACACATTTTTTAGTGTTTCTCCCATCATAAATGGTCATGTACCTTGACCAACATCCAATATAATCATCTATTGTAGCTAACCACAACCTACCCAGAATAATGGGATACCATCCCAATGTAGCTTTAGGGGAAAGGATCATGAAATCTGTTGGGTACTCCCAAGAGTCTAAAGTAACAACAAGGTCTTCTACTATACCATCTGGTTTGACAATGGAACTATCAACAAGCTACATGACAATAGGAGTAGGTCTCATATTTGCAACATTTAGTTGCTACAGGACATCCTTAGTCATCACATTGATTGTTGCTCTCAAGTCTATTAGAGCATTCTTTACTTGGATTCTATTTATAATGACTCCTACCACATGACTACTTGGGTCAGTATATTTAGGAACAATAACTTTCCAAAGCATGATATCTGCCAACTGTCCCACCACATGAACGGTAGTGGGGTCTTTCTTTTTCCTCCCTAACTTTTTGAGACATCCTTCCTTGATTGCCTTGCTATATATGGGGACATCTTTTATGGCTTGGAACAAGGGTATCTTGACACATGTGTTTCAACTGATCTAGAATATCAAAGGTTATTTCTTCCTTCTCTTCCTTTTGTTTAACAACTTCTAACCTTTGAGGAAATGGTGGGTCTTGATCAGACTGCTAAACTGGTTCAGGATTATTGGGCACACTTGAATGATCAGGGATATTAGATAGTTTTTGATGCTCTTCTTCTTCCACAGGAAGCTTGGTTATGATAGGAGTGGAAGGAGATGACAAAGTGGTTCCTGAACGTAGATGAATATCACTCACACTCACAACATATGTAGGAAATAAATTAAGATCTGTAGAGTAGATCAATTTTTGTTGTGGTTTGTTATTTAGGTTAGGTGTGGGTTGAGCTGGTAATTGAGTAGGTCTAGGTGTACTAGAATTTGAGCTAGTAGGAGGAGGCATTATGGCAGGCTACTGAGGCTGTGGAGGTGGTTGCATGTAACCAGTTGCCTAGTTTGGCCATTGTTGTCCTCCCCTCCATTGAGATGTTTGTTGTTAGTTTCTTGGAGGTTGCTACCAATTCCCCTAGAATTACTACCACTGGGGTGGAGAGTTTTGGTAATTGGGCTAGGTATTGGAGGGTTGTTCCAAGGCTGAGGTGGATAGCCTCCAAAGTTGGATGGGTATGGGGATCGCCATTGATTATTGGATGCATAAGAATTGAAATAAGGTCCACTAAAAGATAATGGATTTGGTGGCATACCTTGTCTTGGAGCCCATGGTCTTCTTTGTGCAATGTAGAAAACCTGATCATCATCAACCTAAACTGGCCTGAATTCTAGTGGAATCTACTTGTTGTCAATGTTGGCTACCATTTTGCATCTGCAGTCCTTCTTCTTTTGCTTGCAATGAGGACAATATTCTGCCAACATTGCTTCTGCCTCCTCTTGTTTATTATTTGCTTGAAGAGTATCTAGTTGAGTAGCCATATTGTTTATTATATCCTACTTGAAATCTGCCAGCAAATGAGTAATTTACATCCTCAAAACCCCATTAGTGGAGGATTTACCCACAAAATATTGGTAACCTCTTCCTTTCTTTAGAGCTGCCCTGGAGTAGTTCTGACATATCTTCTTAATATCATCCCAGGGAACTTGGGTGATATCTCCTCCTCCTATCAAGTCCAAAGCATTAATGCAAGTTTCACTGATCCCCCTAAGGAAGAGCAACTTTTTAGAATCTTCATTGAGTGCATGATGTGGAGATTTCTGCAGGGAAAACATGAACCTTAAAATATAGTCCTCCAAAATTTCATCTTCCTTTTGTTGCATCCTGAAGATGTCATCTCCTCTCATATCATTGCCTCTACATTATTCTTTATACTTCTCAAGAAACTTTGTTTTCATATCATCCCAAGTCTCTACAGTATTCTTACCTAAGCTCATAAACCATGTTAATGCAGCTTCCTTCAAGGTGGTAGGAAACAGTTTAAGCATAGTATACTCATAGCTTCTGCAAAGGATACCAAACTCAAACAAGAAAGTGTCAAGGTCTTTTGTTACCAGCCCATAGAACTTAGGAAGAACTGAAGCAGGGATGTTCTTGAGGTTATCAACTTCATTCTGGTGGGTGATAGGATATGGAAAGGATGGTTGGTCAGGTCTATTTGGATTTTGACTAGCCATATTTGCTTGATAGAGTGCCAAAGCAAATGGATTCTCAATCAGGTTTTGGGCAACTTGCTCTTCAGATGAAGTTTTAGAATTGGTCAAATTGGGAAATGCATCAACAAAAGGATTTTCCTCCTCTTCTTCTTCATCTCTTGGCAGATTTTGAAGCTCAACTAGTTGGTTATCAGGATTAGGGTCATTAGAAAGGAATCTCCCATGAGCATCTCTTCTCCTACCTCTATGCATGTTGTATTAACTCAGTATCAACCAACTCACACAAAGAATTGGTGAAAGAATAGCAGATCATTACTTTTCTCAAATGAAGGGTATTCTAGGAACAAACTTCAGAGATACTAAAACATGAAAGAAACTAAAAATGACTCCAAGGAACTTCCTAGTTTGATACCATCCCTAGTAATGATGCCAAAAGTGTTGGCCTCCTCTAATGCTTCAATAACTAAGCCCTTAAAGCTGTAACTTAGAGATTAGATATCTGCACTAAGTAGTTATCTTGCTCATCATGAAGGTTCATTTCATTGTCAACCCAGGGACGTGAACTTGAAATGGGTCAGCACTATCTGTGCACTAGGACTCAACTGTAGTCATCCTTACCCTATAACTAGAAACAAAATAGTACTAACAATAAAATGCTGGAAAGAAATTAACATAAGTACTAGGCATGAACTATCAACTAAACTAAGTATCAACAATTGAACTGGAATGGATGACAAAAACAAAAATATCAGCAAATAGATAGGAAGTTACTCTGTCTGCCTTGGCTGTAGGAATAGTCATAGAATAGAATTCTAATGGCTGCAGGAGCAGACAACTGCTGAGACCAAAACTAATTACTGAATAGAAAAATAATTATTGAACTAAATGGATGGAATTCTCACCAAGTGGGCTCCCTTGAATGAGTCTTCCCTAAGCTAACTCAGATGCAACAAATCAAAGTATCATTTTATTTATTGAAAACATGATTACATCATATCAACAATAAGACTGTATTACTTGAAACTAAAAATGCAAGTACAATATTAGAACATCCAACCTTGTGAAAAGGGGCATCTGGCCATTATTTATAGGAGAAAAGCTTCTAACTAATTCCTAACTAACTAGGCAGTTGATTCCAACATAATAAGAGGATGCCATTTATTGAAAGCATGAAAATGGGGAGGAAGTTATGCATGTACCAGATTTAGTCAAAGTAGACTTGCTCCAACGAAGATCTAGCACAACAACACCCCCTAGATTTGCTCAACTAACAAAAATGATCATTTAAAGGTAAGTTACAACTTCCACACGAGCTAGGAGTTTCCCTCCATTGACCTCTTTAATGACCATCTTTTTTACTTCTTTAGCAACCAACTAGCTGGCATGAACTCCTTCCACCTCACAATCTTCATTTATATCTACATCTTGATGTGAACCTGCATGATGACATTAGTGCGCACAAAACAATTATGTATCCATAATCACCTTAGAATAACATCCATTCAATCAGATGTAAATTAATACAAATATATCACATAACAAGTTAATATTATCAAAAGTCACAAGGATAAGTTCATGCCCCAAGGTTCATAATTTAGGGAAATAACATAGAGAGTGTCAAAAACTAGGTGTTGAAGTCTATGGTAACAACAACAAATATATGATAAACCCTATCAAAATTGAGCCATTATTTGGACTCATCAGGATGTAAGCATGACTCTCTTTTTACAGAGGGTTATCTTGAACAAGACTTGAGGACATTGAGAGTCCCATTCACACTAGGATTAATGAAGGCCTCCTTCTTGGCAATACATTTCATAGAGCCACTAAACCAATTTATGTCATCATAACAAAAAAAAGAAAAAAAAGAAAAAATCCAGTGGAGGACAACCTACCATGATGTTGTGATCATTTGGTACTGCATAGGAAAAGTAGTATGAAACACCCCATCCACTCCATTTATTGCTTCATCAAAGTTGCCTTCTTCTAACAGGTCTACTTTCATTATTTTAAGCCTCTGCTTTGCACCAGGAAGATCCCATAGATACCCTATCTTCTCCACATTATCTAATCACATGAAAATACATCATTTATTTATTTTTTAAAATTAAAATAAATCATTCTAAACCCTATATAGGATACATTGATACTTCAAAAGCATCTTAAGGAATTTGAAATTATGCAAATATATGTCAATTAAATACTTGGATTACAAACAGTAGCATGAACAATGTAACCCTTGTTGAGTAGAGTAGGAATGAGATAAGCAACAATGAATCCTATGCCTCCCGTCACACACATCTCCTTACCATTCTCTGTCATTCTTTACTACTAAAAAGCTTGAACCCAACTAGCTTCAACTATTTACAGGGAGAACATAAGCATGTCGTTTCACTTCTCCATTTTGGCGGGCTATGCCTGAAAATAAGGTTTTGACGAAGGTTTTAGAGTATGTTTATTAAAATGAAAATTTTGTCATTTCACTTCTCCATTTTGGCAGGCTACGCCTGAAAATAAGGTTTTGACAAAAGTTTTAGAGTATGTTTATTAAAACAAAAATTAGGAATAACACTATTGATTCTTGATTCCTTAAATGATCTATTCAAATGGATTGTGACTAAACAAATAACAAACTATTTAGTCATTTTTATTTGTGTGACTAAATAATTTTTTAGTCGACCTTCTAAATTAGTCATTTATTTACTCATTTATAGCCGAATTGCACAAAATTAATAGAATTTAGTTATTTTTAGTTGTTGTGACTAAAATTTTTAGTCACGTAATCATTTATTTGTCAAATTCTACTCGTGGAAAATCAATTCCAATTCATTTAAAGACTCTGAAAGATGCAGATCCTGGTATGATTGGCTCACCTTCATGGTTGAAAGACAATCTAATCACCTTGTTGATCTCTATCTTAACGAAGCTTTAGAAAAAGACACAACACACACAAAATTTGAATCCTAGGTTTTACACTTTAGACCTAGGGTTCTATATTTCTTTGTTTTAGCTTGTCGTCAAGCAACTTTAAGGTTGAAGGTTGTACTGCAAGGCAATTTATCTGAAATCCACCACACAATCCACTCCTTTAACCTGCTTCAAGTAGTAACCTTGTTGATATGAGAGCTTTGTCAGTCTTTTGTCTTTTGTTGTTGCCTCTTCCTCTTGTTTCCTCCCTATCCAGTGTGGTATGGGGAATAGGAGGATAGTAGGATGGAAGGTAAGTTGGAACCAAACAAATCCATTCCTAAGAGCAATTGAAATGTATTTGTGTGACCTACGAATCATTGCTGCATAATTATAAACAAAATGGGGTTCCTTATTCTTTAGTTCTAGCCTGAGCTCATTCCATCTACCTTTGATAAATTTAAAATATTTTGTGATGGTACCTTCTACTAGTCCCTTCATTCTCTTATATTCCTTTTCTCTACAATTCATAATCTTTGCTTTCACTCCCTTGTGATGTATAAGTTCTAACCACTAGTCTACTACTGCATTAGGGTCTGTTGCCTCCTCTCTTAGTTGAAGAGGGAGAGATTTCTTTCTCTCATGATATTCCTATAGTAGCTTCCCCCTTTGATGTTCATTTCTAACATAAGAATTTAAGGCCCTGATCTAGAGATCTCCCACAAACATTAGTGGGTTCCATATAGTATCATATGAAAGAACACAATTGTGCAAATAGAATTCACATAATTGATCTTACATTTTGGGTGTATACCTTTGGAAAGTTTCTAAAAATGAAGATCTTGAATTCATTACAACAAGGAGATCACTAATTATCTAACTGAACTAAAAACATAAAAACTTTTCTTGCAAAGACAAGGTATAAACCCTAGCAGGAGGTCTACATCTCATCAGTTGAACTGTCTTGTCTGTTCGTTCCTTGGTTTTCACCTTTAATCCTTTTACCTTTGTTTCCTTCTTTTCAACTATCCTAGAATGTGTAGACATCATTTCTATTTTCTCCTTTTCCAAATCTTTTTCTTTCTAGGAAAACTCGTGTGTTTTCTTCCACAACTCTATGCTCAATGACACAACAGTAGGTACAGTGGGGGTCTTTATAGGTCCAGTTGAGCTCTTAGAAATTGGATCTTTTCCATTTGTTTCAACCATGGCAAGTTGTGCTAGAATTTCTAATTTTGATCCATGCTCAAATTTGTGGAGTTTTTCTCCCAACTCCCTAATCCTTACGCATCCCTCTCAATATCCTTTTATTGGTATGTTTTTAATAGGTCTTCTAACTATTTAATTCTCTGCAAGGCCTCTTGTAGTTCTTTATTTGTGTTCCTTGCTTCCAAAAATAATTCTTCTTCTTTCTCCAAAAATTGCTCTTCTCCTACCTCCTCCGAACACATAAGCCCTTCTGAAATAGGGCTCTTTGGATATTTTCTTCTCTTCTTTTTAGCAACAAAAATGTCTTTTGAATCTGAGTTAGAAGTACTACTAAAATATAGTAGTTGTACAATTGGTGTTCTTGTATCATCACCAGGGACATTTCCCTCTGAATCTGTGTTTGTTTCAATCATCACAACATCTTCCTTTTTCTTTTTCTTTTTCTTTTTATCTTTTCCTTTCATGGGTCCCTTCTTCCTCAAGCAATGTGATAGCCTTCTTGATTGTGTGGGCCTCTTTGCCCCCTTTGCAGGTGCAGAGGTAGAAGCCACACTTTTTCTTTTCTTTTCTTTTGGTAGGATTTTAATGGAAGTTGGGGTTTTCAGATCTTCCTGAGCCGTGGGCTGCTCAGTAGAGGCTACAGGTTGAGTTTCTTATAGTCCTTACTCTTCAGGTTCCTCCATGCTACAGGTAGGTATTGCAGTAGGGGAACATGAGGGTATTTCTCCTTCAGTTGCAACCATGATAAGTTCTTTTGCTTCCTGTTCTTGACCCCTTTCTCCTTCATTATGCATTGGAATAATGTTGTTGATGTTGTTACAATTCATAAAATCTTCCCAAGATACATTAGGAAATTGAACCTTAAGACTTCTCTTAACTAGTAAAGTAACTAGACAAAAATGTGACAAAGTTAACTGATTTCTTTTCTTCTTATATTCTGATTACATTCTCTTCAACAAATTATATAGGAAATGTGGAACATTTACTTGCCTTTGATGGCATAAATGACTAAGCAACTTAAAATGCACTGTGTATAATAGTGATTGTCTCCCATCACAAGTTAAGTACCTAATAATGTGTGAGGCTATAGAGGCCCAAAGCTAGGGAAAAGATAAATATTTTGTACCTTGAGAGGAGTCCAAATTCTCACCTGACAAGGAGAACTCATTTATGGTTGTGATTGTGTCCACCCTTACTGGAAACTCTTCTCCACTCCTTGGAAGATTTGATACTTCTGTAATAGTAGCCTCTGATGCATCCACTCTTAAACTCCTAATAATTACCTCATCATTATGCAAGGTTTTGACAAACTATTAGGTCATAAGCTCATTAAATTTTACGAGTCTAATGAAGTAATCCAACTAGCCTGCCTGTTGGAAGATAGACACACATTGCATGTCCTATAGTAGCAACTTTTGGGTTGATGGCTCTCTCCTCACTATATCATATCCCATTGTAATTCTTCAACTACAACCACTTTCTCTAGTTTTGTTTTGCTTTGCTTTGTTGTATCACCCAATTTTGCACTAGACACCTCTTCTCTCTTCCGAACTCTTCATTTTTCTTGAGAATGACATAAAATTAAATGGAAAAAAATTAGGAATAACTAAGGACTATGGCCTATGAATACCCCTCCCCCCAACTAAAGATGCTAAGTGCCCTCAATTAGTGGGTACGGAATGGGAAAAGTGATAAATAATAAGCAGTGGAAATTTAAATGTGAAGTTGAAATGCATGCATGAATGATAAATATTTACAAAATTCGTAAGCTTCATTGTTAATTATGAGAGTTAATACAAAGAGTACTTGTTGACATGCTATGAAATGAAGTATGATGTGTGTGAAATTGTTGAATGTTGCTATGCAACATGATTTAAAATGATATGAAGTGATGGTTATGAATTGTGGGTAGTCACAGTTTGAAGCATAATTTAGCATGATCGGAACACATGGCAATGAATTTAGAGTGATGAATAAAAATTTGCACAAAGTACATGGTGGGAAAGGTGAAATTTATTGTATGGTACAGATGATGCAAAAAGGTGATTTGATTGCTACATGTGATAGAAGAATGTTCAAGTTGCATGTAATGAAAGTGAATGATGGATGTTACAGGCTCAGGTGAAAGGATGGTTGTTCAAGTGCTACGGGTTGATGAATGAAATAGGTTCCTTTTGAATACTATGCCTTGGGGCATGTTGTTGTAGGTCCTGTGAGCACTGGTATCTGTTAGAAAATTAAGACTTTTGAGCATCACCTATGCATGTGTGTACATGTGATTTATGAACTTTGAAGATTATACTTGTGAAATAGCAGGAGGCAAGTTGTGTAGCTCGTTTGTTGATATTTCTGATAAACTTCTTGTTATTGTTGATGAGGTTTATATTTTTGGTTTGATTTGATGTTGTAAGGACAATAGGAAATCATCCTACTATAGTGGCCTCTTATAGAGTTTCAATAGATGACCATTAACTAATAGCAAAAACCTTACATCATCAATAGTTTGTAACTAAACTGCTCCATTGGGAAATAATGTTTGTATTTCATATGGCCCAAGGTATCTAGTTTGTAGTTTTCCTTTGCAATCCTTATACCTTGAATCATAAATTAGTTTCCAATCACCTATATTAAACTGCTTGGTCTTGATAAGTTGATCATGCCATTACATCCTTTATTTCTACACAATCTCAATGTGGTGTATTGCTTCCATATGTATCTGATCCAAAGCATTGAGATTATGTAACCTCTTCTTTTGTGCTATTAATAAATCCATGCCTAATTTTTTCGCTGTCCTCATAATTTTGTATTCAAATTCTATTGGAAGGACTACCTTTTTAACAGACACCAATTCATATGGTGTGAAGCCTGTTGTTATTTTCTAGGTTATCTTGTAAGGCCAAAATACTTCAAGTAACTAGGTTGCCCAATCCTTCCTATGTATTTACATTATTTTTGTAAGAAGTTTTTCTATTTCCCTATTAGTCACTTCCACTTGGCCATTTTCTTGAGGTTGATAAGGTGTCGACTTCCTATGTCTGATCTCATATTCTTGCACCAACTTGGTATTTAGATCTGAGGTAAATTGTGGCCTTTGGTCTATCACTATTTCTCTAGGAACACCATATCTTGTAAAGATATCCTCATAAAGAAATTTAGCAACATTTCCATGCCTTGCAACTTGCAAGGCTTTGACCTCCACCTATTTTGTAAGATAGTCAATACAAACCTGCATATATTCCTTGTTGGATGTTGGGGATATAAGACAAATAAAATATAGCCCCATTTATCAAACATGGGGCTATGACTAGTTGTGGTTGTAGTGGCATTTCATCTATTTTTGTAGGTCGTCCCATCCGCTGACATCTATCACAACTCCTTGTGTATTTGACTGCATCTTTATGAAGTGTTGGCCAATAATAGCCAATAGTCAAAATTTTAAGAGTTGTCCTCTTCTGCAAAATGTCCTCAACAAGGTTCATCAAGACATGCCTTGAGAATATCATATGCTTCACTTCTTTAATGCACCTTCTCATTATATTATCAAGCCCTGTGTAAAATAAATATCTAGCTACCCATGAATAAATAAATTTTTTGAACTAAATGTCTTTTCTCCCTTAGTGAAAGTGTGGTGGTGTTTTCCCTACAACTAGATAGTTGGTTATCTGCATACCAAGGTGTATGAAAAGATAAGGCAAATACTTGCTCATCTAGAAATGAATCATCTACAATATCCTCTTCTGATTTTGTTGGAAATTTGAAGAGAAATTCTACTACTACATTAGCTTTTCCTAGTTTGTCTATAATGGTAATATCAAACTCCTAAAGTAGCAACAACCATCTCACAAGTCTGGCTCCAACTATTGGTTTGTTCATCAAGTACCTTATTGTTGTATTGTCTGTGTGGATTAATACAAAATACCTTGTGATGTAGTGTCTGAATTTGTTGATTGCATAGACTACTGCTAACATCTCCTTTTTAGTAACTGTGTAGTTGAGCTCTACCCCTTGAAGGTTCTTACTGATATAATATATGGCATACTCTAGATTCCCTTCTTTCTTTCCTAATACAACTCTAATTGCAAAAAAAGAAGCATCAGTTTGGATATGAAAAGGCAATATCTAGTTTGGTCCACTTAATACTGAGGTCTTTGTAAGTGTTTCCTTAAGAGCTTCAAAGGCATGTTGACAAGTAGGTGTCCAATTAAACTCTACATCTTTAGACAATAAGACAAACTGTGGTGTTGCAATCTTATTGAAATCTTGTATAAATATCTTGTAACTTAGTTGGCATGGTCGAGGAAACTTCTGACATCCTTTTATTTTTGAGGTACATGCAGTGTCGATATTACCTCTATTTTATTTGGGTCAACTTGGATTCTCTTATTGGACACAAGGTGTCCCAAAACTACTCCCTCAGTCATCATCATGAAGCATTTCTCATGACTTAGGGATAGGTGGTGATCTTGACATCTCAAGCTAGTACTTTCTCCAAGTTAGCAAGTGATACTTCATAGGTATTCCCATAAGCTGTAAAGTAATCCATGTAAACTTCCATGGAATCATGAGTAAAATATGAGAATATACTCAATACTGCCATTTGGAAGGTGGTAGGTGCATTGCAGAGCCCAAATGGCAAGATAGAGTAAGCATATGTACCCCAAGGGCATGTAAATGTCATCTTGTCTTGGCCTTCTGGAGCTATCTTAATATGGTTGTATCCATTGAACTCATCCAAGAAGGAAAAGTATTGCTTTCCTACTTGACCAATGAATGGAAGGGGAAAGTGGTCTTTTATAATTGTTGCATTCAACTCATGATAATCAACACATACTCTCCATTTCCATCCTTTCTTAGGTACAATTACTAATGGAGACACCCATTGACTGTCAGAGATTGGATAAATGAATCCCACATCCAACAACTTTTGTAATTTTGTCTTAACTATGTCATAGACAACTGGGTTCATTCTCCTTTGAGGTTGCCTAACTGGTTTGTAGCCATCATTGATGTAAATTCAGTGCATGTATATGTATGGGTCTATTCCTTTCATATCATGGTAATCCCATGCAAATGTAGCTGCATGTGCTTGCAACACATTCAACAGTGAAGATTGTTGTGCAACAATCAATTGGCTGTTTATATTTAATGTCTTCCCTGGTGTAATCTCTAAAGTCAAGGTTGGTGTTTTAACAAATGCAATGTCAAGACTTGCTATGTTGGGACTACAGTTATGTGGCAATGTATGCAAAATTAGAGAGATGGACTCAAATGTATTAGCAAGGATTATATTCTAGGATACGTCAATTTCATTGTTTCATTGTTATAAGAAGACTATTTTAATATTCATCCATACACATGACTATTTAGCACATTTGTAGATTATAGGATACGTCAATTTCATTGTTTTCATATATTGACAAATGAACTTCAATCATAAAACGAAATATTTTCTCTCTTCATTAATTATTGTTTATAACATAATAATATTTATTATATCTAATATTATCTATTCTAATCCATTTTAACATATTTATACTTAATTATATTCAATTACTTAACCTTTTTGTTTTTTTCTATTGAAATACACTTATTTTCTATTGATATTGGTTGTCCTATTGATCAACCTATTGAGAATCCACTAATCAATGCTTATAGGTTCTAATAGTAGCACTCCCCAATCTTACACTTACGAAGAGTTCCAATCTAAAGCATGATACAAATAAGAGTTTTAAGGTTTCGACCTTAGGTGTCATTTGGCACCTAATGTTTGTTTGTTTATTAACTATTATTAATTAAAAAAATTATATTAGAAATGAACGTGAGAATGTACGTATATAAATGCTTGCCCTCATTGACTACAAATTATTTTAAGTTTTCCATTATTCCATGTCAACTACCGACATTTACCAATCATAGGGGTATTCACCCTGGGCAAGAGAAGGCAATTGCCGATCTTCAATTTCACGCATATTTCTTTGGGTTGAAGTTATATATCAAAATCGAGCAACAGAGAGTCAAATTCATCGAATCAAATAACAATTTTGGTATACCAAAGTGTGGCGATCAGATCTAAAGAGAATGGCAGGAACACAGAGTACGCTTCCCATATCAGCCCCATCAGGGCAAGCGGGAGGAGGAGGAGGAGGAGGAGTGCTGACAGCAACGCCGGCAGCCCGCGCCTTCTTTAGCCGGGTCTCTGAGGGCGCCCGCAATGCGTTGGCACAGCGGCGGCCATGGCTGGAGCTCGTGGATCGCAACTCCCTCGCAAAGCCAGAGTCCCTCTCGGAGGCTACCACCAGAATCCGCAAGAATTGGACCTATTTCCGCATCAATTACATGATCCTCCTCTCGGGTGTCCTTGCTTTCAGCCTTGTTTCCCACCCGGTTTCTCTCTTTCTTCTTGCCGTTCTGCTGGGCGGGTGGATCTTTCTGTATCTGTTCAGGACCGAGCCCTTGGTGGTGCTCAACAGAACGTACAGCGACAGGGAGGTGCTCGGCATCATGTCCGTGCTTACCATTGTTATTGTCTTCTTGACCAGCGTAGGCTCGTTGCTTATTTCGGCTCTCATGGTCGGATTGGCCATTGTTTGTGCGCATGGGGCTTTTAGGGTTCCTGAAGATTTGTTCCTGGACGAGCAGGAGCCCGCCGTTGGCTTCCTTTCTTTCCTCGGCGGTGGGGCCCCTCAGCAACCCATTGTCAGCCATGTCTGAGATATTCTTCAGGTATGTCCATATGCCGTTTCATTCTAAGGGAAATTATGTTTAGGGCGCTCCGTAGTATTTCTTAACCATCAATTTTTTTTCTGCTTGCTGTATACGAATAAAGAACACGTTTTGCCTAACAAAAAGTGCGTAGCTATTTTTAAAATAATATTAAGAATACTGAGATCTGCCCATTACAGATACTCAGATCTATGTTTAGGGTCTCGGTAGGGGCCGATTTAGGGCAATTTTCCAGAAATTGGATCGAACGCGGAAAACTCTCTTGCTAAGATGAGGGTTTCTTTAATTTTTCTGGATTGCAAGGTTCTTGAACTTTCTTGTCTGGCTTTGGAAGAATTAACAAAGTCTTTCGCAAAAAAATACACGGAATACTTCTTTTTCCTTTTTGTTTTGTATGATTTGTTTTTCGGGGGTCTGTGATCGTTGTATTTAAAATAAATTGAAATCAGGCTTTTAAAGATAATATCGGTTGAAATATATAGATCAATGTACAAAAGTGCACCGAGATCTGTCAGTTTCACATAAGTGCGCATGCAAATAACTAGTAGGTTTTACTGGGCATTCTGTATATTTCAGGGCCTCAGATACGATTTATGGCAAATTCAAGTTAACTGGACTGAAACGAAAAAATCCATATGTTAGGGCTAGGTTTTTCTTTTTCTTTAACACAGTAGCATTACACTCCAAAATCTCTCAGGTAATCCTGAGTAATTACAACGTGCCACATTTCCCATGCTGTTTCTCCACTTATTCCAGAGATTTTCAAAAAGTGGTTCTGATCTTTTTTGATGTACAGTTATACTTTTTGGGCTCACATTCACTCTTAAGAACAGAAAAAGAAAAACATGGGTTAAATTTAGGGTTAAGCCTAGGGCATGCATTTAAAAATTTTCTTTGCAAGTTTTACTTTTAATTTTAAACACTAATGAGGGTTTTTATTTTAATCAATATCCTGTAAGTGTTGGTGAAAAAAACATTGGGCTGCCTTAAAATTGTAGGCTGTGCTCCATGAGGGTAGCACCTGTTATTTTAGGACCAGTCCCCTCTCTTACATAAGCCCTCTTAAGTGAAAAAAGTAAAATGGATTTTTTAGAAATCTCTACCCTTTTTTATTTACTATATATATATTTTTTCTAATCTTTATAAACTATAAACGACATGGAATAACAATTTTCTTTATTCTGAAGAATATTATATCAATTTTCAATTTTATGAGTTTTTGCCATTTTAAATTTAAGTATTGATTGAATTCCATTTATATTTTGCCACATCTTGTCAATGGCATGTAAATGGAATGCTTTTATTCTTATTAGTTTGCATGGGCTTTCATGTTATTTCTGCCTTCAAGTGGGGCTGTGCCTTCATGGTGTGAATGAACTAAGAATATCTTCTGCCTGGTAAAATTTTCAAAACATCCCCATTGAAAGTATTAGAGTTTTAAGGGAGTTTCTGCATATCGCAAGGAAAATTCAATCGAATTTTTAAATAGTGTCAACACTAAGATTGAAGTTATTTATTTTCTTTATTATGTCATCAACTAAGATCTTTCCTGTTTCAAATGCTCAGTTCTTTATGTTGTTAGTTTTAGGATCAGAAATGTAAGCAATCAGAAAATGTAACACATGAGACAAAGAACACAACAGTTTACCCTGGGAAAACCCTCCTACTCGAGGGAGAAAAACCCAGCAAATAATCTCTCATATATATCATATAAAAGTGCAGAATACTGCTTTACAACCAGACCCTTCTCAAGGGAAAATTGATACAATGAATTAATAGCACCTATCCTTTGATGCAAAGATAAATATGTTTCTTCTTGAAGTTGATCTGCTGCTACAAGATGGTCTACTGCTCCTTCTTGAAAGAATGTGAAAATAAGAATGACTTAATAATGAAATGGATGATCATCTCCTTCTATATATACAATGCAAGCAGACTCTTCACAAGCAAGGTGACTCTTCACTTGGGTCGGCCTCCTTTTAAGAAATAATATAATTTGTGATTAAGGCCGACTTGCCTTATTAATTATTTAAATTTTTACTTAGGAGAAAATATCTCCCTAAGCTACAAACACTAATATATGTTAGGGTCTTTGTACATGAGGTTTGTAGCAGATTTGAAGCCAGCTGGACTGAAAGTGGAAGACCTATATTAGGATGAAGATTTCATTAATCTGGGGCCGTGGTGTTCTAGACTTTTCTTACCTAAGTTTGCTTGCTATGTATTTGATGTGTGTCAAGTTAAGAAAACTTTTAACTGGTGATTTTTTTTGAAAAGATCCCACTGACCACATAAGTTTTTGCTTCACCAACACAGGTCATTCAATTTCATGTGCACATTTCTATGTTTAGGGTCTATGTATGTGTGGTTCTGTGTCAAAGTGGACTTAAGAGTGGGTTATAGTTTTTATTCTATTTTGGGGATGGCAATTGAAAATTGGGTAAATTTAAAAATTATAGGAAAGTTCAATATATAAGGCATTCATCATATACGTTATAGAACCATATGACATAACATTAGAACTGAATTGAGAATTCACATGAGAGTCAACACACAAGCTAGCAAAATTGCATTGTTTTCATTGCTAATGTGCATATATTTTATATAATAATTAGAATAAAATGCCCAAAGGCTACAAGTTGCAACTAAAATGTAAAAAATGATGAAAACATAGAACATCTGCCACTGCATACTGCACCTAATCTTGGTTTGTTGACTTTGCATCAAAATCAGAATTTGAGTTTGAATTACTTCTAATGTGACGTACTAGCTCATCCAATGGTAGCTGATCAGCCTCTCATGGGCCTTCTTTGCATCAATCTATGTGGGGCATCTTTGGGATCAACATCCCAACATGCAGCTAGAGTTTTTGATGATACTCAATAGTTTGTCAATCTTGAAGTTGTAAGGCACTATGCACATCCACTAACTTTTCCAATTGTCAAGAGCTTGATAGATGACCAATTCCTCTCTATAGCAAAGGAACTACCAAAATGTGAAAAGAGACAAATGACAAGCATCCTTATCCATGGCATCCTTTCCATTCCATGCCCACCATCCAATAGTGTGTTGGATTAAACTAATGTATCTTTATTTGTCTTCACCTTTTCTTTATTGAATGTTGGACTATGAAGATTGAGAAAGGTAATCCATTATGTTTGAAGTAAAGTTGCCTCGTCAAAGCTATATATCTTTTGAAGGATCTTCATTAATCCTTCTTTCACCTCTTCATCATTCCAAGGAGTTATTCTCCTAGCTGTTAGTGCATACCATTTGGGATAGTATAGACTACCATATGAGGAGGGTTGTTCATAGTGCTCCATTGCTGTGTCACAATAGTTCCAATATGCTTCTTATGGAGTCTCAAGTTATGGGATCTCTTATAAATATCTTGCTTCATTTGGCCAAGCATGTTGTCAAAAGTCTGAAGACCAAGGGAGTTTGTATTAGCATACCTAATCATTTGTGCAACGGGTGAGGTAAAATAGCAAATGTGTTTTGCAAACAAAGTATTCAAAATAGAATGTCTCAATTTTGATTTAAAATTAAAATACAATAAAGACAATTTCTTTATTGAATTAATAATTTTACCTCAATTTGGACCAATAATCGTTATCAAGGATGTTCTACTTCACACTCTTCCCTACAATTGTGTTGGCCTATAACCACCTACCCTACTCATCATTAACCTAAGTTGCCGAATCGAAATCAGAATCGGGTACATGGGTAAAGTATGTCGGTACGACAATTTTTTGGGAGGCGTTGGGTACGTTTTGGGTACGTTCGTACAAAAACATATAAAAATTACAATTATATATATATACATAAAGAATTAAATATATTAATTATAAATTTATAAATATATATATTAAGAATTAAATATATTAATTATAAATTAATATATATATTTATATATTGAAAATTAAATATATACATTATAAATTAATAATTATATTATCTATATTTATTCTTTAATAATGTTATATAAATATACAAGTTTTTAATTTATGATTTTATTATAAATTATTAAAATATAATTTAATTAGCAATATACTAATATAATATATAATAATTTAAATTTTTAAATTATTTTACAATATTAATTAATTAATTAATTAAAATTATATATTAAATATATATTAAATTAGAATATTATAAAATAAAATTAAAACATTAAAAATAAAAAAAATAGTTTATAAATATATTTATAAAACTTATAAAGTTTATTAACATACATGAAAGGAGTAATACGTTCGACCGCCAAGCGTGCTAATTTTAGTGTGAGTGCCCAGGTGAAGGCTTGTGAGAGGCAATCGTCACAGGAAATGGAGGCCTTTATCAGGGTTTTGTCCTTGGGAGCAGAATCTACTGTAACTTCGTTGGCTTTGGTTGGCACTGTGCTTCCTTCCTCCATGAAAATCAGCACCAGAAAATACACTGCAATAACGAAAAAAAGCACCAGAAAATATCCGACTCCCAGGTGATTCCTAGGCGATTCCAAACGGTATCTGATTTGGATACGACTCATACCTGGAAACAGGGGTTATATACTGACAATTCGGTAACTTAGTCATTAACCATCATTAATTGTAGGGCCTCCTTAACCTCAAGCATCCTCTCTAACAAGATGAATTAGTTGGCATATCTAGTCTTCACAGGTTTGAGGATTTTCTTTTTCAAAAAAGTCTTGAAGAGAGCTAGTGAGGTGTGATGGTAGCAAATGAACATTTTTATGTTTGTAGCTTCTACCATGACTACCTTCACCCAATCTAGCTTCCCAATGTCTTTCAATGCATTGTTCAACATGAATATGAACACAAAATGGGGTCCAAAAATGTGTTTTTAAGCACCCTCTACCATCATGTCAACTAGTCTACAAATACATATTGATTTAATGACACCTTGTACAAAACTTGAGGACCCAACCACCTCTATGACCTCTTTCAAAATCTGAAATTGGAAATCTACATCTCTGTGTTTCATTGTACTATCAACATCTCTAAGAAAATAAGAGCTACTTGTGGTTGCAATTATGATATTGATGAATGACCAATGCCTAATATCAGTCCATCCATTCAAAATAATTAAGTAGTCAACCATTGTCTCCATTAACAAACTCATCTTGTAATACTCTCTATCAAGGAGGATGGTGTCTAGTTTATGTTTTCTAGAGTGGCATATGAGAGACCAATGATATTTGTATCTTTCAACATTTGTTTGAAATATGAAGAACGCTTCACATGAAATGGGATGGCACAGGCAAAGAAAAAATTAGCAACCAAAGAATCTGCTACTTCCCATGATTGTACATTCAACATCTCTATAACGCTAGTAGCTCTGCTCTTTCCTTTGGTAGAACCTTTTAAGTCTTAACATCAACAGTATTCATAGGCATCTGGATCACATGGTCTCTATTGGTACACTATCACCCTCCATGAATAACCTATACACCTTAGCCATCATAGCTATGGTTATATTTCCACAACATTTTACCCTCTGTCCAGCTATGCATAAAAGATGACTGTAAAGTGTAAACCTATGTGTAGCTGCCTGCGCAATACTTGTTGCACAAATGAACAATAATAACTAGTGTACCCCGGGGACGCGTTCCCCCCTAAATCCCGAGTGTCCCCGAAACGGGGACGTCCTCGAGACTTGGGGACGGCGTTCCCAAGTTTCTAGTGGCGCCACCAGTTTTGGTGGCTAGTCGTCAGGGACGCGGGGACGTCCCGGCGTCCCCGGGACGCTGAGGGGGACACCTGTGCGTCCCTCGAGCATCCCGGGGACACCCAGGTGTCCCCCACGGCGGCAACTTAAATCACATGGTTTAAAAAAAAATTTAACACATTTTTTTATTATTTGACATTTTGATTTGTACTTGTTTTGATATCATGCTACTCATTGTAATCATCTTTATGATTAGATATTTTTGATATCATATAATAGAAATCTTCCATTTGCCGATTCGACAATTGTAGTATTGAGTATTCTATTCTAATTTCTCATTAGTAATTCGATATTGAAAACTTCAATGTTCAATGTTCAAATATTTACTATTTAGTATTTCAATTTGGCATTTGCAATTTTGCTATTTTACTTCTTAATAGTCTTATACATCTTTTCATAACTAGCATTTTACGTACCATATGTATAGTATATAGTATATACATCCCCCACCCCCCCTCCTCCCCGAGGCCCCTTTGCCCCCCCGAAACCTGTCCCCTCGCTCGCCGGCCCCCCGTGGTGTAACATAGATAATAACCAACTTTAATACCATATTAAAATTTTTGAAGTTTGAGAATTTGAGTTAAAGTTTGAACAATAAAATCAGAAATTCAAATTATTGCTGTTAGTGTTAACTGTTATATACTTTATATCATTAACTATGAATCTGAATCATGACATATTTACTTATGTTATACTACTGTCATTGCTGTTATACTGCTGTCATGATATATTTGTTGATGCTTTTATAATGTTGTCATGTTATACTGCTGTTACAATGCTGTCATGATATCTAACAGTTTTTTTTTAATGTCATGAATGATTTTATTTAAAAAACATTATAAAAACATGCCTTGCTGTTGGGGCTGTCTGGCTGTTCCCGGGACAGTCAAGGGATGTTGTGGGGAGTGTCAACATCCCCATGATGTTTCTGTGTACTGCAACACGTTTCAGAAATGTTTTGAAGATTTGAATATTTTTCCCCTGCTGTCCTGCTGTACCCAAAATGCTATTGGGGACAGGGATGGTTGTTTGAATGCTGGGGATGTGTCCCTGTGGAATACTTTTTTTCTTTTTAAATTTAATTTTATGTTTTTAATGTAGCTGGGATGTAGAGGATGGCTGGCTGTATCTGGGAGAGTTGGGATGTCTAGGCATCCCTTTGTTGTCTTTGGATGGTTAGCGATCCCCTGCCATTTCCTACTGTTTTTCTGCTATGCTGGGGATGTTCCCTAATTTTTTCAGCACAGGGTTCTCAGCAGTCCGTGTCTTTAAAATGTCTTGGGGATGAGAAGGGCAGGATTTACTCAGAGGGGATGCATCCCTGTGGAACATAGATATTTTTTCGTGAAAGTGTCCCCCGGCCATCCCCTGTTGTTTCCTATTGTTTTCTGCTGCGCTGGGGATGTTTCCTAATTTTTTCAGTATAGAAGATTTGCTCATTGTGTTTATTTTAGATCTACGTGTTTCTCTCTGCAACATAATTTAATTCTTACCTATGTTCTGGGTTCTCAAGCCCAAAACTTATAAGTCTGGCTTCTGATCCTGGTCCAGGTTCAGCCTGGGTTTTCCCAGGGTCTTGCCTCAGGCCACTGGTTTTGACCCACGTTGAACCCTGGGAGAATCTCACTGGGACTTCCCCAAGAAAATAATGAATGGAAAAAGCTGAAAACTCTTTTCTCTTGAATGAAGAAATATATGAAATCTTCGGATAATTTTAAATCGTATGAAATAATAATCAGGGAGAATCTCGCTGGGACTTCCACAAGAAAACAATTAATGGAAAAAGGTGAAAACTATCCTTACTCTTGAATGAAGAAAATTATGATCCCTTCACATTATGTTAAATCATATGAAATATCAATATGTAGCATGTTCGTATTTTCAGGTCGTGGCTTTGACAGTGCCAGTGATAGTAGTTTTCCAAATATAAGTGGGGTTATCCATGTTTGGTGTAAAAAGGAATTTGGAATATTTTCTGCTGGCAAGGATTTTAATTTTTTTTCCCAGGACGAGTACTTGATTGCTCAGAGTTTTTGCATATTCAGCAGTTATTTATTTTTCAAACAATATCCAGCAATTGATAGTTTCTTGCACCAAAAATAACATGAGCAGCCTGATTCATGTGTTTAGATCCATGTTTGAATATCTCTTAGTGGGTATTTATGGCAATTCTTGAAGGAAATCAGACTCAACAAGCAATATACTATTTTAGGTCGAGAGTGTGGGATTCAACCTCCTCCTCCTTTAAGAAGGCTTATTCTTGTCTGGCTTTAGGTTGAACTAGGAAAATTTCTTAAAAAAACCCCCAATAAATGAGCTTTGTTTTCCAGTGTTAAGAATAATTTGACTTTTGAGGAGCCTGTGCATTTTGCATTGGAAAGTTAGATCATAACCAGGCTTTTTCAAACAATATCTGTTTGACTCTATAGATATAATCATTAATGTACCAAAGTGCACCGAGATCTGTTCATTTCACATGCCTATATCTATGTTTTAGGGTCTCTAAAAATGTGATTATTTTTCCGAGGGCTTCTGCTCAATGCATAGAAAATCCAGGTGCAATTATTTATCAGTAAATTCTTGAATAATTTCAAGAACACTGGGCTCCACCTGTTTTGCATGCTTAGATCTATATTTTGGTGTTCTGCAAGATTCGCTTGTGCCAACTTTGCAGGAAAGGGACTAAAAATGGAAAATTTAGTGTTAGGATGTGAGTTTCTTTAACTTTAAGGTATTCAATTTTGAGTTTTTATTACCTAAGTGGGTTTAGTCCTGCTTGTTGTGTACTGAAGAAAATCGTTTTCCTTGGATAATTGTTGGATAAATGTACCCACCAAGTACCACCTGAGTGGGACAGATGATGCAGGTGTGTGTGCTCCATAGCAGAGGTCATTTGAATCCAGAAAGGGTAGTCTTGCACGGCTGAACAATATATAGGTTAAATTGTTATACAATCGCCTTGTGGGCTTCTACAATGGGATCTTCTAACTTTACTTGAATTTAAAGACAATATTCATGTTGAGATAGGAATTTAAAGACAATATCCCATCAAATCTATTGGTTAATGTATTGGGAATGCTGAGATCTGTATTTTAGGGCCTCTCTAACTTTGAGTTTATTCTTTATAGTGATTTTGAAGGAAAATGGATTGAAAAGGCAAAAACCTATGTTTTGTGCTAAAAATTAAAATAAATGCTTGTTGATGTGGTCCTGCCTATAAAAAGCCACAGGTCGCTGCCCATGAGAGGTTACAGGTCAATGCTCTACAAAATTACTGGACATAGGTATTACCTTTAAAGGTTTTTACTGTGCTGCATCAAGCCAAGAAACCCAAACAAACCAATGTACTGGCCAATAAACAGGTTTTGAAGAAGCAGTTTCATTCAAACACAATTCCAAAAGATTACCAACAGTGAAGTATACGAGAATAGACTAATAACTATACCTAGTTCTAAAACTTATTGAAAAACTGATGTAGCAAACCCATAACAGAGCACTAGGGACTCTAATGGCTATTTAATCTTGTGGGGTTTTATTTGTAGCTTGTAATTTCACCAAATCCTGAGCAGTGACTGGAGTCATGTCTTTGTGAGGTTGGCCTTGAATTAAGCCTTCCACAACTCAATCATCTATTCAGTTGGGTGTACAGAAGAGGTTTTTCATGGGAATAGGATCCAGAATGAGTATGCTGGCTTGTATATGTTGACGGGGACCCCTGGGGTCAGTGTGATGCATATATGCAGTCATATATGTCTTTTGTCTTCTTCCATGCTGGCAATTTGACATCGAGCACCAGGGGTGGGTTTGTCACCAGTGTGATGATGTCATACATGGTCTGAGCTCCTATCATAGGCTTGACTTCAACAGAAAATAACAAGTGGAAGAGCAGATCCCTTATTTCGCGATCCGTAACATATTTGTTTGGATGGTTCAAAAAGCAACTGTAATTTCTCAGGGTGGTGCTCTGAAGCCAGCTTACTGTAGCCAGGAGCTTCTTCATTGAACAGACACAGTAGAAACTATACTCCCACAAGTTTTCGAGATGGGGATGGAAGGGGACGGTGGGATGTGTTTTCGGTATGGGGGTAGTTTTTGGCCATTTTTTAGGGGATGGCAGGGGATGGCTATTAAAAAAATAAGGAAATTTTTAAAATATAAGGAAATTTCAAATATTCATATGATAACATTGATAAAGCATTCATCATAGACATTATAGAACCTTTGTGAGCATGGGTAATAGAATAGGAATTGTGATGTTCTTTATATATACATATGGGCATTCAAGTGATTAAGTAAAAATATACGTATGTTAATAAAGACATTCCTGACTTGTGTGTATATTCAAGTGAGAGATTTATTCTTAAAGTTTTCCTAAAGCTTCAAGACTGCATGTTTTGTTGTCAAACTCATTAACAAAGAGGAATGATTAAGTAAAAATATTATTGGTTATGTTCCAGTTTGACCTTAGATGGGATACTAATAGATAAAATTATTCTATGAGTTGTCTGTGAAAAATATACATTTTTGCTTTATGTAAATGGCATTTCCTACCAACTATGACTTAACTTGTATTTCGCAATATAATGACTATAACATGCCAACTTTGTCTATGTTAGTCCTTGTATACTAAACAAGTTGTCTAATGTATTAAAAAAAGATAATCTTTGATTGTGGCTTTGGTTGTGAAGATATAGAGATTTGCAATAGGGGATATGTATTTTTTGTAGATTTTGTGATCATGGTTCATCATCTTGTGGGGTTCAGGGGCAGCACCCCTGGCGTGTTCCCTGTCACGATATAGGGCGGGGTTGAGGGGCAGAGCCCCCGCCACCAAGCCCAAATTAACACTTTCAAAATCACATAAACCTTCATGGTGCACACCATTTTCATATTTTTTTTGTAAATCTTAGATGAGCATGTCATAAACCAAACAAGCATTGAAAGGTCGTAAGTTTTTTTATTAAACTAACTAAAATGTCATTGGGTATCGTAGGGGACAGCTAGGTGCCTCTAGGACAGTTAGGGAGGTCTAGACATCCCCCAGACGTCCTCTAGCCGTCCCCTAACGTACCTTGAGATTTTTTTGACATCTTGGGGACGTTTCCTTAATTTTGACTGGAAAGGGGATGTTTCCTAGGTGTCCCTGAAATGTCCCCTATAGGGGGCGGGGGTAAAAAGGCAGGGGATATGTCCCCTAGGAGCACTGAGAAGAAACCCTAGGAAATATTGGCACTTCAAGCAGTTCAAATAATCACATAAGTAAAATCAATGCCTGAAGATATGGTAAAGACAAATACCAAAAGTGTCTTGTTGTGTGTCTTTAAGAGTGCAGGGATTGCCACCTGAGAACATAATGTTGTCCTTCTGCCAAGTGTGTGAACTCATCATTGTAAGAGGGAAGGATCCATGTTCAGGAAGAAAATTGTCTCAAAAAGTGGTGCCACCTTTTAATGGGAGGGGTGAAAGAAGATCTTAGAACCTCACTTTAAATAAAGTCTTCCAAAAACTCTCAGACTGATGGACGTTTGTTTATCATTTAAGTTCTAAATAGTACTTACTTTGGTGGGTTCCTTCCCTCTTTAGTGCATGCTGAATTAAGCAAGTCTACTCTGAGAGTTGTTGAAAATAAGTAAAGCGAGTTCTTTGTTTTCCAGCGGCCCACTATTTATTTCTTGGAGAGTTTGTCCAAGTCAGATATGGAAATTCAATCTTAACTAGGCTTTCAAGATAATATCTGTTGTAATCTACAGTACATTGGATGAGACTGAGATCTGCCCATTTCACATGCGCAGATTGATGTATTAGGGCCCATGGAAGTCTTCCAAAAAAGACTTCCAAAATAAAGTCTTCCAAAAACTCTCAGACTGATGGACGTTTGTTTATCATTTAAGTTCGAAATAGTACTTACTTTGGTGGGTTCGTTCCCTCTTTAGTGCATGCTGAATTAAGCAAGTCTACTCTGAGAGTTGTTGAAAATAATTAAAGCGAGTTCTTTGTTTTCCAGCGGCCCACTATTTATTTCTTGGAGAGTTTGTGCATGTCAGATATGGAAATTCAATCTTAACTAGGCTTTCAAGATAATAGCTGTTGTAATCTACAGCACATTGGATGAGACTGAGATCTTCCCATTTCACATGCACAGATTGATGTATTAGGGCCCATGGAAGTCTTCCAAAAAAGACTTCCAAAATAAAGTCTTCCAAAAACTCTCAGACTGATGGACGTTTGTTTATCATTTAAGTTCTAAATAGTACTTACTTTGGTGGGTTCGTTCCCTCTTTAGTGCATGCTGAATTAAGCAAGTCTACTCTGAGAGATGTTGAAAATAATTAAAGTGAGTTCTTTGTTTTCCAGTGACCCACTATTTATTCTTGGAGAGTCTGTGCATGCCACATATGGAAATTCAATCTTAACTAGGCTTTCAAGATAATATCTGTTGTAATCTACAGCACATTGGATGAGACTGAGATCTGCCCATTTCACATGCACAGATTGATGTATTAGGGCCCATGGAAGTGGGATATTATGGTTTGAAGGAAATTTCACTGAAAGTTAAAATATCTCAGGTTAGAGTCTAGGTTTATTTTATTATTTGGGTCCTGGGAGGTTGCAAGATATTTTCATATTTAAGTAGGTTTGTTCATGTTTGGTATAAAAGGAATAAAGAACATTTTCTGCCTCGGAAGACTGTTTAGACAATGCCCAGAGCAAGTTGGATTTTTTGAGGGGTTCTACATGTAGCAAGGAAAACTCAGGCTGAATCAGTTATAGAAAATAATACTAATCAAATTTATAGTTTACTGTATTAAATAAATTATAAATTGGTATCTGTCTTAGCTCTGTTAGTGGTTTTGTGGAAAATTTTAGTGAATTGGTTGTGGGTTTATGTCAAAATTAAAATAAATTACATTGGGAGGGAAAATACCTAATGTTTCGGAAACTTTCTAACTTTCTTTTATACTGGAGATGTCAATTTCAAATTTCCTTGACTAGGCTGGCTCATTCCTGTAATGAGTTCATTAAAAACATCTGCCTAGGGAAATTGTATACAGTATAAATTTAATAAATAATTCCCACTGAGATCTATGTTTTTTCAGATGGGTTTTGTATATTGCATTAGGCCAGTTTGGTTTTAATTGAATAAAATCATTTAAATATATTGTTTACTACACTAGAAGCACTGATCTCTACCTGTTGGACATGCCCAAATCTATGTTTTAGGTTCTCTCTGTATGAGGTACCTTGTGGCAAAGTTGAATAAATGTGGACTGGTGGAAAGGTTTTCAGCTTCAGTGTTTTGTTTATTTAGAGGGAGGGTTTCAAAATATGTCATATAAAGTTAGTTTTGTTCCTGTTTCGAAGGAAATGGAATTAAGAAAATCTTCAGCTTTGGGATTTTTTGAATAAATTCTCACTCCTTTTTAAATGCTAAGTTGCTGGTTTGGGTTTATCAGTATTGTGAATTTTTTCCCCAGGTTCATTATGGCTTTACTACATATATAATATAAAAAGTATACAAAAATATCTGTACTTCATTAAAAAACAATACATAACTGAAAACACAGTTGATGGTGATAAAGATAATTAATAATTCAATGTTATATCATTTATGTGAAAATTTAATACAATTGATGGTGATAATTGAAATTCACCATTACTACCTTATTGAGGTGTGTACCATATTAAATTTAATACAATTTAAAAAAATGACTAGACAGTTATATAAGGACATTTTCCCTTGTTTGTAAACAAACAAAACACATAAATATAATATGATATGTCAACATCTTTCTTCCTAGTGTTATATTAAATATAACATAATATGATTACACATTTATATCCTCCATTTCTGGTGGCTCACAAATTGAACAAAACCTCTAATAAAACAGATAATCTATAAATATATACAAAACTTAAAATAGAAGGCTTTTTTTAAACTCTTATTATGTTTATGTCTGGAGGTGATGGCGCAGAACCTAGTGACATAGCTTAAATGATTTTTATGCTTTCTTTTCTCAAGAATCTAGGCATGTGACAATTGAAAGTTAAACAAGTCATTTTTAAAACAAAAGCCGTTCTAGTGTTGCTTCCCAAACACCAAGTTCTTTCTTTTAGGTTTTCTGTTTAAAGTAATTTTTAACTTTGTTGTTTCAGTTGACACAACCAAAATAATAAATATAAAATCAAAATAATTAGGGTTTCTATATTTTTCTTTATGATTTGCAACAATGTATCTGTCTTTCTGTTCAATGAATTATAGTAATGTACAGTGTTCAATGAAACTTAAAAAGTAGATTAGTCATGGCATCTTCTAATTGCTTGGTAAGTATGGGCTACCAATGCTTTGTGGGTTAAGTTCGGAACACATTTTAAAGATTTGTAATCATGACTCATACTTGCCGCATTGGATGGAGATTGCAATGGGGGGATGATCACACCCTTACAAATGTTCCCTGTTACCATTATATCACCATCTCTTGGATTGGATTATGGTTTCAATCTTTGGCGAATAAACTATTTTATTACATATTAAATTTACTACTATAGTAGGGAAATTGTTAAGCACCCAAAGATGCATAATTTTAATATGGGAATTTAGTTTATGTTAAATTTTACAGCTAGATAGTGTTTCAGTGTTATCTTTTTTGGCATCTAATTGCTTCACTTATGCCCAATATGGCAGTGGTAAATGAAATTGAAATATAGGTGTCCACTGTTTTATAAACAATTTTCAACGTTTTTACCTTGGGAATCTATCTATTTTGCAGTTTCGATCTGTTAAAAATGTCCAATTCACTCTTATCTCTTTGCAGAGTTATGGTATGTGGGTGCTTATTTGAAGTTAAACTAGGGTGAGCATTGCGAAGCAAAGTGATGTTTCTGTGGACATGCCACACTCAAATGAATCTTACTTTTTCTGTTCAGGAAACTGAGACATTCAGATACACTGCAAATTCAGTGTACCTATGTACGCTGTCCTTGTAAGATCTGAGTTTTGGTAGAAGTATCGCTGTAGGTAGGACAGCTATTATCAGTTAAATTGGAATTTCATCACATGTCCATTATTTCTAGAAATTGCTTTTGTTTGAAGGTTGTAAGGACCATTCTTTAATTTGATTAATGCGTTTTATATTTTATTAAAATCTTGTTATAAGATTGTGTATGGTTATTTCAAACATTTTGTTATATGGTACTTGTATTGGGGTTGGTATAGATATCAGATCATTACTCCAGATGTGATTTAAATGTCGACTCTGTTGGAAAAATAAATGAGGATTGACTCAATGGATATAAATGTTTTTATCAATATCTGACATAATCACACTTGATGTCAATGCGAGAGGTTGCTCTGATGTATTCAATGTCATTAACTTTTTTCTGTACATAATCACACTTGATGTCAATGCGAGAGGTTGCTCTGATGTATTCAATGTCATTAACTTTTTTCTGTACATAATCACACTTGATGTCAATGCGAGAGGTTGCTCTGATGTATTCTATGTCATTAACTTTTTTCTGTCTTTTCCTATAGGTAACTAGAGCTTAAGGGGCCTTTTTCTATTTTTAGAAATTTCTGTATTGCAATTTCAATGATTATCTTGAATTGAAGTGGCTGGGTCTTGGAACTGCTGCTCCACAATCCTAGAACTCTTCTCACCTTCAAGGCTTGGGATTTGTTGACAAAAAGGTGAATGTGGGGTTTCATCAATAGATTGAGGGTTTAAGGCCAATTAATGAGAGTGGGTAGTCTCTTGCCAATTAAAATGCAGCATGACTACAACAATCAACAACTATACCCAATGTAACTCTTTACCCTAACATTTGTCACTAGGTCAAGACAAATTAGTTGCATCTAACTTCTTATATAGTTGATAAAACACCTTGCATATGCAGCTATATATAATACTAGTATCTAATCCACATGGATGGTTTCATTAAACATTACATATGTACACAGTGGCAAGGTGCAAACATGCACGGCATGATTCTCTAATGATATAGTTAATTGGGTTTGCTTGAGATTGATCCTTGGTTTGTAATATTAAATCATGAGCATGTATAGATCCTAATCTACCCTTTACAAGGACATAGGGATTGATTTAAATGAAAAATGATTTACCCATCATTAATATGGATTGATGCCTACTCCATTGGGTAATTGAGTCATGAATAACATGAAGGAAGAAGATTGATTTGATAGAACCAGATATGCATTTGCATACAAATCAAATATTACATTCCATTCAATAGACATTCTTGATAATCCATCTTTAAAGCTACAATAATCCATGTGAAACAAAAAAACCATAACAAAGACTTTGCAGTGTATTAGATGTCACATACATGGTGAGAGGAAATGCACAATTGTGACTGCATTTTCCTAAATATTAACAAACTACCATGGAGACATATTAGTGCATAGAGATTTGCATTACAAACCCTTCCTACGTTTTATAGAATGCGTTTCATCATTTGCAGCTTAGACTTTCAATGTTTGATGCCCTAGAATTGATTGTAGATGTTACCAAACCAAAAAATTGGCTCAGCGACCAACTATTTGAATGGAAAACAAATTGCTATTCATAAATCTTCTACTTATTTGCCTAATATGCTTGCCAAACTCGAGGAAAAAGAGGGAATTGTAGACTTGGCCTGTGGGAGTTGTCCAAATTGTGGTTGTTGTGTGTGGGATTTGTCCAATCTTGTGGCACCTTCAAAATGAATGGATGCGATCCATACATTTGGGTGGGAAGAACTCCAACAAACACAATAAATGCCAGCCATGTCACTCTTGCTGTTTGCAACGTATCTGCACTTGAAATTGTGCCATTAGGTTTGAATAGAGGTTTTTGAGCGCGAATGGTTGAACTTGTGGTTGTAGGGTTAAATTTGAGCATTAAGGCGTGATGGATATGAGCTATGAAGTTAGGTAAAATGCCTTGTCGAGGGTTTTGGGGTAGATTCAGTAGGAGAAATGTGAGAAAAATTGGCGGGAGTTGGTTGGTAGGAGGAAACAAGGAATTGAAACTAGTTTGGAAGTGCTAGGCTCTTTTGGGGGTTTGGGCTCCAAGGAAAGAATGGGAAACTAGTAAATGAAATTGGGTTGGGGACTAGGATTTGGAGTGGACAAGGGAGTTGGAGGAAAAGGCACTAGGGTCAAGGGGAGAAATTGGAACAAGAATAGATGCACAAGGGATAAAGAAGGGAAAGGTTGAGGGTTGGGTCTTAGAGGGACCATGGCCTTGGGAGGTTGGGGAGAGGAGAGCCTATGGGGATCAGGTCATCAAAGGGAATGGGGAGTTTGGGAATAGCTTGGAGGTGAAAGGTTCACTTGGAGGCTCAGAATCCAAAGCGAACATAGGTGATTGGAGATTGAGCCTCAAAAAGGAAAAGGTATTTGGGAAAAGGGATGGAGCAAGCATTGAGTTGAGGGGACAACACTTGGGATTGGGACTAGGATGGGAAAGGTGACCAAGACCAAGGAGAGAGCAAGGATAGGGAAGTTGTGCAGTTTGGGGTATGGGGTGGACTTGACACTAGGGATCTAGTGCCAAGGTTTGGTGTTCTCTTGGAGATCTAGTCTTTGGGGGGACAAAAGATAAATAGGGTCAAGATTAGAGGTTCTGAGGAGTTTCGAAACTTTGGGACATAAGATAGTGAGGACTGAGGCATTGGGGGGAATGGGGATCTTGAGACTTAGCCTCTTGGTCCTAGTTCCTCTTGGGTTTTGCACTTGGTGAAATGAATGGGAGATAGTGCAATGGGATGGAGCTTTGGATGGGCTTGGCACCAAGGTATTGAGTGCCAAGGTCTGAGGTCCATTTACAAGCTCGAGGTCTAGCGGGGAAGAGAGGAGAGTGGGCCAATGTAGAAGGGTGGGGATTAAGATTTTGAGGAGATCTAGTGCCAAGGTTTGGTGTTCTCTTGGAGGTCTAGGCTTTGGGGGGGACAAAAGATAAAGAGGGTCGAGATTAGGGGTTTTGAAGAGTTTCAAAACTTTGGGACATAAGACAGCGAGGATTGGGCTTTGGGGGGAACGAGGACCTTGAGACTTAGCCTCTTGGTCCTAGTTCCTCTTGGGTTTTGCACTTGTTGAAATGAATGGGAGATAATGCAGGGGGATGGAGCTCTGGATGGGCTTGGCACCAAGGTATTGAGTGCAGTGCCAAGGTGTAAGGATTGTGACTCAACACAGTCTCACAAAACAATAGTAACCCACTCATGATCTCATAAACACGAAATAAAAATGATACAACTTCATAAGTAATAATTATCATAACACATCCTCATATGTGTAAATGCATAATCTAGGTAAAAGCACATAATATATTATAAACAAAAATACAACTTTGGCTCTCATGCCATGAAGTCAAATAATGATACAATCTGGAAGCACAAATACAATCAATTATACAAGAATAGTGAGGAATATACAATATAATCTCCGACTGCCATCAACCCTCACAGTCATCCGCGAGTCAAGAGACGAGAACATGGCTCAGGTGCTTTTCTGCCCAACCACGAAGCATACGTTTCCTCAGATTTCTTCTTAACACGAAGAATACCTGACCTTGCACAGAGTACCTAACAACATGGAAATAAAAAGGAGGGAATCCCGGTGCAAGCTTGATGTATATACATCTAAGTTACCGGTTCGGGTTCGGGGACGGGTTCGGGTACGAGAACCCGGTACGTGGGTACGGGCAAAATTTTTTTAGGGGTTTGGGTACGTATGGGTATATATATATATATATATATATATATATATATATATATATATATATATAATTTAATATATTATAAATCTATATATTTGTATTATATATACAAAAAAATAAGAGAAATATAGAGAATTGTAAAACTAAATCATTTCATAGTATGATACTTGATCATTGATCAATGTCAAATGCCAAAGATAAATATTAAATGCCAATTGATAGTTGAAAAATATTCAAATAAAATTACTGAATTACAAAATGTAGTTCATGAAACATTGAAACATGATTCAATGTTCATTGTTCATGTGCTCATCAATCATCAAAAGGATTGTCAGAATCATCATGACTTGGATTTTGAGTGGTTTCAACTTCAAAATCATCATCATTTGAACCCAAAGCGGATCCAACACCATGTGATATGTCATCAATATCACCCACATCATCCATAGTGGCTCTAGCAAGATCCTGAATGGTTGCATCCAAGTCAGTAGACTCGGGTGCTACATCCCAAAGCCTCGCTGCCCCCTGCCTGTATTGAGGATCCTTACGTGACAGAAGACGCAAATTGGAATGAATGTACACTAAGTCTTCAGCTCTTTTTGCAGCCAACCGGTTACGCTTCACTGAGTGGATAAAGGAGTATGTACTCCAATTCCGTTCAGCGGCAGAAGAGCTTGCAACCTGGAGAGAAAACCAACAAAATTAAAAATAAAATAAAATAATGCAAGATAAATTCAAGAATGTTAAGTGTTAAATTTTACAATACAAGTGGCAAAAAAAAAAACTTACTTGTGAGAGGATCTTGATTGCAAGAGGTTGGAGGTACATATAATCTTGACCATGGAGGTACCACCATGTAAGACCATCCATTTTGTATTGGTCTCTAGCAACAGAAGCATTATGATTTTTTGATTTTCCTGTGACAAACATTCCAAATTCTCTCATGACACTTGCATGCACTTCTGGATCACTGAACATTCTACTAAATGCCGTCTTATACCCATTAGCAACTTCACCATCTCTATATGGCGGTATTCTCCCTGGGATAGAAAGTATTTCAGTGGTATAGTACCTCGGAGATAGGGCATATGCAAGGAGGTGCAATGGAGTTGTCATCTTGTTCCAACGATGAAGAACAATTGCTTCCACCCTTTTGTACAAGGTGTCTTCAGGATCATTCTCTTTTTTTTGTATTTCTATTTTTATTTTTTCCAACATTGTGTCCATGCTATCATAGACATCCCCCAAGCATGGTTCATCTGTATCAGCAAACCGAAGCATAGACATGATAGGTTCGGTGAATTCCAATACATAATTCACACGATCCCACCAATCGTCATTCAAGATCAATGCCTTGACTTTTTGGGCCCTCTCTGAATTTGATTGCTTCCATATACTCCATTGGTTGCTAATAACCATTTGACTCAATGCATCTTTCACCTTCACAAGTCGTCTCAGAACAATTGTGTGAGATGCAAACCGGGTCTCGGCAACCTAAGAACATGTTAATAGTAAGTTAATAACACATTTAAAATATGTAAATAATGCAAAAAATTATTTTATTCAATTATGTAAAACATGACATAAATGATAAATGAAACTAAATAAATTAAATTTTAAAATTTACCTTCAACAATTCCAATGTTGAAAAAGTTCTGAAAATTGCTTGTGACATATGGTGGTTTGTCACAAACATCTGGATCTCCTCAGACTCCTGGTATATTTCTTTCACCCACTCTATTTGGGTGCCAATTGCTTGCATCACCAAATTGAGGGAGTGTACAGTGCACGGTGTCCAAAAGATGTGCTCATATCTGGCCTCTACCAAAGCACCTGCAGCCCTGCAAACTTTTGCATTGTCCGTAACTACTTGGACAACATTTTCACTACCCACCATCTCTATGGAGTCAATGAGAATCCTGGAAATGAACATTGCATCTTTCACTTCCCCTTCACAGTCAACCGCCCTCAAAAACATTGCCCCCTTGGGGGACACTGCAATAACATTAATCAATGGACGGTTTTTGCAATCTTTCCATCCATCGGAAACAATAGATACACCTGTTTCAACCCAAGAATCTCTAATTGGTTTTAGTTGGGCCTCTACATATTTCTTCTCTTTTTGCAATAAGGTGGTACGCACCTTTTCATACCCAGGACTTGTGAAATAAGGAGGTGCACTATTTATTGCTGACACCATGTCCTTCCAATATGGTGATCTCACCAAGTTGAATGGAAGACCATTGGCATAGAGGCAACGTGCAATTTTTTCTTCAGCAATATCTCTTGCCTCCATTTTAAATGCCTTCTCTAATGGACCTCTCTTGCGGGTGGTGTTTTCTGTTCTTCATCTTCTTCTTCCGTAGAGGGTATAGACAAGAAGGGATGTCTAGAGGGCCTAACTATCTGATGAGTGGGTAATGTTGTTTTTTTCTTTCCGGAACTATAACTAGTTTGTTTTCCTCTTGCAATGGAATTGTTAGCATCTTCTTGTTCTTTTATAAATGCTGCTATTTGTACAGCAGAAAACCCCTTCTTATCTGGACCCACACACATATTAATCCCTTTACCACCAGGGCCCATAAAATGAAGTTTCACTCGGTAGTAGGAGCTATTATATTGTACATTGCAAAAATTACACTTCCAAACAAACCCCCACCTCCAGGAATTTGTGAAATTCGTGTGGTATGTCTCCATAAAGGAGATCCTTTATCAATTTTGAACTTTTGGCTTCCATCCCCACCCACTGAACTTTGACTACTGGCCATTGTTGCAATCTCTAAAAAAAATGAAAAAAAAAAATATATATTTGAAAAACTTATTCACAAACTTGAAAAAATTCATCAAAAACTAAGAAACTTAAAAAAATTCATCAAAAGATTGAAGAATAGGGTTTAAATGCATACCTTGAACACTTAAATCTCCTTTGTAGAAGCTATTTGCCACTCCACAATCGATCTCCTTCAAATGCAATCACCTCCCTTCAAAATGCTAAGATGGACACAAAAAATGGAGAGAGCAAAATGAGAGGTAAAAATGAAATGTTTTAGTGTTGAAAGGCCTCATATTGGGTCGTTTTAGGGTTTTAAGGCAAAATAGAAATTAAAAAAATGTTTTTTTTTCACTTTTGGGCCCACTTTTTAGGTGCTGGGCCGTGGGTTCTCGGGGGTTCGCCCGGGTACGCGGCTGGTACCCCCGGGTCCGTGTACCCACGGGCATGGTACTCGCTGGGTACGCACAGGGTGCGTGCCCAGCCCTGTGGGTTCGCCCGGGTGCGCGCTTGCTATCACTTAAGTAGATTTAGAATTAAGCATTCGATACACATTACTCCTATCGAGTTTTGGCCATCAACCTTACCCTTTACCTTATACCAACTTCCACTTCATTCAAATTTTTCTTCTCTCCAATCTTTGAAAGCTTGAAGAATCCTTAGAGATATTGGATGTTTGGGTTCACTCTTACTGGTTATCTCTTACTTACCTTTTGACAAGGCATAAACCATCCTTCCAATCTGTGATCCTCAAACCCTTTCGAGTATCAGCATTCAGGTTTCCATCATACTTCTTTTTTAACTTTATGTTAAGGAATAAGCCTTAATGTCATCCTCCAATTCCCAACAAGGTAAGGCGTAATCCTCCTTACCAATGCCTGGCGCTCGAAACCTTTCGAACTTCCCACTTTCTATCTTCTTTTCTTTGTGCATTTGGAATGAGATATGATTGAAGTCTGAAGTTTGAAAACTTGCAATGTAATTTACTCCTTAAGCCTAAAGTTCAAAACCCAATCAAACTTAACATAAACGGTCTAAACTCCTTCCTTTTCTAGCGAGTCATATGAGGTAAGTCTGAGGCCTGATGCTCAAACTTCTGAAATTCTTCAAGAATTGCTTCAATGATTCTAACAATATTCCTTTTTTACATCCTTATGATGCCCCTTTTGAAATCAATGAGCCAACAATCTCCCAATTAGATATCACTCAAATATCCTTTGACATCAATGACAATTTGTTGAACACCTAGAATATTGAGAGGGGGGTGAATCAATATTCTTAATAACTTAAACATTCATTCAATGCATCACATTAATCTTGCAGTAATGGAAAGAAACATAGAAAGAATGCATCACATCAAAGAGTACAAGAATACCATATTTACATGGAAAACCCAAAAAGGGAAAACCACGGTGAGGATTAGCTCACAATATAGATATTGTAATTGATTACAATGTTTGATACAATTGGTGGACTCACTATCCAAAATAAGAAAGGCTCATTATCGGTGGTTCATTGCCAAAGGGATCTTTTCTCATAATAGAAAGAGATAAAAGAAAGGTGGCTCGCTACCAGATATGAACTACTAATAATGTATATAACTTATGTTGAAGATATAATTCCACTGAGTCTTAGAATAATGACTTAACACACTTCATTCTTCACCTATAAAACAATTCACACTTATCTGCTCTAAAATTTGCACACACTTAATTATCTTCCTTACATCTTCACACAAGGAATTAACCTTTTATATATGCTACAACCAACCAAAACATAAATTAGGCCAGCCTAAAACATGTATCATGTAATACTTCATCCTGTCAGCTCAAAACTCAATTATACATGCCTTGCAAAGGGAAAAAACACATATAACACATTAAGATAGGTTGACATGACCTATAATTATTCCCATAATTCTGCTTCAACCTCTACTCATCTCTGTGCAACCCAAAATGCTTAGGTTGGCACCATTAGTGAAGTAAAAATAGAACAAACTATCTATTCACTCACATATTGACACATGAAAAACCAAAACACTTTCCACTTGGAGAAAACATACTACAACCATTGTTAATTTTTTTTACAAATCCACATACCAATATGTTCTTCTACAGTGGAATTCAGAGCATTCCAATCATACTCTCTATCACAGTTACACTGGTATTTCCTAATCGATACTCTGTCTCTATTATCTTTAATTGTGAAAGACATTATATCATGAAACTTTAGATTTAGAGTCTTTCAACATACACCATCATTAATTCAAAACCACATAACCAAATTCTTCATGGAAAAGCAATGCGTACTAAAAGACTAGTTCTCTAAAAATTGGAACTGTATTCCAAACTTAGGCAATTATTCAAATCATCTGGTCTTCTCTGGATGAACACTTCTACATCTATTCAATTGGTTATCATTAGTGACATCAAGCGCATACTCAAACCATGCATTCTCATAATAGAAGTTTGGAAAATTATTCCATACATCCAACTTCTTCTCTTCTAGGCTCTCACATTTTGGTTTCAACTCAAAACATCTCCAGTGAGCTCACTAACCCAATATTATCCCAACTTTGAGTGATCATATTCTTTTATTTTCACATGAATGTACATTCGTACATCTTCAATATGCATTACACCATAAGGAAATATTGAAAATACACCTTCCAGATCCGTTTCCATGAATTTGAAGGGGTGTTTTTTGAACTTAGGTCTTGACCATTCCAAGACATCAATTACTTGAGGGGTAAACATTGTGAACCACTTCTGAAACTAGGGTTTCAAAAGGAAATGATAAATATAATTCTTTTATCAGTGGAGTTTTGTACAACAATTTGAAATCACTTCACTTCACATTTTCTTTACTTCTTCACTCTTCAAATGATCGATTAAAAATAAAATTTCCATATGTGAAAACACATATAAAACACTTTTCCAAAGAATGAAGTGCATTGATTATAGTAAATAATGTTAGGTCAAAAAGTTGACAAACCTTAACTGTGTAGTCACAGTCACTTTCAATCACTCTACAAATCTTTGCAACAATAAGTTTCATATCAAAAATTCCATCAGTAGATCTGCCATGTTGATCTACACATATACCAGTGTGCTGAGAACTCAACACCACAACTTTGGTGAGGGATTAGGGATCTGCTTAAACTCCCCATAAGCCAAAGCTCTTCAATTATATTCTAGAGGAAACATCTACACCATGGACTCATCCTTCACTTCTTTCTTTTTCTAGATCTTGTTCATTTCCTTCTTCATCTCCATCAGATCCATGTTCTTTGCCATATCAACCTTCTTTTGTTAGACAAAGGGTTTCTCATTCTTGCTTCTACAAAACTTTTCCATGTGTACTAGTTTTTTGCATTTGTGATATATGCCACATTTTTGAACAAGCTTACTTCCACCCATTCTACATTTGCATTCATTAGATTTATGCTCAAATCCATTGCATGTATAACATTAGCCATTGAAATATTAAAACCTAGTATCATTAGTCATTCATCATCTAATTTCTACATTCACTAGCTCTATGACCAAATCTATTGCATGTATAAAACTGACCAAGAAATGATTGAAATTCTGATTCATTCTGCTTCTACATTCTATAGCTTTATGTCCAAACTTATTGCAGTAATAACAATAACTATTAAAATATGGGAACCTTTTTGCATTTGGTTGTTTGATAGGTGGTCTCTTGATGTCTTTCTTCTACTTCTAGACTTTTCTAAAATTTCCCTTCTTGTCATCTTTCTTTTTGACATTGTTTGGAGTCTAATCTACCTTTGAACTTTCACCTTTCTCAAACCCTTTAAATACTTCTTTTTCCTTAGAACCCTTTTGTCCAATAATAATCTCATCAAGCAGGGTAGATCTCTTCTTGAATCCTTTCTTTCTCTAGATCTGATCTCAAAGTAACAATCTCTTGTTCAAAATTTGAACATTCTTTAGATTTATTTTTTAGTTTGACATTTAGGCAGTCTTCAACTCTTTTACCTTCTTCAACTTGCTCTTTCAGATTGGTGATAGTCTCATTTGATTTCTTGAGTTGCTCATTTGTTTCTTTGTCTTTCTATAACTTTTTTGAGTTTTTCTCTCAACTTCTTGATGCACACATTTTCTTCACCAAAATCCTTTTTTAGATCTATGTTCTTAGCTTTTGCTTTATCCAAATCATCAAGAGTTGATTTGAGTTCTTCCGTGTCCACTATGCAATCTTCTCCAGTAAATCCTTCAGGGATAATCTCTTATAGAGGAATATGATAATTCCTTGTATCCATGTGTTCAACTCCAAGATCTACATTAGCAACCAAGACAATTGAATGAACCAAACTCTAATACCAATTATTGAACACCTGAAATACTGAGAGGGGGGGTGAATCCATATTATTAATAACTTGAACATTTGTTCAATGTGTCACATTAATATTGAAGTAATGGAAAGGAACATAGAATTCACCACATCAAAAGACACAAGAACACCAGATTTATGTGGAAAATCCAAAAATGGAAAAACCATGGTGAGGATTAGCTCACAATGTAGATATTATAATCGATCACAAAGTTTGATACAATTGGTGGACTCACTGTCCAAAAGAAGAAAGGCTCACTATCGGTGGCTCACTACTTGGAATAGAAAGAGAGAAGAAAGGTGGCTCACTACTAGATATGAACTACTAATACTACATCTAACTTATGCTAAAGATATAGGTTCATTAAAGCTCAGAATATCGACTTAACACACTTCATTCTTCACCTCTAAAACAATTCACACTTCTTTGATCTGAAATTCAAACACACTTAATTATCTCACTTCCCTTACATCTTCACATAAGGAATTAACCTTGTATATATAGCACAACCAACCAAAACATAAATTGGGTTGGCCTAAAAAATGTATCATGTAATACTTCATCTTGTTGGCTCAAAACTCAATCATACATGCCTTGTGAGGGGAACCAAAGCATATAACACATTAATATAGGTTGAAATTACCTATAATTATTCCCATAATTCCACTTCAACCTCTACTCATCTTTGTGCAAACCAAAATAATTAGGTCGGCACCACTAGTGAAGTAACAATAGAATGAACCATCTATTCACTCACATCTTGACACACGAACAACCAAAACACTTGCCATTTGGAGAAAACATACTACAAAAATCCTCAAACACTTCTAAAAATCTGCATACCAAAATGTTCATCTGTAGTGGAATACAGAGCATTCCAATCATACACTCTATGATAGTTACACTGATATTTCCAAACTAATACTTTGTCACTATTATATTTAATTGTGAAAGACATTAGATCATGAAACTTTGGTTTTAGAGTCTTCCAACATACACCATCATTACCTCAAAACTACATAACCAAATTCTTCATGGTGGAGCATTGCGGACCAAAAGACTAGTTCTCTAAACATTGGAACTGCATTGCAAACTTAGGAAATTATCCAAATCATCTAGTCTTCTTTGGACCAACACTTCTACATATATTCAATTGGTTATCATCAGTGAAAACACCATATATTTCTATGCTTATCAATCTTCATCAATCTCCCTACTCAACTATCTCTTCACACTATACATGAATGACAACATCTATAGCACACACAAGCTTCCATACATATCCAACCATCTCCATACTATTGACATCAATGACAACACTTGTAGCATACTTGTAACACAATCATATTGCCAACAATATCCCCCTTTATTATCGATGGAAAAACTAAATTGTTTGCACGTAAAAATGTAGGCTCAACTTGTTCGTAGAATTGTATCTTTTGATGAATTTTGAATTGAAGCTTCTCACAACATCCTTTCTCAATCTCCCCCTTAGGAACTAAACCACTTGTAGTCACAACTCCCCTTTTGACTAACTTGGAGTCACAACTCCCCCTTTGACTAACTTGTAGTCACAACTCCCCCTTTGATTAACTTCCAGAGTATCAAGATAATTTGTCTCTTCCTCCCCCTTAGCAGTCAGAGCTCAATTTCTAGAGCATTTGGACTTCATCTCCCCCTTTGACATCAATGGAAAAGGGACTTTCCAAGACACTATTTCCTTCTTTAGTCAAAATTTTCTCCCCTTTATCAAATAAAGGAGTGTGTCCATGATATTTGCAACCATCAAGTCATTAGAAATTTATAAAACCAATCATACCTGACTTTCCTTCTCTCTTTCTTCCAGGGATGAATAAATATTTAGTGAATCTCCCCCTGGACCCATGCTCTATCACTAAGAATTAGTGATGTGAGGTAGGAGCAACCACTCCCAATTTTTTCAAGTATTCAAATTGCTCTTTGGGAAGAGGCTTAGTGAATATGTCTACAACTTGATCCTTGGTTGGCACATATTCCATGGTGACTCATTGATCTGTAACCTTTTCTCTTAAGAAGCGATACTTGCTTGAAATGTGCTTGTTCCTAGAATGCACCACTGGATTCCTTGATATATTTATAACACTTGAATTGCCACAAATAATAGAGATAGGTTCTTTGTATTCTACCTTGATGTGTTTAAGTGTTTACTTCATCCACAACACTTGAGTGCAACATGCCACTATTGCAACATAATCCGCTTCAACTGTTGAAAGAGTAATTGACTCTTTATTTTTTCTTAGCTATGAAACAAGTTTGTTTCTAAGGAAGAATGCACCACCACTAGTTCTTCTTCTGTCATCAACACTTCTAGCCCAATAAACATTTGTATATGTTGTCAAAGTGAAATATTCACCTTTGGGATACCAAAGTCCATATTCAATAATGCTTTTGATATATCTAAAAATTATTTTGATTACATTAACATGAGACTCTTTAGGAGCAACTTGGAATCTTGCAACCATACACACTACTTGCATGATATGAGGTCTTGATGTAGTTAGTTATAGCAAGCTACCTATCATTGATATATATATGGTCTAATTTGCATCTAGGGAGTCATCTATCTTGCTCAACTTGAATCCAGTTACCATGTGAGTACCAACTAGATTTCTATCTTCCATTCCAAACTTCTTGAGCATCTCCTTAGCATAATTTGTTTGAGATATGAATATACATTCATTAGTTTGTGCTATTTATAGACCAAGGAAGAAAGAAATTTCTCCAAGCATTGACATCTCAAATTCACTTTGCATTTGAGTAGCAAATCCCTTGCACATTTTGTCATAGCTTCCACCAAAAATGATGTCATATACATACATAACAATAATTATCATATGCTCACCTTTAGATTTGAAGTACAATTTGCTATCTGCACATCCTTTATTGAATCCATGTTTTTGTAGATATTTGTCTAATCTTGAATACCATGCTCTAGGTTCCTGTTTTAGACCATACAAATATTTCTTTAGTTTGCAAACATAATCTTCTTCTTCTAATAGCTAAAAAACTTTAGGTTGTTCTTTGTAAACTCCTTCTTCTAGGTTTCCATTTAATAAAGCAGACTTAACATCCATTTGATAGACTTTGAACTTCTTATAAATAGAGAATGCTAGAAACATTCTTATAGTTTCCAATCTAGGAACAAGAGAAAATGCTTCTTCAAAATATATACCTTCAACTTGTGCATATCCTTTGCATACCAATCTTTCCTTATTTATTACAAAAACTCTATCTTCATTGAGCTTGTTTCTAAAAACCCACTTTGTACCTATAACATTCTTATTTAGGGGTCTTGGAAGCAATTACCAAGTTTTGTTCTTTTCAATTTGGCTCAGTTATTCTTTTATTTCCTTTATCCAGCTCTCATTCTTGCTAGCTTCAACATAGCTCTTAGGATCTATTTGATACATGAGAAAAAAAATTACTTGCTCTTTATTCTTTGCAGCTTTTCTCCTTATTTGAACTCCTTCATCTATATTTCCAATAATTTATTCTACAGGATGATCCTTTTAAACATATCTTGTAGGTGCCTTCTCATTTTCTTCTTCAGGATATTCATCAACAACTTCTTCAGACTTTGATTCAAATTCATACATGTCTCTATGAGGTTTAACATGTTTCAAATCTTCATCAACCTCAACATTGATACTCTACAATTTTGTGCAACCTTTTGATGTAACATTTGTAGGCTTCACTTTGGGTGGGATATCCAAGAAATATTCCTTCATCACATCTTGAGTCAAAGATTTCTAAGTTTTCTTCTTCTCTCTCGATGCAACACTTTCTACCAAACACTTTAAAGTATTTTAAAAAAGTAGGTTTTCCATACAACTCATAGGGGGTCTTCTCACTGTTTACCTTGAATTGCACTCTATTCAAGGTATATACTGCTATATGTACTACTTCCCTCTAGTAAAAATCATGTAACTTGTCCTCATTTAGCATTGTCCTGACCATTTCTTTGACTATTTTGTTCTTTCTCTCAACAACTCCATTCTGCCGTGGAGTTCTTGTTGCATAATATTGTCTTTTAATTCCATTTTTCTCACAATATTTTATGAATTCATTTGATATGAATTCTCCACCTCTATTAGATCTTAGACATTTGATCCTTCATCCAATTTCTTTTTCAACCTTGGCTCTAAAGATTTTGAATCTTTCAAGTTCCCGAGACTTATCCTTCAAAAATGTCACCCATGTCATTCTTGAATAGTAATATATTAGTAACATGAAGTACCTTTCTCCTTTCAATCCTTTTGTCCTTGTGATGCCACAAAGATTAGTAAGTACCAACTTTGAGGGATTTGTAGTTGCACACTCTTTTATTTAAAATTTGACCCTTGTTTTCTTTCCTTGTTGACATTCCTTGCCAGTGGTGTTTGTAGGTTTGGTTATCTTAGGCATGTGTCTCAAAAGCTTCCTTGAGCTCACTTTTACCAAATTGTCAAAATTGACTGACCCATTCTCATATGCCATAACCAAATCTTATATATCTATCCTATCATGCAACTTTAACCATTCACTTCACTGAGATTGTAGATATTACTTTCATTTCTTGTGCCTTCTGTAACTAATCTCCTTGATTTTCTTATCTTGCATCCTCTACATTAAATGAAATTTTATACCCATTGTCACACATTTGACTGACACTTAGCAGATTGTGCTTTTATCCTTCAACATAAAGGACATCATGTGTAGGAAATCTTCCATCTATGATCAGAGTTCCTTTATCATAGATCTTAACTGTAGAGTTATCTCCCAAACTCAAAACCTTCCTTACACTTTCTGAGTTTGATAAATTTTCTCTTATCACCAATAATGTGCTTAGAGAAACCCCTATCTATTACCCAAAAATTCTACTTTTTGGCATGGAGTGCAGTTTGAGCTATCATAGATTGTGTAGACTTCTACTCTTTCTCTTTCCAAACCTTCTTAGGCTTCTTTCCTATCTTATTATTCTCCTTTTTAGGGTCTTGTGATCCTTTGTTCACACTAAGAGACATCTTTTCCTTTTACTTTGTACTTTTGGTCTTACAAAGTTTTCTCTACATTGCTTAGCTATGTGACCAAAATTATTGCAGTTATAGCATATCACATATATGTCTACCAAAGGAGAAAATGCATTTGTACTCACAAAATTTGTTCTCCTTGTAGGTACAAATCTACATTCACTAGCCCTTTGACCAAACTGATTACATGTATATTAGTAACCATAGAAAAATGAGGAGTACCTGGTCATAACATTTCTTTGTGTAGGGTGAGGAGGTCTTCTTTGATTTGATTTCATCAAATCTCTCACTCTTATGAAACTGTCTACATCAGCTTCCTTTGTTTTCCACTTCTTTTTCAAGTCTTCAGAGACTAACTTGTTATCCTTCTTGTCTTTTGCAACATTCCTTTCTCCTTCTAGTTTCTTCACCTGAATTGTGTTTTAGTCAGAATTTTCATTTTCAGAGGCATTATTTTTGCAAGCCTTTTCATTCTTAGTACCTATATTTTCTTCGTCTTTAAACTTATCATATAAATTTGCAAATGCACTGGTAGTGGAACCCTTTTTCAAGTCCAAGACCATATTTTTCTTTTGAGGGCTTTTGTGAGTTAATCATCTCATCAAGAATATTTGAGCCTCCTTTTAGCTTCAAACCTTTGTTAAATTGTTCATTAGCCTTTTTTAAATTCTTTCTCAAAGCCATGTTTTTTGCTTCCAGTTTCATGCATTCATCAAATTTAGACTACAGTTCAAATTTGACTACATCTTCTATCCTCGTGGCTTCTTCAACCCAAGTCTTTAGGCTAACTATCATTTGGTTAGATTCCTCAAGGATTTTAGACATTTTTTCAATATCTTTATGTGAAAACTTCTTTTATTTTTTGTTCTCCTTTCTCAAGCTATCAATCTCATCTAGAGCATGTTGAAATAATATTCCACTCAGCTCCCTTCGGGTCCCCTTTTTTTTGCATGTTCATGATGTGCATCCCTCGCTTCGCAACTTTGGCAAGCGGCTCCCCTTTTGGCTCTTGCGATGCTGCGCTGAGCGCCCACGTGTCACGCCTGCGGGGTTTTTCATTTTCTGTTGCTTTATGTTTACCACGGGATGCGAAGCAGGGCCCACATCTCTATACGTGGCGGTGTAGCGCAATCTTTCTCTAGCAGGAGTAGAGTATGCTGCGGCGGGCTGCGAAGGACTTCTATTGGCCTTCTTTATTTCCTGGCGGGGCCCACCCTCGCTCACGTGTCAGCGGTTCGCGGCTTTTAAAACAACTGCAGGGACGAGAGCACCACGGGCTGCGAAACGCGGCCACGCGTCTTTCGCCCCCTTTTCATGCGGCCTTTCCCCGTTTTCAAAGTAGCCTCCGTCCCCTGAACACGTGTCACTTCTCCGCAAGCTCCCGGTCACTGGAGAAGGAGTTTTCATTCGGGCCGCGGTTTGCTGCCACGTGCCTTACATCGATTATCAAAGCAAGCTGTGAGATGGCCGAGCGGGATGGTGTCATTGACTGCTGCTCGCCATGGTTCTCTAAGGCGGTGGACGACACTCGTCGCTTCGAAGCCTGGTTGGGACCACTGCCATCATTCCAAAAGGGCACGCCTGTAACTAACCAACTGGATGCTGTGCCCTGGTTGGCTGCTCTCATAACGGCATTGGGAATATTCTTATCCGGGCATCATTACGAGGGATTGTGGAATCATTCTGTTACAACTCTCCAGGCGGTGGGATTTTGCTCTCCGGCTATATATACTCCCTCTGTTGAGGGAAAATGGTCCAAGATTTGACAGGAAGAATACTGGTTTTAGCAAGAGACGCCAGGCCTCTTTTGCATGTTTATTTGCAAGATACTTTCAGACTGTGCCTATTGTTCGGCCTTTCTGCTTTTTATGTCTTGATTAAACTGTGAACTGTGCTTTTTATTGTCTTAAGCATTTCATTTGAGGAGACTTCTATATATTGAACACAAACTTGCTGGTCTAAATCATGTCTTAATGACTCTTCTTAGCAGTAAGAATGTATGCGATACTGTTTTATGTCAATTGAATGAACTGTTTATGCTATTGCTTTAAGCTTCCGGTGTTTTGGAACATATCAGTAACATTCAGGCCCTTGAGTCTATGATTTATCATGCCTATCAAAAAGCTTTGGCGCATCGCCTTAGATTAATATTTGTTTCATTATATCTGCTTCCTTTTCCCTTTCCAAAAACCATTATATAGAAGAAGCCGGCTTCTTTAAAATCCGGAGGTCACTCAGTTTGGCGCAAAGGGGTCCCCCTTGAACTGAGTTTCCCATAAAGGCACTGTTATCCCGTCAATTTTTGGCGTCAACAGTTTGTCCTTTTTTCTGGCACGCCCGGTGGGACCCAAACTAATGAAATCGTCTTCTAAAAGGGTGTATGAGCCATCGGCCTGTAACTAGATCCCAAACTGCAAGTAACCCAGGTTTACTAGTGCCTCCATCCAGGACAGTCCAGGCCGCAAATCAGTTAGTAACCGTTCCATTCCCACCACCCTTTCCTCTCACCATGTTGCCGGCCGCGAACAGAAATTATGTAGCATGGGATGCTGGGAGTCCCCTTGTAGCTCCGGTAGCACCTGCTGTTTGGGGTGCCATACCGGTTTCGGCCCTGAAAGCTCTTCCCAAATTCGCCGGAGATAACACAAAAACGCCAGCAGAGCATTTGCAGGATGTAGCGGATGTATGCCTAGTACATGGTATCACGGCGCAGAATGTAGCCCTGAGGCTCCTTGCTGCGTCCTTCAAAGGCAAGGCCCTGGAGTGGTACCGAACACTGACTCCTAATACCATTCGCACTTGGGATGACCTCGGAGATCCATTCTATGAAAGATTTTCAAATGACGGAGATCGTTCTTCGCTATATTATCAGTTATCCGTCATCAAACGAGCACCCCAGGAGGCTCTGACGGACTTCAATGCCCGATTTCACTCGAGTTGGCGGAGGATTCCCGTGACCATCCGCCCTACCCCAGATTTGGCGTTCATGTTCTATCTGAAGTCCATCAATCCCGACATTTCTATGATGATCAAGTCTCTGGGAGGAGCTACTCTACCAGATGCATATGCCACCGCTATCAAAGCAGAAAATCACTTGATAGACTGCGGAAAATTGCCTCCTCGACCTGTTATGCCGATATTTCCTGAGATATCAAACGTGGCACAAGAGGTGGCGTCGACCAGTGCGCCAGCGACTCCCCAGTCAGCGTACTCATATACAGCCGCTCCTGAAAACTTGGCCTCTACATCAAGTTCTCCGAAGAATGAAATGGGCGACCTCAAGGAGATGCTACGGACTATGGCGAATGATATAACAACACTCAAGCGGAATCAAGCAATGCCTCCGCGGCCTGCGTATCAGAACTACCAAGGTGGGCGGCCTACCTATCAGCAGAATCAATATCAGAATGCGCATCGCACTAACTCACCAACGGCGGCTGCCAACCAAATAGTTCCGGTGCCTACGCCACTGGCAGGAGCGTCGCCAAGCTCTAGCAGAGAATTAACCGCGGGACAAAATAATCTTATTGATGACATCAATCCATGGTGCTTCCCTTGCAACGATGCGCATATGCCCCGAAATTGTCCGCGTGGCAACTTACAACAAAGGATAGCAGAGCAACGTAGTCAAGGGATTGCGACAGAGAGCGAAGAATACGGATATGCCCCGGCAATGGAGAACGCGGTCCTTACCGCGCAAATACAAGGAATGTCCCTGGAGCAAGAGTCCGACATTGTTCCTGATCATGCGCTCTTCTCATGGATGGAAGACGAGGAAACGGTGTTTGCGAATGACACGTCCACTGCCGAAACGCCGCGGGTAAAGTCTGACTATAATACACGCTCCAAGAGAAGATTCACCGGTGAGGCCGTGGTTTCACTTTCGGACAATCTGCAGTGCAAGGACGTTTCGGATCAAATTCCTGGTGGCCGACCGAATCCTTGTCTCCTCAACGGCGGAAGGAAATTATTATGACAAAAGCCAAGGAGCAGAAATCTCCGAGCTCCTCATCTCTTAATGTGGTGGAGCAGTTGAAGAAATCACCTGCTAATATGTCTTTATGGGACATTCTAGCTATCCCGGAGCAGAAGACCATACTCCAAAAAGCGCTTCAGCAACAGATGGACCCAACACTAACCGAGCCTTTGGCCAGTACCGAGGCGGTTTATCAAATGCCACCAACTAAGGTTGTCGCAAACAAAGCGATGGAATCCCCTGCGGAAGGCGGAGGTAGGCCAAAACCTCAACCCTTCTTCTTAACTCTCATTATAGGGGAGAAACTATTACACAACGCTATGATTGATTCTGGCGCTAGTACCACGGTTATGCCAAAACTAATAGCCGAAGCCTTGGGACTCAGCTACGAACCTATGAAGAAAGGGGTGATGCAGCTAGATGGAAATAAGGTTGATACTGTGGGTGTCATCAAAGCACTTCCGTTGACTCTATTTGCCTGCCCGAGTATCACGGTCCCGCAAGATACAGTGATCATAGATGTTCCGCCAATGTTTGGTCTTTGCCTTTCTCGAGAGTTTACTTCAAAGGTGGGCGGCTATTTGTCTTTAGATTGGTCACATCTAATACTTAGGACCAAACATGGCGCAAAGATGAAGATAGAATCGGAGGCTCTGCATTCCGAACATGTGGCGAACGAGGCCCTGATTAACTTTGAAGCGGCACATACCTCCATCACCAAGCAAGACATGTACAATGTTGAACTGCTGGAGGAGGAGAATGTCAATGGAGACCGAAGTGATAGCGAAGACGCTCTGTTGAGTGAACATATAAATAATGATCCCTTCGGAAATTATCATGCTACCGGTTTAGGCACATATGTGATCTATGACGAAGACCAAGTTCTTCCGAAGGTCGTCAAAGAGCCCGACGATGACCAAGTAAGTGAGCTGTGGACATTATATTTTGACGGTGCAAGGAGCAAAGTTGGAGCTGGAGCAGGGATATGTCTAATATCCCCACAGAATGAAAAGTTGCTGAGGGCCTTCCGATTCCAATTTGCTTGTTCAAATAATGAGGCTGAATATGAGGGTCTAGTCCAAGGTCTAAGCCTAGCGGAACGAATGGGTATCAAACAATTGATTGTATTCGGAGATTCAGAACTGGTAGTTAATCAGGTCCGAGGAGTCTCAGCAGCAAAGAATATCCGCATGAGATCCTATCGGCATCGAATCTGGGACCTTATAGAAAGTTTTGAAGCTTTCAACATCCTGACCATTCCCCGAGCTCAGAATGGCGATGCAGACCGCATGGCAGTAATCGGAGCTCAGTTTGATCCTGTCTCCGACTTGCTTCGGAACAAACATTCAGTACGAGTGCTGGTTAGACCAGCAATACCCGATAATGACCAAAGTTGGCAAGTCTTTGAGAGCGATGAACACATCGCCTCGTTTATTCAAAACTCAGGGGAATTTGCCGATCAACTCCAACCAAAGATCGCTGAGGCCTACGAGGGACAAATTATGCAGCTGAAATCAAATAAGCTTCCGAAAGGATTGGTTACTCTCGAAAATTTTTTTCGATTGTAGTGACGCCCGAAATGATAAGAGGAAGTTCGTGGCGGAAAAAGGTGATTATGAGAATCTTCGGGTCTCCGATGACAGGAACCTTCGGGTCGGAAAAGATGTCTCACAGCAAGATAGAGAAAGGCTTATGAATTTCTGTGAGAAATATGGAGTAGTAGCCTGGTCCTACGATGATCTGGAAGGTTATGATCCTGGTATCATTCAACATACTATTGAGCTAACAGAAGGTGCGAAGCCAATCCGACAGAAACAGCGGCCGGTCAACCCTAAAGTTGAAGCCTTGATGGCACAAGAGCTAACCAAGCTCATTGAGTCGCGTATTGTTTTCCCAATTAAACATAGTACTTGGGTATCAAATCTGGTACCAGTCCGAAAGAAGAATGGTGATATACGCTTATGCGTAGATTTCCGAGACCTAAATAAAGCATCTCTGAAGGACCACTATCCCTTGCCTTCTATGGAGTCGATCCTCCAAACCGTCGCGGGATCGGAAATGTTCTCTCTACTGGATGGCTTCTCTGGCTATAACCAGATTCGAGTAAGAGAGGAAGATCAGCACAAGACTACGTTCACCACCAAGTGGGGGACGTTTGCATATGCTAAAATGCCTTTTGGTTTATCTAATGCAGGGGCAACCTTCCAGAGAGCTATGGACGTCGCATTTAGCGAGCTGATCAATAAGATTATCCTAATCTATTTGGATGATCTTACTGTGTTCTCCAAATCTAAAGATGATCATTTCGATCATCTGGAGTTGGTGTTTCAAAAGTGCCAAGAGTTCGGGATTTCCTTAAACCCGAGGAAATGTGTGTTCGGAGTACCTCAGGGTAAGCTGTTAGGACATGTTGTGTCGAAGGAAGGTATTTCAATTGACCCGGAACGAGTAAAGGCTATAAAGGAGCTTCCTCTCCCGGTGAATAAGAAAGGTGTCCAGTCTTTTCTGGGCAAAGTAAATTTCGTCAGTAAATTTATTTCCGATTTTGCGGGAATGATTAGGCCGATCACCCTAATGCTGAAAAAGGATCAAATTTTCAAGTGGACAACGGAGGCGAGGGAGGCATTTGAGAAGGTCAAGGAAGCTATCTCATCAGCCCCAGTGTTGATCAATCCAGATCAACATAAAGATTTTATAATGTATGCTTTCGGTAGCAAGTCAAGTATCGCTACTGTTCTGACTCAAAAGGATAGAGAAGGAAAAGGGGAGCATCCAGTTGCTTTCTATTCCCGAACCTTAAAGGAATATGAAGTGAATTATAACTTCGTTGAAAGACAGGCTTTTGCAATAGTGAAGGGGCTTAAAAAGTTCCGCCATCTAATTTCCTGTAGCAAAGTCCTGGTATATGTCGCACATTCTAGTGTGCGGGAATACATCATGGAGGGAGAAATCACAGAAAAAAGGGCTAATTGGATCACTAAGATCCTGGAATATGACATTGAGGTCAGGCCCACCAGGACTATTAAAGGCAGAGGTCTGTGTGAGTATATGACACAGGAAGTGGAGATGCCTGCTAAAGAGGAACAGTCAGAACTTGTCCTGATAAACGGATCGGGATCGGAGGACGATTGGCTGAAAGATAGAATGAACTTCATGCGAACCGGAAGGTACCCGCCAGGCCTCTCATCCCAGAAAAGAAGGTATTACCGGCTCCAGAATTGCGGATACACGCTGATAGAAGGAGTCCTTTTCAAGAGAAATTTTAATGGTGTGCTCCTACGGTGTGTTACTTCAGGGGAGGCGCAGAAGATCCTCGACGCATTTCACAATAGCGACGAAGGTGGACATTTCTCCGCTAAAACCACAGCCATCAAGGTCCTGCGGGCTGGATATTACTGGCCCACACTTTTCAATGATTCCTACTCGCTGGTAAAGGCTTGCAAAAAATGTCAGTTATTCTCCGACCGAAGGAAGAATTCAGCGATGCCCCTGAAACCTATCGTGGCGGATGAACCATTTGCTCAATGGGGTTTGGACTTTATCGGAATGATCAACCCGGTTTCCAGTTCGGGACATAAATGGATTTTAACAGCTACAGACTACTTCACAAGGTGGGCTGAAGCTGTTCCCCTTAAAGAGGCAACGGAGGTAGAGATTGTGGATTTCCTCGAGGCTCTGGTGACGAGGTTCGGCCCTCCGAAGACGATCATTTCGGACAATGCTAGAGCATTTGTAGGCACAAAGGTATGTCACTTTGCATTGAAAAATGGCATATTCCTGAAAACATCTTCAAACTACTATCCACAGGGAAATGGCCTAGCTGAGTCAACAAACAAAAGTTTAGTCCGACTTCTCAAAAAAGTGGGCTCAGAACACCAAAGGGAATGGCACAAAAATCTCCGAAAAGCACTCTGGGCCAACCGCATAACACCTAAACAAGTCCTCAAGACTTCGCCCTATGAGCTAGTATATGGGAAAGAAGCGCTGCTACCTATCTCTATGGAAATTCCGGCGATACAGTTGTTGAAATCTCTTGAGATAGAACAAAATGGCGCCATGGAAGTTCGGCTTGCCGAACTATTAGAAGTACAAGAAAAAAGGGAGAATTCCCTAAAGGCCATGACTGGCCGTCAACAGGTGGTCAAACGGTGGTTTGACAAAAGGGCTTCCGACCAAGGCCTAAAAAATGGAGATTTGGTGCTAAAATACGACAGCAGGGCTGCGAAGCCAGGTCAGCATGGTAAGTTTGATAGCCTATGGGAAGGACCCTTCAAAATCATTCGGTGCATGCAACACAATGCCTTCGAGCTGGAAAATATGGAACAGGAGCCCCTAGGAATCCCGGTTAATGGGATTCACCTTAAATTGTTCCATTAAGCGTCAGGCCCTACCTTGTACAGTTGTAAATAACGCTTTTTCTTTTTCCCTTCCTATTTTTGGCCTATCGTTTTGCTAAACCAATTGACTTGTTATGTATTCGCTTATCATCGTTGGTAGGTGAAGCACCGGTGTTCTTAAAACACAAAAGTATGCTCATAAACAGAGATAAAACATACAAAATTGGCAAACCCAGAAAAATTGCACGCAGAAGCAAACAGGAGTATAAGATTTCACAACAAAAGGAGGCGTATATTTTTATATACATGTTTCTGAGTTACAAAATGGCATGAAGGCCGATTTTCAAAATATACAAAGTATAAGAGCATATATATATACGTTGGCCTTTTATCAGGCTGATACGGAGCAAGGGGGTAACATCAACAAACACCAGGGCAAGAGGACCATCTATCCGCAGGAGTGGCTAGCAGCAACCGACGCATTCAAGACAGCGTCCGCTTCTTCCTCAGCAACAGGTTCCTCGGCGGCACTGGCAGCATCATGAAGCGCGGCTGTCGTCGGTGGTGGGTACACCAGGTCCCTGAAGTCAGTATACCACTCTACGTCGTAGAATGGTATCACGTTGTAGCTTCTGAACAGGAAGTGAAGAGCCTGGGTAACCCTTTGCTGATGCTGACCACGGGTCTGCAGGCGGAATCCGCTAAGGAATGGTAGCCAAGCCACGACAGCTTCTTCTTCAATATAGCGACGTAAGTCGCTGGCTGATGGCAGGCCAATTCCATATGCAGCGTGCGTGACAACCTCTCCAAGCCCGTTCAGGTACTTCTTCGGGAAGATTTCTTTGACTAGCTTCAATACAAGAGGCCGAGGGACACAAATGTCTAGCATAGACGCCACAAAGTGTGAGCACACATCGGTGTTCACCCGATGCTTATCTTCGTACTCCACACAGTCTTTGCCGAGAACCCACTTAATGGCTACTAAAACCAGCGAGTGCTTGTTCTTCGTCATTCTCTTAAGCCTCCTGGTGGAGATTTCACCTACAAATGCTGTTTGTGATTTGAAGGAGGTCAGGCGAATGGGAGTATCCATCTCTCCTAGGACTTTTCCTAAAATCTGCTAAGTATGCCGAAAGCTGCTTATTACCTAACCTATGAAAAGACTCGCTTAGCAGTATTCTACTTGCCTATCACTTCTCGACGCAAAGTGTATATGTTTGCTATCTACTGGCCTATTTATAGAAAGTTGACAAGACATACGCCAGTCCGCCGTAAGCAACGTGATGTATATTGGCTACAATCTCGAGGGCCGAGTCTGCATTTGTTCATGTTTTGAGCTGGCACACGCATGGTAGCACGACTCAAGGCATGCTTAATTAAATCAAGTTAATTAATTGAGCTTTAAAAGGGTGGCACTTGCTGATGAAGGGACGTATGGCCGTATGCTATGGTGTCAAATCTCAAGCACATCCCAGAGCCCGAGGCGATATTCGTATCTCTTTCAGGCGGTGATCGTTTGCTTGGCGTAATCATTCCGGCCTGGGATATTAATTACCGGTACATGCTAACACAACGCGAGGAGGCCAGTTGCAAGCTCAATTTCCAAGAAAAATCAGGGCGTATCACACGATATCCTAAAAGCAATGATGAAATCCGGCCACCTCGGAAAAAGCAATCAGCTCATCTTGCACGAGTCGTGGAATTAACGGTACATGCCGAATTAAATGCAAGGGCTCGCGCTCGCCTACCACCTTGAGGGAGGTTGCTATTATTGCATGATAATGCTTATTGTTCCTAAGTCTTTTCCCAAAAAGCTAAGGAGTGCGTGAAGTGTTTTCTGTCTGTATTTCCAGTGCAAGCGTATTCAAAGGCCAGCGAACCTTCAAGTTCTGCCGCGAAGAAAGATGGCGGAATCTTCAGCTCAGCCAGCAGAGGAAGGGATTAGCCAGGAACTGCATTCGGCTATTCGTTCTTCTGCCGAGGTCTACGTGTACGATGATGTAGCATATGCCACTCCTGGTATACCCCAGAAGGTGAGGAGACCCAACACAGAGGAGCTAGAGAAGCCCAAAGAGTGGAATAACCCTAAAAAGGTTGGAGAAAAGTGGGCAAATATCTATGATCCAAAGCTTGCTAGGAACCCTAAGTCTCTTAGAGAGGCGGCTTGTGCAAGATTATCAGCACCAGCGGCGGAGAAGGCAACGGCAAGTAGAGTCTGGTATAGCGGTTTGCCACAATACATGGTCCCATTCGTGCACTATTGCCCGGAGGTGGTTGACGCAGCTGTTCAATGCTATAATCCACAAACCCACTGCATTGAGGGTCGCAATTTAAGGGTTCATATCAATCAGGAAGCCATCTGGCATATGTTATGCATTCCTGACCCCAGGACAAGAAAGGAGAAAATCGAATATTTCCGCCCAAGCAAGGGGGAAAAGATATGGAAAAGGATGAAAACCGGCTCCGATTTCCTATTAGAGGAGACTAAAAAGAAGGGTATTATGTCCGCTAGGTCACCAAGCATCCCATTGTTGCGCGGTTCATTCCGCGACGACCTTCAGGATCCCATATCCATGCTGGCGTTTGTTTGCGGCCGTGATTCTGATGAAAAGATCGAGGCTTTTCAGCTGGGCCCTGCAATACAGTTTCGCAGGCAACATGAATCTTTCTGGTATGATTTTGCCGAGTTCATGGTCGAGGAAATGATACAGCAAATAGAGAATTATCAGGCGGAGACGAAATTCAGATTTCTTTCCTACCTGGTCCACATGTTCCTGCATCAGAATCCGGATTTCTTCGCCCGATTTTTCCCACTATCAATTTTTGATGAGCAGAATAAAAGAAAGCCGGTATCTACATGGACACCCTACCTTTCCGCAACATATGACTACTATGCCTTCGCGGACTATTTCATAGCCCCGGTCCTGAATGATTTGATCGGAGAGGGTGATATCGTCCGGCTTAACACTGAGCAGACTGGATTTCTGCAAAGCTACATCCCCGCTTGCGACTGGTTCCTGGGCAAGGATTTCACGATCCTTCGAATGAGGGGCTTTATTGACAGGCCTTTCCTGCTCCCGGCTTGCGTCACCGATAGAGTGCTCGCGCTGGAGGTTTACCGGCAGGTATGCGTCATTGATTTTATGTTTTGTAGCAGCAAAAGGGTCAAAAAGAAGGGATTCTTCAGTTGCCCGAAGAGCTTCAAGTCAATAACGCTTGTCAAAAAGCGATCTCATCAACTGCTAGGGGACAAGCTGGCACACTTAGGGCTAGTATTAGTAAATGATAAGTGGGATTACAACCCTTTTAACGATCTACCTGAGCCGCATATGAGAGTTACGCATGTTTCCCGACCATACTGGGAGAAGCGGCGTAATAACCGGACTGATAAAGATGAAGATCTGGTTGAATTGGCACAAATCCCTACGCCGGATACCAGAGGCCCATGGCACAAGTTCTACTTTCCAGTGGCCGTGGCCAGGGACAACATTCCGATAGAGCGCAGCATGCTCAACAAGTTGAAAGTGGACGAGGAATGGAACGATGAAAAAATAAAAGCTTTCTGGAGATACCGCCAAGAAACAGGGCAGATGAGGGCTCCTTATAATAAATTGAAGGACGACCAGGAATTCGAAAGACACTGGGATGAAGGCCATCCCAGCCCGACCTCCAGCGCTAACAAGAGCGAAGCAGAGGGTTCCGATGAACAGGAGGAAGAGAGGGCGATATCTTCGCAGGAAGGTGATGCTCCCGAGCATCCCGCCTATGTCGGCACTAACGTGCGCTTTAATATATCAAGGAGTTCACTTACGCGCACATGGGCCGCTAAACCGGTCAGGCTAGTACCCCAGCAGAAAGATCCGACTGCCGAGGTTAGTGAGAGTCCCCCCGCGAAAAGACAACGCACGGAAAGTGTTATCGGGACAGTTTCACATGAACCGGCCGAAAGGGAAACACCCGCTGCTAGTCAAATGCCAGAGGTTGCGGTCGAGTCCCAAACGATCCAAATGCTACCGCCGACCAGTCAGCAGGTACATTTCGCTCCTTCCTCTCTTGCATCTCATTCTTTCACGTCCGCTCCTGCTCAATTGGCAACTCCTGCCATTCGTCCGAGCCCTCCACCCTCTGTTTCTGGCCCATCTTATTCCGGGGGGTTTGCCCAATATTCGCAAGCCCAACCATTTATAATCACCCCTCCAGGCATGCTAACGCCTACTGCTGCCGCCCAGGCTTTCCTCACCTCGCTATCCGAAGATATTCCTCCCATCGGCCCCCACTCTTTTTCCGAGATGCTTACAGATCCCTTCCCACCACAGCAAACCGAGCCCCAGGCAACGACTCTTTTTCCTCGGCCAACAGGCCTTACGACTGAATCTCCGGTTCAGCCGTTGCAATTATCCAGCCAGGCTGACACCCCCCAGGCTAAGCTATGGAACGTGCCACACTTTTCCCCGCAAACTGTCACCCTCCAGAAGAAGCAAATGCCGGCGCCTATGAAAGTTACCTATCCCTACGCCCTACCTTCCGGTGTTCCCTTCGCAGGTGGGCTGGTTTCATCACCAGCTGAGTTCATTGCACAGATAGATTGTGGGAAGGAGGCTCGCGCAAATAGAATGAGGCGACGAAGGGCAAAGGATGACAATGCCCCCGCCGAACCGAGAGTACAGGCTTCGTATGACGAGGCCCGCCAAGAATTGAAGTTTGCAACTATGTACCCAAGGACAAACAAGCCTCAGGGAGAAATGCAACCAGAGGACTATGATATTTATGCTGTCGGACTGGACATGAAGATGGCCCGGCCACAAGATAAAGTCGAAATCATGGAGGAGACACAACGGGTGGTCACTTCCGATTTCCTAAAGACTGGTCGCCAGTTGAAAAAGAAGGATGAACAGCTCAAGGCAGCCAAGGACAGGGTAAATTTTCTAGAGGCAAATGAGAAATCCTTAGAGGCGGATATCGCCCGAATGACAGAAAGGGCGCTAACAGCAGAGAATGAAAGGAACAGGCTCCAAGGCGAAATTGCAAAGGCCCGAGTAGCCGACCCAGCCGTATTAAAGGACTTGCAGAATCAAAACCAAGCGGCGCAACAGAGCCTACAATCGATGGAAGAAGAGCTTGAACGCTTCCGCCTTGAGTTCAGACAGAAGCTGGCAGAAAAAGGCGAAGAGATGGAACGCCTACAAGATCAGCATCAGCAGAAGATACAGGAAAAAGAGGCCGAATTCAAAGATTTGAAGAATAGACTGGAGGAGGAGCTCCGAGAAACGAAGGCCAAGCTAGAGGATGAGCTCCGAGAAGCGAAAGCTTCATTAGAAGAGCAATCGGCTAACCACTCTAGAGCTGAACAGAATTGGCAGAAACAAATGAACAACTATGAAGCGTTGTGGACATCTGAGAAGAAGAAGAAGGCAGAATTTGCCGAAGCTCTCATTTCACGAGACGCAGAGATTTCTTCGCTTAAGGCCTCCCTGCTACCAGCCTCTGCCCAACCGGATATCATCCCACTGGTCAGGCAATTGTACATTTCTCACTGGGAGAAAATCAAAGCCTTCTGCCTAAATCTGCAGCCTACCCTCCGGTTCATCGACAGAGCGTTAAAACTCAATCAGGAGGCCCATGACACAATGGAACAGTTCCCGCATTTCATCCTGGAAAAGGTTCCTGAGGCGAGGGACTTGTTAAATAAGCTATACTCGGTCTCAGACGAGATCCTCGCCGGGGCAGGTATTGAAGATAGGGATAATGCAGCTCAAACGGCAAATAGGTTCATTCATTGCCACTCTGCTTTCCAGCGTACTAAGGCAGCAGCGGCTTTTCTAAACAAAGCGCTGGATGGCATTCGAGGGAGTTTCTCTGAGTTAGGCAGGTTGGGATTACCGTCCCCATTTCTTGAGGATGGCACTATTGCCACGGCTGCGCAGATTACCGAAATCATTGAGCAGAAGGAGAACGATCCGGAGGCATTCAAGGAGCTCGGCAGCCCCCCAACAGCAGCAGATATCGAGGCAATCATTCATCCACTCTCTCAGCTACTGTTCCACATAGAAGCAGGCGCTGGCCTGCCAAAGGTGCTGCCTCATAAGGAAGCTATTGATCTCCGCGGAGCACAAGAGAATTTGCGCAGCATGGCAAAGCCATCCGAAATTGAATGGGTGCCTTTGCAGGCTGCACTTTCAAAGCTCTAACTCCATTTGCCCTAGAGAGGAAGGCTCTGGTCTGCAGAACCAGAGAGTTTTTGGGTTCTCCGTTCCTTATTCGAAACGCCCCTGTTAGTCGCCAAAAGCTGTTGAAATAATATTCCACTCAGCTCCCTTCGGGTCCCCTTTTTTTGCATGTTCATGATGTGCATCCCTCGCTTCGCAACTTTGGCAAGCGGCTCCCCTTTTGGCTCTTGCGATGCTGCGCTGAGCGCCCACGTGTCACGCCTGCTGGGTTTTTCATTTTCTGTTGCTTTATGTTTACCACGGGATGCGAAGCAGGGCCCACATCTCTATACGTGGCGGTGTAGCGCAATCTTTCCCTAGCAGGAGTAGAGTATGCTGCGGCGGGCTGCGAAGGATTTCTATTGGCCTTCTTTATTTCCTGGCGGGGCCCACCCTCGCTCACGTGTCAGCGGTTCGCGGCTTTTAAAACAACTGCAGGGACGAGAGCACCACGGGCTGCGAAACGCGGCCACGCGTCTTTCGCCCCCTTTTCATGCGGCCTTTCCCCGTTTTCAAAGTAGCCTCCGTCCCCTGAACACGTGTCACTTCTCCGCAGGCTCCCGGTCACTAGAGAAGGAGTTTTCATTCGGGCCGCGGTTTGCTGCCACGTGCCTTACATCGATTATCAAAGCAAGCTGTGAGATGGCCGAGCGGGACGGTGTCATTGACTGCTGCTCGCCATGGTTCTCTAAGGCGGTGGATGACACTCGTCGCTTCGAAGCCTGGTTGGGACCACTGCCATCATTCCAAAAGGGCACGCCTGTAACTAACCAACTGGATGTTGTGCCCTGGTTGGCTGCTCTCATAACGGCATTGGGAATATTCTTATCCGGGCATCATTACGAGGGATTGTGGAATCATTCTGTTACAACTCTCCAGGCGGTGGGATTTTGCTCTCCGGCTATATATACTCCCTCTGTTGAGGGAAAATGGTCCAAGATTTGACAGGAAGAATACTGGTTTTAGCAAGAGACGCCAGGCCTCTTTTGCATGTTTATTTGCAAGATACTTTCAGACTGTGCCTATTGTTCGGCCTTTCTGCTTTTTATGTCTTGATTAAACTGTGAACTGTGCTTTTTATTGTCTTAAGCATTTCATTTGAGGAGACTTCTATATATTGAACAAACTTGCTGGTCTAAATCATGTCTTAATGACTCTTCTTAGCAGTAAGAATGTATGCGATACTGTTTTATGTCAATTGAATGAACTGTTTATGCTATTGCTTTAAGCTTCCGGTGTTTTGGAACATATCAGTAACATTCAGGCCCTTGAGTCTATGATTTATCGTGCCTATCAAAAAGCTTTGGCGCATCGCCTTAGATTAATATTTGTTTCATTATATCTGCTTCCTTTTCCCTTTCCAAAACCATTATATAGAAGAAGCCGGTTTTTAAATCTGAGGTCACTCAGTTTGGCGCAAAGGGGTCCCCTTGAACTGAGTTTCCCATAAAGGCACTGTTATCCCGTCAATTTTTGGCGTCAACAGAGCACAAATTAGTTCACCTTCTAGCTCAACTTCTCCTTCTTCTTCTTCATCAAAAGTTTCAACTTCTTCCTATTCTTGATCTATCATGAACATGAATTCATTTCCCTCAGCTACAAATGCACAATCATGATCATCATCTAAGCTATCACTGAAATAAGATGAGTCAATTTCTTTTTGAGTATACAGGCTCTTCTTTTTCTTTGGGAAGAAGGGTTTCTTCTTTTTACTATCCTCTTTTTTTTTTAGTTATCTTTTTTATTATAAGGGAATTAAGTAGCAAAATTTCCTATCTTACCACAATTAAAGCATTTAAATGGAAACTTACCTTTGCATTTTCTAGAGACTCTCCTTAACCTTCCGATGAAGTTAGCTTCTTCTTCATCAATCTTCTCTAATTCAGATGTAGATTCTTCAACCTTCTCCTTCTTGGCTACTTTGAAATTTTCTTCTCTCTTAGAGGTGTTCACATCTCTTGTTCTCATCTCATAAGTAGTGAAGGTTCTATGCAATTCACCAAAATTGAGTTTATCTAGATCTCTTGCTTCCCCTATTGTAGTTATTTTAGAATCATACTTAGATGGTAGGGTTCTTAGTACCTTTTTGAAAATGACAGATTCTTTCACTTCTTCTCCAAGGCCTCTTATTCTGTTGACTATTTCATCTACCCTTAGGAGACAATCTGCAATTTTCTCTTCTTCATTCATCATGAGAATTTCAAACTTACCTTTGCAAGTTTGTATCTAGGCCTAATTTACCTTATCATCACCTTCATAGATTCTGTTTAACTTACCAAAATATCATGGGTTTTTTGATAGTGCATGACTTTGAAAAAATCTAAATTGGACAACCCGCAAAGAATAGCATTCTTTTCCTTAGCATTGTTCTCATATGCTTTCTTATCTGCTTGATCAGTGGGAGGTGTAGTAGGAATAACATTTTCATTTACAACCAACATCTAGACATCAAACCATAATGATGATAGATATGCTTCCACCCTAATGCTCTAGAATTCATAGTTTGATCCATCAAAAAGAGGTGCTTTGTTTGAGGAAAAACCTTCATGAATAGCCATCTTATGTTCACTATCCAAGATCTACCTGAGCTGATTAAGCTTCTCCAAAGGAACCTGAACTTTGATACTGATTGTTGGAACACAAATATCTACTAAGAGTGGGGTGAATTAGTAGATCAATCAAAACTAGTTCATTAATACTTTTAAATCAAGATACAAGTATATGCAGAGAGATTAAACACACATAAATGCACTCATAACACCAGATGTACATGGAAAACCCAATATGGAAAAAACCACAGTGAGAATAGCTACTAGGATCTACTATCCTATTCCACCCTCATGATAGAACCTCATTGGTTACAAATTTTAAGGGCAGTAACCCTAATGAGACACCAATACCTTGATTTAAGAGCACAAACTCTAAGGAAGAACTCACTCCCTAAATAAGCATCCACTCAACTTTCTGATGGCACCAACCAATCAGACATAATAAAATTTATAGAGTAAAAACTCCTAATTACATATGATTGAAAATGAATCCAATTCAATGTTACAGACTAGTTTTACAATTGCTCATTCTCTACTTTGCTTCTCTACAAGCATTCTCTCTCTACTATTGCCAACTCACTAACTCATACCTCTCTCTTCACTTCAATTTCTTTGCTTTGTTACACACCAGTTATTCTAAATGCATATCATAGAAAATATTCTCTATAATTTAGTCTAGGTATCTTTCATGCAACATATGCATACTACATGAACTCTAACTTTTTTGTTAGACTTATTTCATCTTTTTTCTTCATCAACAAGTCTCCTCTTCTTGAGCCATGCACCACACCAACCATCACACCTGTAATTTTCTATTTTTAGTGACCATAAAACCTAGGGTTTCATTTGAATTTAATTCCATACATGCATGATCAATATGTGCCATATTTCATGATCATCTATGTATTAATGAATTCATCCATTTCTTCCAATCCCCAACAAAAATATAGCTAGAGCAATTAAAGCTATCAATTTCATGTTCTGTGCCATATTTCATTTGCTTAACTGGGAGTTCCACCATTTTTTCCCCTAGCTATTGATAGAATCAAATCTTTAAACATTTCCCATGGATCTCTATCTTCACGCCATAATTAAATAGTTATTATTCAGTCACCTTAGCCTTAAAACATGACCAATTGATGTGATTGATTTAAATGAGGATCATAGATCTTTATCACATGAAATAGGATTGTTAGAATGATTCAAAATAATGATGTGAATTGTTGATGGGTGTTTTTGCACTTCTCAACATAGGAAACACACAAGTGCACTACCTCTCTTGAAGGGAAACTTCCTACAAACAAGTTGAAGAAAATTCCCCAAGGTCTCTTGGGTGTTAGGTCATGACTTGCACAAACAAATCAGTGGATTGATGTGATTTGCTAGTAATCACAAGGGGCATGGGAAATTTTCTAAGTTGGAAGGGAATTGTGTCTTCAACTGGAGCTTATGGATTCTGAAAGTGAGGTGCAATTGCTGCAAGTTCAAAACAACAGTCTAAAACTCTATGTTCAACATCATATCTGGCTTTACAATAATGTTGGAACTTTGCTTTAACTACTATTTCAAAGGAAGGTTAAAGGGAAAAGGGAGGTAAGAGTTCCTAGACCTACAACTAATGATGAACAGTGACAATGAAGGATGCTACAGTAGACAACCTTCCTAAAACTAAGTTCCACTCAACCAAGCAACATATAGTCTCATGAAACTAGTGTTATCTTCTAAGGTCTGTAGATTTTTCAGCTATTCATTCACCATAAAGCATGAACAATAGATGAATTCTAAGTGCAGTAGTAAGTTAATGTTCAAACTAGCTTTACACTTTTGTTCATCATCAATAAACAACAAAAAGCATGAACATGGAAGGCATCAACACAAAAGAATTCTTCACCATCAATGGACAACATGAACTAAACTACTAAAAGCAACTTGAAACACTTAAAACAACAAAATAAATTCTAACTTTGAGAAGATGAATCATGTAACATGTGAGAAACACAAGAATCCACCAAAACAATGAAATTATATTGAAATTTCTGTAGCATGTCTTTACACAACAACTCAAATCTCTCTTTGAAAATGAGAGGAGACCCCTATTTATAGTTTTCCAAAAGTTAAATGAATGGATAGGATTAACTCTCATTGTGTGTCCAAGATTCATTTTACATTAGGGTTTCACCTACCCCAAAATTATATCAATATAAAATACATTTTTGTCTTATTCCTATTTTGTCGTCTAGTGGCTCTGACACTATAGTAGTTTTGTCTTTGTAGACACCAAAATTTGGTTTAGGCCTGTGACTTTCATATTCTTCATAATTCGTATTCTTCATGGTCATGATTAAATAATGTCAATTATTTAATTATTCCCTATAGTCTTCATTTCTTTCTATTAACTAAATAAATCTTAATTATTTAATTGTAACTGCCACTTTTCTTTGGTTCTGAACTGACAATTAAATAAACAATTTTTATTTAATTATGTTACTAATAAATCTTATTCTTCTTGTCAAATTAAATAAATTCTTATTTAATTTACTTTCATATTTCAACTATAATTAAATAAATTCCTTTATTTATTTTAATTATTCATTTAAATCCCTTTTCATCACATAATTAAATAAATCGTATTTATTTAATTATTCTCAAATATCAACTCAATTAAATGAATTATTTAATTCATTAATTCTATTTTAACACATTCCTCTATATTTAGATAATTGTGTGAGTATATTAAGTATTCACTTTGACTTGACTCGACATCTATTTTAATCACTCAGTTAACTCTTGATTTAATGTCTGAGTGGCATTCTCGAGTAATCTCTTCGTCAAATCATTCAATTGTCAAGTTCTAACTCATTTGCATGTACATGCGGATTAATTAAATATTCCTATTTAATTAATTAAATCTTGTGTGTGCATTCAACAATAGTTGCTTTAATCAATATTTATCTTTTGTCATGCAAAGATAATTCTTCTGTTAATACTAAATTGAAGATTAAATCATTTATTTAATCTTTAATTCTATTTCTAATTTGTATCACTCATGTCACTACTGACATTTATCATAATGCATGTCTAATATGTCGATCTCAACCGTCTGTTGATCTTTCGATCTTGGCCTGTCGTTCGAATAATCAATTTTCTATAAATTGATTTATCATTCTTCATTCCAATCTCTCTCGCGAAATCTTATGAATTTTGAGAGCACTTTGTCTTGAATCTTCGATGTTTTGCTAATCATTATCTTAGGCTATACTTGCACGAACTCTTGAAAATCTGAGGGTAATTATACTACACAAGCAAAATGGAGAAGGGCAATCGAGATGAATCATGGAAATACGTACAAACTTGGTGAGATTGTTCTAAGTTTTATTTACGTTTTTGACTCCCTTTGTTCTTTGTTGCTTAGCATTAGATTGGCATTTAGATTTGTATTGCATGTTTGCTCTAATCTATCTTTGTGCACTTTCTATGGCGTTACATTTGGTGAACCCGACGTGAAGACACCATCTTCGCGAATCCGTCGATCTTTTATTTTTGATTTTTGCAGGTTTTTTGTACGGAACGATGCATCAGTTTAACGAAGCGACGCAATTGAATTCTTGAACCACATCTGATACCAGAAAAGACGCATATGAAAATATACAATGCATCTGACAATTCTTGAACTACAATTGACTAGTGAATACCGAGTCGCAATTGAAGAAAATATCGACTCATCTGACTGGTAACACAGTGACGCAATTGACTGGTAAACTTTATTTCTATTTTCAGAAATCTAAAATTTTCAATTGATTTGTGCGTTACTAATATTTGATTTTCAGCATGTGGCCTTTTGGAGTTAACAAGCTTTTGCAGGATGATTGACGAAGACGATATTGAAAACTACTAACAAATTTTTCTGCAGGACGCTTGTCAAAGACCCTAGTTAATTTTTGAAATAGATTGTTTGGTAGTGTAGCAAATATTTCGTTTGGTTTAAAATTAACAAGTGTCTACTGTGTTTGGTGCGAAAGCACATCTGTGTAATTACCCTCACGACTTGGTACATCAAAGTATCCTCTCCCCTTGCGCATTCATGTGATCCTGGGTGTAAGAGAAACGGTTACCAACTCTAGAAGTTGGGCCTGTTCTGGTGGGAAAAAGTACTCACCCCAGGATGACTTAGACCGGTAGCACCCTGAACCTGAGGGACTTCCAGCCGGTATATAAAAGTGGGTTCTTGGGGAAACCCCAAGAATCACGAGTGTGGTTCTGATGAGATGGATCCGAAAGGGGACTCTCGCCGCATGGATCATGCCCCACGAACGGAATGCCCGTACTAAACACCTTTTGTTTTAGAGACCAACCATTCTATTGGCCGTTGCTTGGTATAGTGCAGGGTACAGTATCATGCCCGATGATTACTCACTATTGATCCCCTTGAGTAGAGATAGCAATTCTTGGGAGGTCATTGCCCAAATAATTCAAAATTGGTGTGCTCGAAAGACATTAATGAGTCGTGGAGGGGAGCCAATGCCACTAAATTTCTAAGCTATCCGCTCTCGAGAAGGAAAGGTGTTTATCACCAATCCGGGGTATTTGGGTGGGCTATACCAAGTATACAAACCCTAGGCCTTTTGGCCTATTAGGATGTGCTTGTCTTTTGTCAAATTAAATGTTCTTTGAGTCCAAAATTAAACTGAAAACACTTTGTCTTATGATTGTTCTTGTTTGCCAAAATTTGATCACGAAAAATGGAGCCAGTTATAAATCTTATGTCACTAAAAATTCACAGAGAGTCGCAACTGTTCACCAGAAAGTCACAATTGATTTTTAGAGTCGCATCTGTCAAAATTTTAGTTGCATCTGTTACTTTGAGTCATATCTGTTAAAATTTGAGTCGCATCTGTTATTACGAGTAGCATCTGTTATTACAAGTCACATTTGTTTAACTTCGAGTTGCATCAGTCAGTTAGAGTCGCATCTATTAGAAGGTTAATCGCATCTGTCACACATTGAACTTTACCAGAGAAACACAATTGATCACTAGAAAACCGCAACTGGTAAACTTGACCGCATCTGTGAGATCCTGCGACGCATCTGTCTGTTTATCAGAAAACCAGAATTCACAGTCACTGTCTAGTAAACACGATTATACCAGTTTCAGTTGTCTTTACACAAACAGTCCTTGAACAGAAACCTGAAATGATTTGCTCAATTTTGCATCTTTTAGGTTCATTCGATCATTACCATAGTTGTCTTAATTCAGGGTTTAGCTTATTTTAGAATACATATTACCTTGCATTAAACTTTTAGAAAGGTCACTTTTACAAACTTTAGGAGTAGTCCACCATCTATACTCTAGAAAAATCATAGTGTCAACAAAATTTGTCATTGAACCTAGTCCTATCATCTTATACTTTGTCCTACAGAGAGTCCTCCTAGCTCATCAGTCTAGTTAGGAAACTCAATTTGTCTTTGATCCTTGTCCTACATTGGTTCCTTGACTTAACTAAATTGATGCCTTGGTTAGACTTTAGGTAGTTGGTCCCTTCGTCTTGGATTTATAGAATTGATCACTTTAGGGTCTTGCTTAGACTTTGCATCTTTAGAGTCTAGACTAGCATCATCTTAGAACATCCCTTATTTTGCATTCGGAAAATCCCAAAAACATAGACTAGAGTCATATTGTTCATAGATATAGTTTTGCATTTCGCACATATTGAGCTTGTCTTACATGGTTGAAACTAGGTCTAAGAGAAGAGAGAGAGAAAACATGTCGAACCCAAACGAATTCATCAATCCATTTTCTTCAAGACCTCATAAGACTCTATTAGACAAATTCACCACTAGAAACACTCAAGGACATATTGTAGTAGAGGACTTATAGGCTACCGCACAAGACCCCGAGTTTGCATCTTTCGTAGATGAGTACATAGCAAATGATCGACAATGATATTTGGCCAAACTACTAACTGAAGGCGCTACCTTACCCACAAGATTTGATATTAGCACCTTACAAACTCAACCTACACAAGGAACAAACACAATGACTGCTAGTACTACTATACCTCAGGTCAGCACAACTATGCCATCTGGCACATCTACACAGAGTACAACAGTCCATACTTCCCCATTTGGTATGTTTGGCATGACATTGGGATTTAATTTTACTTTAGGGGCATCATCATCCACTCCCTCCGGTCCTCTTGTTGGGAGTAAAAGACCTAAAATGTCAGCCCTTACACCTTATGTCGGTGTCACAAATGCACAATCAACAACCACACCTACTGCTAGTATCACGGGTACCATACCACAGTCGATGGCCATACCTAGTGTTCAGGTCACTAGTACTATACCAAGGATTACACAAACAGGAGGCATTCCCTCCTTCCAATATGGAAATAAAAATCCATTCTCCCAGACTGGCAGTCAGAATCCACTCACCTCGATTCCGAATCAGAATCCTTTGTCACATATTGGTAGCCAGAATCCGTCCACATAGATTCCAAGTCAAAACCAATTTACATCGATTCTGAATCAGAATCCTTTTTCACAGATTGGTAGCCAGAATCCATCCACACAGAATCCAAGTCAAAACCAATTTACATCGATTCTGAATCATAATCCTTTTTCACAAATTGGTAGTCAGAATCCGTTCACACAGATTCCAAGTCAAAATCAATTCACATCAATTCTGAATCAGAATCCTTTTTCCCAAAGTGGTACTCAGAATCCGTTTACACAGATCCTAGGTCAACACCACTTATGCAGATTCCAGACCATAACACATTTACCAACATTCCGAATCCAAATCCACCTCAGATGCCAATGTTCAATTGAAACCCATCGCGAGACTTTGGCCTTCAGAACACATACATGGATCCGCATAATCCCCCTAGCACATCTTTGACCCAAGTTGACGTCTTACAAACACAAATGCATGCATTAAAAATGCAAATGGATAACATGTCGGTGTCAACTAAGAAATCATTTTCAACAAAGGACATATGCCCATTCCCCTTTGATAGATCAGTGTACATGACCCCTTTCCCTCACAGATATGTCATACCGAATCTCCCTAAGTACAATGGCAAATGAAATCCAATAGAACATATAAGGGAATTTTCTACCATATGCATAGATGTCGCTTATGACCCCATGTATCTTATGAGACTATTTCCAAGAAGTCTTGTAGGAATTGCACTAGAGTGGTTTTCGGGTCTAGATTCTAGCATTAGATCTTGGGGTGAACTGGTTGAGAAATTTGTGGAGCAATTCTCCTTCAACATAGACCATGAGATAAATATAGCAACCTTGTGCCACACAACGCAAGATGAAGGGGAAACATTCATTGCTTTATTCCAGAGATGGAAAACCATAGCTAGTAGGTGTCCTGTCGAGATACCCGAAAAACAAAAAGTTACAATGTTTCAAGAAAACCTTCATGCAAAACTCAGGAGTAACTTAAGGGTACATTGTTGTACATCTTTTTCAGAACTAGTGGAAAAAGGAGTTATAATAGAGAAGGATCTCATTGAAAAGGGCAAACTCAAGACAACAACATCCAATAGAAACCCGATTGTACAAAACACTCCCACTGACATAAACAGATTTTGGTCTCGCAACAAAAATGTCACCAATGATGGGGTGGTTGATGCTAAAATGCTACAAGCGGGACCCCTCCTCACGTTACAAGGACCTCATAATTTTGCCAACACGCTTAATGCTGTCAGTCAAACTCCTAACGTGGTCCAAAATACTCAACGTCCACAACAAAGGAGATTTCAAAAACGGGAGTTCACTCCCTTAGGGGAACCCATTGAGTCGGTGTTCAAACAACTGTTACAACATAACCTCATATAGCTGCAGGAACCAAGACAATACAATCCAGGATAGTTTAAACCAGCTTGGTGGGATGACAATGCCTTTTGTGATTATCATAGGACTAAGGGACATAACTTACAAAATTGTCGACAACTGAAGAATATCATACAAGATCTTGTTGAAAGGAGAATTATCGAAGTTAGTGGACAAAAACAAAAGTCATCGAACACTGATCATCAAGTCTTTTCAGACCCACTACATGACCATGGGAAAGGAACTGTCCCTAGTTCGAGTACTAAGACCAATATGTCAGCCAACTATGCGAGTATCAAGCATGATTATGATAGTGGAAAAATCATTCATTGCCTTCGCGCTGCTGATGAGAATATCAATACCATTACTATCAATACTAATCTTGAGTGTGCGGTCAATACTCGTCATACTAAGTTCACTATACAAGGCCCTCCATCGCAGCAAACACCCCAACCTTCCAAGTTACAATATAACCTACTTGACCAGTTGGGGAAGACCCCAGCCCAAATTTCAATCTTGGAATTGTTGTGTATTTCCCCTGAGCATCGATCTATCCTCGATAAGGCTTTACAGAACACCACGGTCCCTAATGACCTTGATGTCAATTGTTTCCAGGAAATGGTGGGCTACTTGACCAATAATCACCATGCCACGTTTTTTGAACAAGACTATGCAACTGAAAAGATGAACCATAATGACCCTTTACATCTAGAAGTCCTTGTTGATGACACCAAAATTAGATGAGTTTTGGTAGACGGAGGAGCAGGGTTAAATCTATGCACTTTAAAACTAATTAAGGCATTAGGTATCTCAAAAGCATGCATAGACATGACCAAAAGTATTTTCATAAAATCTTATGATGATGAGGAATGAAAATCAAAGGGGGTGGTAACACTTCCTATCAGAATTGGTCATGCGGTGATGAAGACAAAGTTCTAGGTCTTGGATCTCACCCTCCCTTATAACCTTCTGCTCGGTAGACCATGGATCCATGCCATGAAGGCGGTCCCTTCCATGTATCATCAGTGTCTTAAATTACCTTACAATGGCACAAAAATAACTATAGATGGTGATCCTGATCCATTTCAATATTGCACCAATCTAAAAGAGATCCCCCAACGTCAAGTGCTAGTGAACCAGGAGGCTTCATCATCCAATCCATCTTCCTATGTTGATCCATCCACACTAACTCGAACATCTGTTTCACCCTTAATTCCTACCACTCCTAGGGTTGAGATCCAAGACAAGGGTTGTGGAGAGTATTACATGAAGACTTCTTATTGTGTCAGCCATTTGATTCCTCCTAAGTCATATGGTTTACCTACAACAAGTAGGGGATAGTCCATGGTCACTATACATGTTCCTCCTACAACAAATTTCACTAAATGGGGGGAATTAAGCAAAGAGGCTGTAGATGCAGAAGATGTCACTTCTTGGCTGTATACGGAAGATAATGAGGAACCTCTCTTACTTGCTCATATTCCTACAAATCTATATGGAAAGGGTTTCAAAATCATGTAAATCAAAGGATATGATGGACAGAGTGGTTTAGGCTTGAACCAAGATGGGAGGATTAAACCAATATTTGTTTCATAGTGGCCAAAAGGAGTAGGGCTAGGGTTTCAACCGATTCAGATTGGCGTTCCTAGTATCCCATTACCCTTACTTGAGGAAGTACGTGCTTAAGAAGATATTAAGACATCTCACGAACCAGTGGACCAATATCACTGTAACTCCCCTGACTCTAACGATTATGAGTGGGATTCCCTATCCTCTACTTCTTCCATGGACCTTGACAAGTTATTTGGAGAACTTGACTTGATGTTAAGTTCCTCACCAAATCCCTTAAATTCTTGTCCACCAAAGAAAATGACAAAAGAGGAATGGTTTAAACACTACTATTGGGAATCACTTGATCCTACCTCTTGGCAACCTAAGCCACCTGTTTCCGATAGTCAAACCTTGGCATTAGGCCCACCTATCAATCCACCTAGACCCAAACCTAAGAGCAAAAAGGACCTGGTACAAGACTTTTGTAATCACATGAATAATTCAATCTTTACCTTGACCCCATTAAACTTTGATAACTCCGACGATGGCATGCCCTTAGTCTATCCCCAACTCATTGATTGGGATCAACAAGACACACCGTTCTTAGACACTTTTGAGAATGATGAAGCAATTGTTGAGTTCCTGGGATTACAAGAAGGCATACCTAACGGGGATCATAAGGCTGGTTTTACCATTGACTTGGACAACAAAGCATATTTTGGGGAATCTGTTCAACCCTCCAGTCACAAAAATGAGAAAAAGAATAAACAAGATAAAAAGGACGAGTCTCTAGGTGAAAACCGAAAGGCACCTTTAGACAATGAAAAAGTAAAAAGAAAGGGTGCATCGAAGGTGAAAACCTCTCTGAGGCACCTAAGGATGGAGGTTTGAACATTCTCCCCGTTGCACAGGAAAAGTCACCCATGCTCGTTGAAGAATCAGTAGAAGTCAACATAGGCACAAAAGAGAATCCTCAAATGGTTTATTTTGCAGTGTCGTTGACAACAGAAGAGCAACTAGAGTTCCATAACTTCTTTGCACAGAGACAGATAAATTTTGCTTGGTCATATGCCGACATGCCGGGATTGGATCCTAAACTTGTTCTGCATCATTTTCCCTTACAACCAAGTGCCATACCAGTGAAACATAAGTTGAGAAAAATGCATCCACAGATTGCTTTATTAGTCAAGGCAGAACTCAAGAAACTGTTAGATGTTGGTTTCATCAGATCTATCGACTATGCAGATTGGATTTCTAATCTTGTACCAGTCACTAAACCAACTGGGGGCATCCGCATCTGCACTGATTTTAGAGATATCAACAAAGCTTGTCCTAAGGATGACTTCCCTTTGCCTAACATAGACATGATAGTTGACATGACAACAGGATATGAGATGTTGTCCCTTATGGATGGATTTTCAGGATATAACTAGATCAAAATTGCAACTGAAGACCAACCCAAGATGGCTTTCACTTGTCCTTGGGGAACGTACTGCTGGAATGTTATGCCCTTCAGACTCAAGAATGCAGGAGCAACCTATCAACGTGCCATGATTACTATCTTTCATGATTTAGTACACACTCTTATGGAGGATTATTTCGATGACCTTATTGTAAAATCCAAGACAAGAGCAGAACATTTATAGGTTTTAGACAAGATATTTCAGAGGCTGGAAAAGTATAAAGTGAGACTCAATCCAAAGAAATGTGTGTTTGGAGTCAAGTCAGGTAAGCTGTTAGGTTATATCATTTCTAGACGAGGCATTGAAGTGGATCCGGCTAAGGTAAAAGCAATCATGGACATGCCTCCACCCACTAATCTTAGTCAACTAAGGATACTACAAGGATGGTTGCAATCTATCAGAAGATTTATAGTGCAGTTAGCAGATAAGACGTATCCTTTTCAACATCTACTTAAGAAAGGAGTACCCTTCGCATGGACAGCTAGGTGTGGAGAGGATTTTCAACTGATTAAAGAATATTTACTCACACCACCTGTTTTAATGCCACCTATTGAAGGAAGACCATTGATTCTTTATATTACGACAACCAATTCATCACTCGGAGCATTGCTTGCACAGAATGATGATGAAGGTCATGAAAGGGCAGTCTATTATATCAGTCAAACTTTGGTAGGTTATGAGCTCAACTATAGTACCATTGAACGTGCCTGTCTTGTAGTAGTATTTGCTACCCAAAAACTAAGGCACTATATGCTAAACCATCAAACAATACTGATTGCTAAAATAGACCCTCTGAAATATCTTCTCAGTAAGGCAGCATTAACAGGGCGACTAGCCAAATGGGTTATGATACTTAGTGATATGATATCCAGTATGTAGAAAGAAAAGATATTAAAGGACAAGTCATTACTGATCAGTTAGCGGACGAACCTATATAGGCAGATCACCCATTAGTTGCAAAATTTCTTGATGAGTTCATCTTCACAATTGACACAAACATAATATGGAAACTGTACTTTGATGGCTCCCATACAAATCATGGTTCAGGGGCTAGTATACTATTTATCACACCGCAGGGTGATTCCATCCCTAAGTCATTTAGGATTGCATTCCCATGCACTAACAACATAGCAGAGTATGAAGCTCTAGTGACAGGGTTACGCATGGCAGTCAAGTGGAAAATTAAGAACCTACAGGTATATGGCGATTCCCAACTAGTAATTAGACAGGTCAATGATGATTATGAGACTAAGGATGAGAAGCTTGCCCCCTACAAGTGCATGGCTGATAGCTTTAAAGAGTTCTTTGACAAAGTCAAATTTCATCAAATACCTCATGTTTTAAACAGGGCAGCAAACGCTATGGCTACAATTGCGTCCCTTCTTGACATTCCTAACAACATGCCTAAGTTTGAGTTCTTGGTAGAATAGCTTTTGGTCCCAGCCTACGATATCCCAGATTCTGAAATGGTGTGTGACATTGTTGGTCTTGATTCCCCATGGTACAAAGAAATCTATGATTACCTTCATGCCGAAGTCATACCCACTAGCCTATCAAATAACCAACGTAGGACATTCCTCCACAAGTCAGCCAAATACACCATCGTCGGAGACACCTTATATAGACGTGCCTTAGATAATACCCTACTGAGATGTCTTGATTCTACTGAAGCACAAGCAACCTTGCGTGGGGTGCATGAGGGTATATGTGGTTCCCATTCTAGCGGTCCCTCAACCAAAAGATTATGAGACTGGGTTATTACTGGCCTACTATGGAAAAAGACTCATATGTCTTTGTAACGAAATGCCGCCAATGCCAAGTTCATGGAGACTTGATACATGCTCCAGTACAGGAGCTCCGTCCTATAACATCACCATGGCCCTTTGCCCAATGGGGACTCGACCTCATAGGTAAGATCCACCCCACGTCATCTAATGGACACAAGTTCATTATCACTGCCACTGAGTACTTTATGAAGTGGATTGAAGCCATTCCTATGACATACATCACCAGCACATAGATTTCTAAATTTATCCTGAATTATATCATCTGTCGGTATGGTGTCCCTCAGTCCATAATCACTGATAATGGCCGCCCATTTAAGAACCAAGAAGTTCACCATTTGTGTGATGAATTTCATATCCAACATCATTTCTCCACTCCATACTACCCACAAGGAAACGGCCAAGCAGAGGCATCTAACAAGACCATCATTAGAATCCTCAAGAAGACTATCAATGATGCTGGTCGTGACTGGCATTTACAGCTTAACCCTGCCTTATGGGCTTATCGCAAAAGTGATGCATTACTCCCAGGTGCTACTCCATATTCACTTGTATTTGGTTGAAGCTATTCTTCCTATTGAGGTCAAGATTCATTCCCCTAAAATTATCCACGAAGAGCCACATTGATGATGAAAGAGTACGAGTATCAGAATAGAGCCAGAATTCTGGATGGAGGCGAGCACTGAATAAATCTTCAAGCATATCGGAACTTGCCTTAAAATTAAGTAGCTATAACCAGGGAAGGTATTGAACAAGCATTGGTGACTGTGGTTTCGTAGATCCAGAATCAAGTACGAAGAGACAAACCCGGGGAAATTTTGAACCCTAGCGGATTTAGGACCTTATATATTATTTACAAAGCTTTTTGGATTCGAAGTGCCAACTCCTCTCTCTGGGAAGGGAACCATTTTTCTAAGCCAATCAATAGTGCCATTTTAAAAAGTTCTCATAGCTTAAAGGCAATTATAAAAATAAAAAAAAATCACAAAAATCGTTATCAAGGTGAAAACCTGGCAAACAGGCGTCTTAGTAACACCAAAAAAATTAGATAATCTAGAAAATAGTAAAGACAAATCATTCATCCAATAGTGAAAACCACTTCGGTGGCGCTTTGGATAGGTACCATGGTGAAAACCTGGCAAACAGGCGCCATGTGTACTCGACTCTGCTCCTTTGTCTACTATTATTCTAATCTACCTTATCCCTGTACATAGTCCACTACCCTGTACATAGTCCACTATCCCTTTACATACTACCTATCCCTGTACATATCCCTTATCTTTCATATCCATCAGTTGTATATACCATTCGTAATAAGTGGTAGTCTTTCCCATAATCTGGAAAGATTGACATCAAGTGCATTTCATATCCCCCGTTTTACCCTATTCATAATCAATTGGTCTTATACTCAACTGGGGTCAAACACTTGACATGTGTCATATTGGTTCTTACATTGGCTATGTTGCAGACATAAAACCATGGAAAATACACAAACATCGCAAAATGACCTGAGAAAATACAAAAACATCATAAAACTTCAAAAAGACAAAAAAAAAAAATCAAAACATTTCAAAAATCAAGCGGGAAATTCAGAGTCAATTGCTTGATCTTTTGTAGTTTGTCAAACTACGTTGCCTCTCTGCTTATTTGGGCGTAAACAGAGCCATCGCAATGTGCCTGGCAGGCATTAGGTCAATCCATTTAGGTTTGTTTGTATAAATCATGATTCCTCCATATGTCTATATGACAAGGTCATTGGTCATGTGTCGAACTCTGGCAAGGTCTGCGTGTATAACATAGGCAAGGCCATCAATCGATGAGCCCCCGAAGCCGCACTAGGTCAGTCCATTAGGGTTCGTCACATTCACAAGCACACACATCTTTTATTTGTAGTTAGTCTTGTCAGTCAAAGTCAAATTGATTCACGAGGTCTCTCTGCGTGTATAGCGTGGAGCAGGGCCATCGATACGATGATGAGCCCACAGAGGCGCTTTAGGTCAATCCTTTGGGGTTTGTAGGTCACACACGATCAATTTGTCCACGCATCATATCCAAGTCATGCATTGGCGTCCCGGTAGAACCGATCAAATGTCTCTAAGTCAAATCAACAAATTTCAAAGGAAGCGACCAAAATGGATCAGCTAAATGCTCGCATACGGGGATATTGACTATTCCTAGAACAACCATCATCATAGCGATCAGCCCTATAATAGGGATGAATTAACTGCGAATCTGATATCAACAAGCGATCTCTATCTTATAGGGATGGAGTCGCTTCTGCGCATAATCGACCAAGGTCAAGGTAATCAAACCTGTACCACGAGTTTATCACATCAGCGGGTATCGACTCCAGCGTCTTATACGATGATATATGTCTTCGAAACCGGGCTTTGTCGCGCATATCTGAGATAGTCATAACATGGAAACTAGACTCATGATCTTATCAGGTGTGTGCGCTCGGGCTTTCCTATCGATCAGGATTTTTGGCAAATATTCTGGATTTTTGACTTTATGGCTTATTTATCTTATCATTTATCTTGGATTGATGACTGGGATTCATGTTACTAGCTTTCTCAAGGATGTCCCATGAAGGATTTAGAGAAGCAACGACGTATCGGAATTCTATTTTCTTTGGCTAATGCATCATTGTCTTTAGAATTTGATTTTTGAAAGGTCATGTTACTAGTTTCCTCAAGGATACCCCATATGAAGAAGGATTTAGAGGGCAGCTGACGTTTCGCAATATCCTTACTATTCTTTGCTCACATGGATTTATTGTTAAAAATTTGGAGACAACTTATTAACATAGTGATTAATAACCACTTCTCTGTCATATGCCAACGATGGATGACCGCACCTTGATCTATGTCCTTATCATGAATTGTTTTCTCCCATTAATATTAGTCTTTTCCCAATGATGATAAAGTGCAATACCTTTTGTGATACAGCCAAACATCGAAGATTGCTAATACTAACATCTATCTCCTGTCTTTCGTTCTTTCTCGATCTTTCTTTCCGCACTAACAATTTTTCTTTCTTGCATTATGACGGAGTCCTGTGATACAAAACATTATACATTATCCTACATCAACGTACATGTTAGAAAAGTACATGCATATAGACATATTTCATATCTAGACATCATGGCATAATAGACATTAATCATCGAACAATATATATCATAAGCATTTCATGTACAAAGCAACTGTAAATACATGCATCACATTACATTTGTATAGCATCACATGTAGTATGCATCATACATATAACATCATATTGCATCTCATAATTATAGATTGCATACATCATATAGAATCAACATTATCTCATTAGCTGCATAAACATCATAAAATACATATACTCATCCATCACATAGGCATATCATATAAACATCACATGTATAAATAAAGACTGCATAATCAATACATAGAAATGCATATCATGAGAATCACCGCCAAAATCATATATATATATATATATATATATATATCTCTTCGGTAGTGTCACATCACAATGTCCTTAATGTATCAATAATACATGGGCAAATGGCTATAAGATCAAAAATAATGTCGATACATCTCAGAGAGGTACCCTATCTTAGGCCTTGCACTACCTCAGCTACGGAGTGTGTGTGGAAGAATGATGCTGGGAACCCGATGACCTGTGAGCTGAGGGAGGTTTGTCATATGGACCTGGTCTACGTGGCTGCTCCACCCCCTCTGTGCTAACTGTCCTATTGTGGGTCCTGGTCTGGGACTTGCTACTGTATGCCTCTAAGAAACTAGGAGCCTGTCTCTTTGGCAGAACCTCTACCTCATACAAATCCTGATAATATCTCTCTCTCTCTCCAGCTCTGACTAGCTCTCTGGAAAAAGCTACTGATGGTCTCGTGCACAATGCCCTAAGCTCTGTGAATCTCTGCTCAGTCTCTTGCCTTTGAGCTATGGCCTGATCCCTATCCATCACTACTTTGTCCCTCTCCATCTAATAGGCATCCCTCTCGGACATGAGAACTCTCATCTGCTCCTCCAAGGATGCAACCTGAGCACGCAATGTATCTGTATCTGGATCCACTACCCCTGTCTCATCCTGTCTGTCCCTCGCTCCCCCATCCTCCTCCTCATCTAACTCCTCCAGGATCTGATCCCGAGTCTCTCTCTCGTGATCATCATCCTCATCATCATCCTCCTGGTAGGCACCTAACAAACCCAAGGCATCAATCTCTGCCTCCTCTATGCTTGCCTCCTTAGTACCCACCTCCTCCTCTGCTGGGACGTCTGGAATAGCTGCCTCTATAGGCTGTATCTCCTCTCCCCCTATCACAACATCCACCTCCTCTCCCCCTCTACCAACATCTAGCATACCCACATCCTCCTCTCCTCATCCCTCCTCACGAATCGGTGACAATGGTGGCCCTCGTCCCCTTCGACCACGTCTCCCTCTCCTACCTCCACGCCATCCACCTTGGACATCATCTCCTCCATCACCATGGCCTCCTCTGGCTCCTCAACCTCTACCTCTTCCACGTCTACCTCGTGGACCTGTCCCTCGCCGCTCTACCAGCGCTGGCTGCTCTGGATCTGTCAAGGGGATTGACCTGTGTGCTACCCACCACTGATCATACTCTAATGTGGTCCCTGGATCTACTAGACCATCTCTCCATCCCCATCAAAAGGCCTGTAGTGCATCAATGTTTGCCTCTGCTGTGGCCACTAGAATCTTTGGACCCCATAGCAGGACCTCTCGCGATGATCTGGCAAACTCTACCCGTCCTCTAGGCATATCCTGCACCTCTCCAAACTGACGCTCTATGATGTGGACATGTGATACTGTCCGCCCAACTAAGAACTGTGTCTGTCTGCAAAATGAAAAATTCTCATCCTCATCTGACCACTCGTCATAGCCCAAGTATGGTCTCCATGTAAACTACACCATAGTGTCTATAGCATGTCTAAAGTAACCCGTATCTCCTATGTGGTGCTGAGTGTTTGCCCCCGCATAGCGGAAGGCATAAGGAGCTCCATGTGGAAGATCGACTATCATAGGTGGCTGAAAGATCACGATATGCTCCCACGCCCATACCATCAGGAGCATGGTACTGCAGCTCATCGACTGTGCCTCTCGATAGGCAATACATGCAAGTGAAAGTATAACATCCCAAGCACACAGGAACCCCAAGCATATACCACTCAACGCTCGAGCATGCCCACTAGCATCTCCCCCCATCCCATGGGAAAACCATGACCTCGGCGGTCAGGAAGTACTATGCCGCCTATCAATGTAGCCAATAAACAGTCCAACTGTCTATACCTCTGGGCCAACACACGCCACCTAATCTCATAATCATCAAATCCTAACTGTCTAATGTCAGCATGAGGGTAGTACCTACACATCTCGGCAGCACCCCTCTGGGTATCATATGTCACCCGTGTGCCTCTAATGGGAAGTTTGAGGATCTTATAGACATCCTCTAAGGTAACGGTTGCCTCTCCAGTCGGTAGGTGGAAGGACGATGTCTCCGAGTGCCACCGCTCACACAAAGCTGTCAATAATCCCTGATTCGCCTGAATCTGGGGCATGTCTGTCACGTGCAGTAAACCAAGGTGCCATAGAATCCGTCGCTCTGCTGGCTGCAAACTGTCTCTAAATCGA